>CM053783.1:19025000-19625000 GCA_028749045.1 Cupressus sempervirens | reverse complement strand
CGCAACCCACTGATATAACGAGCAACCTTCTCCTTATTTGCTTTTGCATGCCCTGATCTAATCAAGAGTTGGTAAAACTCCTTTGTATATTCTTGGACTGATCTTCCTGCTTGCTTTAACGCATGCATCTTCTTAAATAAATCAAGCTCGTAGTCCATAGGAATGAACTGCTTCTTCAATTTGTCCACCATGCGATCCCGCCTTGTTATCTTCTCCTTTCCTCTTCTATTTCTTTCCAATTGAACCTCTTGCCACCAGATTTTGGCATGGCCTTTTAGCTTGGCCTTTGCAAACTTAACCCTATCTAGGTCCCTAATATCCTCATACTCAAAGTATTCTTCCAGTTCATTGATCCAATCAATCAACTCATCTGGTTTCAGATTTCCTGAAAATACACCCGCTTCAATTGAGGGTCTTTTCCCAAACTTAGTAATGGCCCTAAAAAGCCTTTCCTCTACATGATTCAGAACTTCCCCATTAAATTCCCCTTCTGGTCCTATTTCATCTTCTTCATTGTCATCTTCACTTTCTTCACTTGCGGCCACAATTGTTCCTCTACGGAGCTCCTCCTGCAATGCTTGTACCTACCTTTGGAGGGCTCTAACCTCCTCAGGATTAATAGCTTTGGACCTTCTGCCATGCTTTCTTCATGGAGGCATCTTCTTAACTCAAACCCACAACCACACAGTCTTGGTGCAAACTGCCTCACAGTCGGCGCTCTGTCTACACACTCAGGAAAACCTGCTCTGATACCACTTGATGGAGACACAACCCAAGAACAGAATGGACACAACAGAAAAGGGAAATCGTATTAACTAAAAAATAAGCTAGTACATTTAGTACAAAGAAAATAAACTTCAAAACATTCCCTAAGGGCTTACAATAGCATAAATGTGGAGATAATTTCTCCTTTCAGTACCTCATCTCAAACTCCACTCCAAAACTGCCTTTTACAATGCTAGGAATCTCCTTAAATAGACCCCAGAGGATTAAGGACTAGGAATACATTCTAGAAGGTGCTAGTAGGCATCCACCGACCAAATAGGAGGCTCTAGAAGCTGCGTTACAAGTCGGCGCAAATCTAGAAGAATCCAGAAATGGTAACCGAACTTTCGGGAGGCATAACTTTTGAAGCGTAACTCCGATTGACAAACTGTTTACATTTTCGAAAAGCTCTCAAAGCGCTCTATAGGCCTGTAGACCAGATTTGCTTGTCCCCCATTTTTTGGTGCTTTTTGAGGTCATTTAATGCCCCTAACTTGATTTTGAAGCATTCTTAGGAGGTCTCCAAAACTCAAAAAATTGCAATAACTTTCAAACCGTGGGGCCTTTTGACCCAATTCTTTTTTTGGAATGTTCTAAATCACAATTACATTCATCTGGCCAATTCACACCTTCTAGTTTACCAAAATGATGGCCCCAATCACATGCTCCTATTTTTTTAGGATTTTCTAGCACACTTATAGTGGAACTATGAGAGTTGGAACCTTTATTTGACCCAAATGGGTGTCCAAAAATGAAAACACATGAAACAGAAACTAAGTCTAAGTACATTTTTTTGGGTGACACAAGATTGCCCTTATACCTCTGGATGCTCTTGCATCAACTTCTATTGCATGCATGGTAATCCATAAAATGTGCCAAGCTATTGCACCTGAATAATTGTTGTAGATGTGGAATAATGGGAATAACCTGAAGAACCTTGTGAGGCACCTTTTTTGTTATTCAATCTGATCGATATATAGTAATATGAAAAACATGGTATTGTGTTGCAAATTCATTTTGTTTATGATATATAATATGTTCATTTAGACATGCATGTATTGTTTGATACTCCATTCCAATATCTTTCATAATGGTAGTTAATTCTTGGTACAAGTGAGGTAGAATCTTTGATGGTGGTAACAAACACTCACCTATCAACCCACGAAAAATATATAATTTGTTAATATAAAGAATATTAATTGCTACACAATTCACCCAATCTTAATTATAAGGGAATTACGACCGAAAAAGAAAGAAAGATGACATACCTTAACATACGTGTCATTGCTGTGTTGGATAAACCATTCGTAACCTTCAAGTTCACCAACAATAATACATTGACAAGAAGAGTTGTTTGGGAGCCTTCATATAAGGGCTCATGTGCCTTCTCAAGTATAGGTACATCAAGGTCTACATCAATTGTTAGGATAAACCATAGACAGAAATAAAAAACTACATGCAAATATAACCAATAACAAAAAATAATAAATCACATAGAAATGAACACAAGGCACCAAGATTTAACGTGGTTGACCCAATTCCTGGGCTACGTCCACCAAACAGCAAGTCTGATCTTATTACAATCCAGTGATTACAACTTTATTATAGTCCGCAATCCCTTACAACTCAATACCGCTGCAAGAAGCAATTTCGCATCACAACATAATGAAAATACCCAACCCTAAACCCTTTTATACAAGTATTAAACTGCTTTAGGGTTATAACATGTCGGCCATAAATTAGCCATAACTTTAGTGGAAAATCTACGAATGGCGAATTTACGAATAGTACCAATTTTTTTTTTTATGAAGTATGTACAGTACTTTCCTAATTAGTCACCATAATCTAACATCAATATCATCATCTTGATCATCATGATCTTCTTCAATTGGATCATTACCTTCTACTTCTATAGTCACACCTCCATGTTCTCTCATTTCGAAATTCACATTCTCTGAATTATCATGGTCCATAACATGAAACCTAGGGTGGTTGGCCTATATCAAAATGATGACCTTATATTAACCATGACCATGATGTCATTATCAAATCATGTCTTATGTATTTTATAAATTATTAAAATACATACCAATGGACAAAATTTGTGTCCCCCTTCAATGTGACCATGCTGCCTACAATGTTCCTTGGCTATTTTGATTAGATATCTTTGAGTCTTTAAGCCCTTACAAATTTTGAAAGGAAAATAACATTTTCCATCATCCTTTCTTTTTAAGTTAGACTACAATCTAGCAATAGTCTCCCTATTTTGTTGTGTGTTGATATTGTTACATATGGTCTTTCTTGAATGGAATGACTCATTGGTGGAAGAAGGATGATTTATTTGCAACCTGTAGATTCTATATCAAGTGTATTAAAAGAACATTCAACATTAATACTCAAGATGCCTTTTGGGAGGGTGATAGTTGGATTGAAAACAATATATAAATCTATTTATATTTAACACTCATTAATATTCACATTATAAACTAATCATATATTATCTAACCTTGCATTATTTCTCCTTAGTTATTTTACAAGACCAGTTAGGAATATCTTTACATCACCAGTAATAATATAATCATTGATTATGGTAGGGACTAGTATCAATCAAAAATACATGAAACACATAAATCTATAATGAGAACATGGAAAATATTAATAGAAAGAAATATCGATGATAAAAATTAATGTCTCCACTAGTAAATACTCTAATGTATTGGCATCTCAATTCACATAAAAATCATTTGTACCGAAACAAGTGGAAGATTATATGGAGGCTGCCGAAAGAGTAGGACATGCACACATCTATAGAGCAATAAGATTGATGATTAGTATATAAATTGACTAGATGCACCCATGGCATATTGCATTGAGCACCACATTCATAAACACCTCTATAAGATATTAAGCTGATAAGTGTGTATAACATCACTATTGGTATATCCATGCATCAACATGATCGAGCCTCACTTATGATTCATGTACTAGATTATAAATTGTTACTATGTTTTTATACTAGCCAACATTATGGGACTTACATTATCGATTGTCCTCAATGACTCATAATGTTTGGGTAATCATCCATGATTTGTTCATAATAATCATGAAGAAAAAATAAACTAGTTATGAAAGGTGATGAATTTCCACCATGTCTCTTCATATCCCAAAGCACATATTTATACAAGCTGATCGACTCTCCAAAGGAAGATAAGAAAAATTGATTTTATAAATTATAAATTCCTTTTGTGGAATCTCTCAACTATAGAGAATTGAAGGTTGCAAAGCAACTGCTGGTGCAAGCAATACAATTGTATATCAGAGACAACATCCATTAAGAACATATAACATTAGATACACATCAAAGATGATTCCTATAACATAGACAATTGCATATGTATAACATCAGAATATCAAAGATGACATATCCCTGCTTGAGATAATTGTTATCCTATAACTTCTAGCATACACTAAAAGTAACAATTATCATATACAAGTAAAATCTTAGAGTGGTTATACAATGGAGCATTCATCATACATGGCTATCATAGTACGTGATAGGATTTCTACAGTGTAGAAGAAATACCATTAATATGTTCATTGAATAATCCAAGTCAACATGTAATCCAATAATCTCATTAATAATACATGTGGAATATGAAATTGAATTCATCACTGGCTAGTGTAATTTTGATGTGACATCAACCCACTCTTTAATTGCATATATAGATACACCACACAACTTCAAACTGATATATTCTAAAGTGCCACATATCATTTTTGGTGATGTCATAAATAGACATAAATTTTAATCAAAGGGTAGTTAAGTTATAATAACCTCTATATTATATATTGATCTCAAAGGATATTAATACACTTTGCAAGGCCCCTTTTATATTTCCTCAATATATCAAATTCTTATATAATAAAATTGGAAATCATAATATAAGAAATTACAATAGACTTATGCTAGCACCATATCAAAAGGTCAAAGAACATACAAATAGGTGAAAGAAAGCATATGTATTGTGTTAAGGATATTAAGAATCTTGAAGAAGCATTCTCCACATTCATTGTCGTAGCAATAGAAGCATGGGAGTCTATATATGCAGAAGATTGGATAGTGAGACATTACAATTAGCCAAAATGGAGAAATTGAGAAACAATTGGAGTTCCATAAATTTCTTCTTAACAACAAAAAATCATTTAAAAATTCTTAAAATTCATACAAAACATTTGGAAGTGTGGTGTTTGAGTTTGGATATTGACATGTTTTATGAGCATGGCAGGAGGCCATTAAGCTTTCAATTTATTTTCTCTGTTGCTTATAGTTAATTAAATCTGAATAAGAAGAATTTTGGATTTTCCTTAATTTTAAAGTATTGATTTGTTAGTTCATAGCACAATTTGAGAAGCTACACTTGTACTTGTCAATTAAGTTGCCCAATTATTGAACATTTGAGGGATGTCTTCCTTGATTGAGATGTTCCAAGAAAGGAGAGCTTGAGTTATATAATATGCTGGGAAGAGAATGCATTCACTTGAAATCCAAAAAGACTTTTTTTTTCATGGGCTGAACATTATCCCTCTCTGCATAGAGATCAATATTTTTGAAAAGGGACACCCTTAAGAGCAGATCACCATTTAGATTAACATCTGGAATAAAAATTGTGTCCATTCTTGACAATAAAAATGTTTAATAAGTTGTAATAGTTTAATGAATCTCAATTTTCTTGTGTTATGTTTCAAAACAATACATAATACACAAAATATAGTGTTCATGAACATTTATGAGTTGTTGTCTGTCCACATTCAAACTATGTTATTAAAATGGTATCAAAGCTCAAATCCTACCAACCTATGAATCATGAAGGGAATTTTGAAAAAAATAAGGGAAAGCCTTTTTCAAGATAAACTTATGGAAATTCATAGAAACTAAGTTAAAATAATTTAGCTATTAGAAAAAAAGCTGTAGGTTTAAAGAAGCATGCAAAATTTATAAGTATAATAGAACCACAATATAAAAAATTGAGCCTTAGGTATAAGTATGTCAAATTTGAGATATCTCCCACACAAGGCCTAGACATACCCCATAGATTCATCTTACATACCTTGATACCAATATGTTGTAGAGATAGGTCAGTCCAACCACTTGACTAAATCACTCTACAAAATGTATAATAAACCGCAAAGTTTTCTAACTTTCGCTTAAAGGTTTCCTTTGAAATAGAATCAATTGGTTTTCTCATAACCTAAGGCTTTCACCACATGTTCTAAGGTTGATCTTGTCACTTTCTAACATGTTTAAAACTCTCACAAAGTCTTATGGGAAAAATAGATAATGAAAACTACCAAAATGATCACAAATGGGTGAATCTCCTTGTAGTCCTACTAAACTTAATTCATTATCTAGGTTAATGATTGAATATGTTGTTTCCTCCTAGTTTATGTAACTGTTGTGATGCCTGGTCAGTTTTTCTATTCATTGTTCCTATTTCCAATATGTTCTATTATAAAATCTATCTAGTATTTTGGTTATGGCATTAGAAATTTGTTGTTTCAAGTTTTAACAAATGTGTGTGATCCATTCAACTATATTAGGCTATAGATATTTGGAACATGATAAATACTATTTACCCTAATTTTACAAACCTCTATGGTTTTAGCAGTGGTTGAGTATCACAACAGTCTGTTGGAGGTAGTATTGAAGGGCATTTGAAATAATAGAGCAAATGGGAGTTTAATTTTTTCTTCTTGCATCACTACTCCATTGCACTTTCCAAATCCACTCCTCAAATTCACTGCACATCAAGGAGTGCCCCATATTTCATGCATTGCAATTAGTGCATAAACTTAAAAAAACTTACCACAGATTTGTGATGCTAAAAGATCTGTATGTGAACTTGTCTCCTCCCACCCAAAAGCACTTCTACACAATGAAACAATGAAAATGTGTTTCAATTTTTATTTTTTTCTAATATAATCCTATCTTTGTCACTATTTCAACATCCCATTTTTGTCACTATTTCAACATTTTTAGGAGCATAAACAAAAAAATAAATTTCACAAGCCAATTTGGCCTCTTGTCAAAAATAGAGGCCAAATATACTAGTGCTAATATGTATGTGTACTAAGAAGTAGGTTACGATTAAATAGGGAGTGAAAGGGAAATAGTTTTTGTCAAATGGATGTATATTTTCATAACCAAAGGGAGATGTAAAATTGAGTGCAAAGGGAGATGTATCTTGAGATTATATGGTTTTGAGTTTTGTAAAGATATGTATTTCAAAAATAATATTTTTTTTACAATATTGAAACTCCAAAGTAATGTATGTAAGCCACCTGTACCAAAATACTCTCCCACCTGATGATATCCAAATACCTAGGGGCTGCTCAAGGCATGCATAGAATAATGAATCCTTTCAAGCATAGATTTGTTTGTTCCTCTAGGTATGGACCACACATATTCTTAAGATATGAGTAACAAAAATCTACAAAAAATTGTAGCAGCCTTCAAACAAGACTCAAGAAATCATAATAGTTTTAGATTATGGTAAAAGAAGGTTTTGAAGGGACCTCGAAACCCTTTAACAACTAGAGAAAAGATATAGCAATAAAACCACCAGGAAAGCATAATAGTTACAACATAAGAAGGAAGTAATTAATGATACCACCCTTATCGATTAGATAGTAATAATTTTAAAAAAAAAATTATATGCAAGATACTACTAATGCTTTTATGTTTATATTTGATATAATTCTATAGCCTGAATACTTGTATGTGAAGAAAGACCACACTTGGCAATATGAACCTAGAACAAAACAAGGAGATGATTGCTAGATTGTGGTCTTAGTTCAAAAGAAAGGTGATGGAAAATGTTATTGTCCCTAAAAAATTTTAAGGGCTTAAAGAATCAAAGACTTATAATCACAATAATTGAGAGACATTGTAGGCAACATGGTCACAATGGTTGGAAATGATTTTTGTCCATTGCTGAATGCAGATTTCCAACTAGGGGAACATGGAGGTGTGAATATTAAAGTAGAAATGAATGATCCCATGGAAGAAGATGATCTTGAGGAAGATAACACAACTAAAGATATTGGTATTGGCATAGTTGATCATGTACTAGAGGACACAATTGAAGAAGATGGTACTAGCACAGCTGATCAAGATGATGATGCTAGTGCATCTGATGATGATGATGATGAAGAGAACCTTGATATACTTATAATTGAAAAGGCATACCAGCCCCTGTACCAACACTCCCAAATAAATCTTCTCTCTACTATATTGTTGTTGGTGAACTTCAAGGTTATGAATGGTAAATCCAATGTAGAGATCTCATGTATGCTAAGATATATCATCATTTTTATAATCTTCTATGTTATCATACCATTAATGTTCTTTAAATTAGCAATTCTTTTTTTTCCATAGGTTGATAGATGAGTTTTTCTTACCACCATAAAACATTCTACTTTGCTCTTATTGATAATTATCGACCATTACAAAATATATTGGAATGGAGTATCAAACAATACATGCATGCCACAATGATCATATTATATATTATAAAAAAAATGAATTTTCAATAGAATGCCATAATTATCAAATTAGTAGATATTGATCAAATCAAATAAAAAAAAAAGTACCTTACAAGGTTCTTCAGTACATTCCCATTATTTCATGTTTGCAATGATTATTTAGGTGCACTAGCTTGGCACAATTTATGGATTACCATGTTCACAATTGAATTCAAGATGATATTATGTGAATGCCTATGGATGGTTCTAATATTAAGGACATAGAGGATACATGGCCACTCTTTAAAGAATAACCTTGTAATCTAAAGCTTTCATTGGCAACGAATGATGTCAGTCCATTTGGAGAGATGAGATATATTTACTCAATCTAGCCTATTTTTATTATTAACAATAACAATCCTCTTTGGATGTCCATAAAGAGGGAGCACATAATGTTGGAAATGGTTGTACTAGGTATTTTTCTATTTAATAGTCATCTAAATTAATTTATAAGCACTGCATCAAAATGACCATATTAAGTATGTTTTGTTTATGTCCATTCAACTAGGTAAGTACCAAGTGAAAGATATGAATGTATAGATTGAGCCCCTTATTGATGAGTTGTTGGAGTTATGGAATGGGGTCACTATGTATGACATCTCTAGACCAATAGGACAAAGAAAATTTAAATTTCATGCAATTCTTGTATGGACAATATATGATGCCCTAGGCTAACACATTTTTGTGATATGTAAAACTGCTAACATATATTTTTGGTATGCAATAGTGCTATCACATTTTTTTTGTATGTTTAAGTTGTGCATGATAATTTTAGATATCAAAATTAACACATGTCATCCAATTATACATGATCTTGTAGGTCTTCAAACAAAGGGAAAATTTGCATGTCTAGTTTGTGGTCCAAAGATGAAATCTCATCGTTCAAAAAGTTTAGGAAAGTAGGTGTTCGATGACCATAGGAACTTTCTTCACAAAAATCATAAGTATTGAATTACTTAAAAAAATCTTGGGAAAGAAGAGAAAAAATCAAAGCCACCAAGAATGAAACCTCACCTATGGACATTGGAATACAAAAAAATGAATTGTTGAGGTAATGTCATTCCATCTAATGGTTTTTTTTATAAAATTTATATTTGGATATTGTCTTTTTTTAGTAATGATGTAATTGATGTTCATGAAGGTCATCAAGACATTGATGAGACACTTCCAAAAGGACTAAAAATCTATCTTAGACAATTTAGTAGGTTTCCATACTATGAGAACCTCCCAATCATGCATTTTTTTGATACTATGGATATTGGAAAGAATGTAACAAAGACACTATGAAAAATATTGGATGGAAGACATGACAAAGAAAAAATGGTCAATTTTTTTAATGACATTCATGAATTCAATCATGCATTAAAGTTTTTCATTAAATCAAATAGCAATTGAAACCAGATTAATACGAGTGCCATTCCTTGGTTATTAACACAAAAAAAAAAATGATGTAATAAAAGAAGCCATACAAAAACATAAATTTCCCACAGGATTTTCTACAAACATAAGCAATCTCATATCGAAGAAAGATGATTTTGCGTCAAGGTTGAAAATGCATGATTGACATACCTTTTTCAAGGTAAGTCATGTTCTTCTCTAATTACAATATATTTATAAAACATCATGTACTTTTCATTGTATTATTTGATAACATATTGAAAATACCATTTTATTATTATTGTAGTACATCCTACCTCTATCTCTCTAACACAACTTTGACAATATGAGTGTCAAACAAGTTATATATGATCTTGGAAAATACATGAGGTTGGAAGTGTTATTTCTTATATTTTTTGTATAGATATTATTTTTGCATCTTACTTTTCATTTTCTATAATTTATTGTATAATTTTTTAAAGATTTTTGTTTATATTTCTTTTGTGTGATGAATATCTTCTAGGCAGTTGTTATCTAAAGAAATTGATAAAAAAGACATAAAATATGGGAAGAGAAAAATTCCTCATCTTTTGTGTGAAGTACAAAAGTGTCTACCTTCAAATTATTTCAATGCATAAGAACACTACCTCATACATCTAGTTGAGCACATTGAATCGTATGAACCTATACCAACTAGGTCAATATGGATGTTTGAGAGGCATTTGAAATTTTTGAAGGGCTTGGCTTGACAAAGAGCACATTCTGAGGGTTCCATGGTGGAGGGATATATGGTATACTAGACCATGGTTTACATTAGTGAATATCATCCCAAATTTGTAGCAAAGATCCATGTAGATCACATTTGGGATCCCAACTCCATTAACAGATTCAAAGGGGAGTACTTGATGGGGAACGGTAGATTGAGAAAAGTGAGAGGTAATTATTAGATGTTATTATAATTAATTAATTCATATCCATTATCAATATAAGTTGTTTCTAAGTGGTCTATTTATTTTATATAGCTGCTCATGAGTGGGAGGCACTTCATTTATATATTGAAAGCAATCTTGATTGGATGACAGTATGGATTGCACAATCTCAAAAAAATGGTTGGTCATTAACATGGGAAGGTGTTTATTTTTTGGTTAAAGAAGCTCATCATAATGGAGATTCTAATGTTACACCAATGGTAATTGATCTAGAAAATGATTTATGATGTAGAAAGGTATGTATAAGTTTATTTATCATGACCCATATGTTTAATATCAACTCATAGATGGATGCACAATTTTGACATGTTTGAAAAATAGAGGTCAAACACCACAAAGCTATGTACTACCATGATGTTAAGTTTTGCATAAAAGATGGATGACAGGAAGAGAACTTGTGATTCTGGGAAAATTGTTGTCTTTGAGGTCACTATATTTCATCTAGAAACAACATGCATCGTCAACAATATGAAAATAGATACTATGACATTTTGGATGATATAATTGAGTGAAACTTTAATTCCTTCAAACTAGTTCTATTCATCATCAAATGGTACATGATATGACTGAATCAAAATGATCTTGATAGAAATGTTATTGAACATGATAATGGATTTATAATTATTAATACAAGATCATTTGATCCAATTAGAAATGAGCCCTATGTTCTTCCAAGACAATGTGAGTAAGTGTTTTACTTTGGCATTCCACATAAATTGGTTTTTTTATTTGTTGTTAGACATGACCCAAGGAGGACTGATAAAGTATAATGTGATTGAAGAAGAAGATACCAAAGAAGTGAAAGACAAAGTAGATGATGATCATGAATGACAATTAGTGGATGAAGAAGAAGAAGATGATGATGATGATGACAATGATGTTCATGATGATGGTGATGGTGATGATGGTGATGATGATGATGGTTATGATGATGATGATGATGATGACAACTATGACTATGATAATGGTCATGATGATGAGATGGACAAAGAAGATGATCAATGACATGATCAATAGAAATGTACAAGGTATGATCAATGAAATCCAAGAGGTATTGATATATTCATTAAAAAATTATTTAAGTTGTTATATATTTTCATGATTAATATATTTCATGTTCAAGTCTAATGTCATTGTATAATTATTTCACTGTGTTCAATTCTAATGATAATAAAATTGATGATTTATGATGCCATGTTGCAAATATATGTTACGTTGCTTAATTGTTGGTGTTGATTACTTATAATATATTTTTTATGCATTATTGTCACCCTTTTTGGAAATGGGCTAAGGACTATAGACATCGTCATCCCTTTTTTCTGAGGATCTTGTGTAGCTAGCACACATAAAGTAGATGTAACAAATTAAAAATTATATAATGATTATGATGAATGCATATTGTTCATGTTATGCTCTATGTAATTTATAGTATAAGTATCATGTAATTTGTAACTAAATTAAGATAACTGATTTACATATGTAGGAAATGATACCCCTTTGACGATGATCCTATACAGTGCCATGGATTGAGAGGTATAAGTTTATTAGATTCTTGCTTTCTCATTACCTTCAACATCAAATTTAGGCCAAATTCACCAATATTAGCCTCATTTTATAGAAAAGTATTTCACTCCTTCAATTGTATCTCTCATTTGATGGACTACAGGTATCACCAAATAGGTATTTCTCAGATTTTTCTTCCTTGAGTGAGTGAAATGTAGGAATAGAAGAGGATAGTGAGACATGTAGTGGGTCTACAAAGATGAACCAAAGGTCAAATGATTAGAAGAAAATTCAATAAACACAAGAAATTTTTCATTTCTCAAGGGGGGTCATATTCTTATGATGATGAGATAAAAGGTGACATCAAAGTTCCCTTGAGGTACACACATCTTCAAAAAGAATGGGTACCCAAGGAATTACCTCTAATTAACACTGACTTTTGTGTTAATGAGAGGGTATAACACATAATTGCATCATCATTATATGGTTTGGGCCTATTTTCCATTGATGAAATAAAGGTTAGTTATAAAAAAGTTCTTGAATTGATGAATTATGTAGGAACATGTTACAATTACAACAATTTGATGTAGATAGTTAAATAAAAAAAGTATGCATAGGTATGCACTTTCAACAAATTATCAACAATGGAAAGAAAATGGTCAAAGTAAAAGATTTGCTATGTACGTTGATGAAAGACAAAAAGAAATAGGGAACATTGTAGGTTTTATAAATAGTATGCATCATGGTTAAATAAAAAGCTACCCAATTGCATTTTTGAGGCACGTGAGGAAAATTGTGTTTTTGTATGTAGGATAAAATCAATAAGTGTAGGGGAAGAGTTGTTGATAGATTACAATTTCAATCAAATAGATACAAAGAAAGTTACTATCATGGGACTTGTAAGTACTATATATGCAATATTTAAACTAATTACCTCCAGTTAGTAACTCCAATATACAATATACCATTTTATTAATAAGTTTTTTTTCTTAGTCAACTATTGCTTTTATTATGCTGATGTTTTTACATTTATTCTTTATCACAAGGTGACATGGATCCATTAGATGATAGAGGCAGGGATTCTCCTCCCTCCCCTTCTTCAGTGAAGGTAAAAAATTAGTGTACATGACATTTGATTGCGACCTTCTAATCTTGGCACAAATCCTACACATGACAAAGGCCCTAATGTGCATCATAGTGATAGAGGTATATATTAAATTTCTATTGATCATTAATTATGTAATTATTAATAAAATTTAATATCTTAAATTGTAATTGGTGTAGCCTTTTTGTGAATATTTTAGACTATGCAGAACATCATAGTGACAGAGTGGAGCGTGATGCTACTGTTAAGCATGTTGAGGTTGGGGCTGAACAAAATGTGATTGTAGATGATGTGGCACTATTAGGTAAAGAAAATTTCCTATTATTTTATTTTGATTAATGAAATACTTGTAACATTAATAAAAAATGTTTTGAATTAAACCCATTTATTTTTTATTGCAGGGGACTACCCTTTGACGCATCAACCTCATGCTAAAAAAAAATGAGGAGGCATCATGTCATAAGATTAGAACCATAAGAGCTAGAGGAGAATGCTAAAGATATTCATGATGTTCCTATTAGCCTTTACCTTCACAAATGAAAAAAAAAAAACAAAAGAAAAATGATTGTTGAAAACCTTGTTTGATGATGCAAGAACATTGTCTTAATGAATGTGTTGATGAATGTTTCTTATTAATGAATTTTATGTCATATTATTGAATATTTTTATGTGATTATAATTATTGTCATGTTCATGAATTATTGATGAATGTTATGTATTAATAAATTTTATGTCATGTTAATGAATGTTATGTAAATAATGATTCAATGTTACAGTTCTTAAATAGATGAATGAATGGATGCAATATTTAATTAGATGTTAATGGGGATTTAGAGTGATTATGGGTGGGGGCCGGGGGGGGGGGAGGGGGGGGGGGGGGGGTAGGGGCGAGGCCAAATGAGCTTCCACCTTCATGTGGTTGGCCTTATTAAGTAGAGAATATTAAAGTATTCTCGAAACCAAGTGAAGCTCAAACTAAACCAATCAACACCTGTCCAAAGAGATATTGTTGTTATACTTATTAACCACAACTTATCCTCACCATAGGATGACATCTAAACCCTAACTATCTGTATCATATAAGCATTCCTTTGACCATACTCACCTCACTTTATCATACATCCATAACCTTAGACTCACCTCACTAGTTAAGATTTCATTATCCTAGTTTGATAATAAATTGTTAACACATCCAAAATTGTAGGATTGTCTTAAGGATTGTTGTAGGATTTTTAACTTGTGTAGATTTCATGTGATTAGTCATTCATGCCATCTATTACTAATAAACATCATCTTTATTTTTTCATGTGAAAAAAGTTTGTTGTATCTTGTTGACTACCTCAAGTCCAATTCCATATTTGAACATTAGTTTGAGCACTCAGGGTCCTTTAGTAGATTATTAAAATGTTACAATGACTCTAAATCCAAGACATCATGAATGTTTTGGTCTTATTTCCTGATGTAGAGAGAATCACACACTAATTGATATCTTCATTTACAACATAACTCTCTCCATAATATGGACTTGAGGATTGCCAAGGGCTTCAAACAATACATAAAACACTAAAATTCACCTTAAAAATGTGGTTTTTCCTATTACTATGGAATGGGTTCTCATTCACAAAAAATATATTCAAGCATTGGCTTACATGAGTACATAACACCAAAATGAAGTAAGAACACTAATTTCATTATATAACACGACGATCACACATGCTCAAAACTGTTTATCTTTGGCTCCTCCAAAATCCAATATCTCCTTAGCTCTTCTCAGGCTCTTTCTATCTGCACACCCCCGTAACCCTCCAAGGTCACCATTCTCTCTTCAACAACATCTTCTTCACTCTATGCCTTTAACCATCCAATCCCTCTCTACAATCTTTCTCTTTTCTCCTTATCGGGTCTCCATGGATTCTTCCAAACACATTCCACCACCTTTTATTGTTTCCAAGTCCTCCTTTCCAAACTCAAACACTAAGCAACTTAATATGTTTGGCACCTTTCATATTTGAGCATTGTGGTTATGACTCCTCACAATTGTTGGCTCTTCCTAGCATACATAAGCACTGCATTTAGTCTTCTCATGATGACTATTGAAACATAACTTTTAGGTCTCCAATATGATGCTAATACACTCCATACCATAGTCCCTTCATTGGCATAAACTAACTTCCAACCTCCTTCCTGATATCATTGCATGAGTCTCACTTAATAAAGCTTTGCATAACGATTCTTAGACATTGTGTTTAATTTTTAATGCTTTCAAGCATTCTCCCATTGAGTCTTTAGTTAACTCTTTTGTCTTGATAAATAGACTTCCCACATCCCATGGATTAGGACTGGCAATAATATTTAATCACACAAACTCATTAAAAGACTGTTACCAATCAACTTAAGGAGCCCGATGCATATACTACGAAATTCTTAACAATAAGAAACCCAAAACATAGAGATTGCTAAAAACTAAAAGTTGAGAGCAAGAATAATAATGAACTTCATTAATATGAATGTCTACAATTAAAAAGGAATGCCATTTTAGATTTTCTCTCCTATTCACTCTATTCCCAAAAAAACTATCTTTCTATCTGCTCCCCCTTCATTACATAAAGAGATCTCTATAATTCTCTTGATGGTTACAAATTGTTCAACTACCCATGGCTTTTTGAATAGCATGCAGATTTTGATTACATGCTAGTCACGTTATAGAGATTCCATATTTAATGGTGTGTAATAATAGACAAATCCATCATGATTTTAGTTGGCTACTCAAAACAATCTATGGTAGTTACAAATGCCATTTAATTACATTTGAAATTTTAATGCTTTCAAAGTACATGCCGATATGGAATTTATCGATTGCATTCTATGTTAGAGTAATTTATTTATTACTCTAGGTACTTTAGCTCTCTTAGGTGCATATAATTAATATTTTATATTAATTATAATGTGAAAACCTAGCTTTCTTTCCTTTAGGGTTTCATTCACCTTAAAAGGTTGAACTTTTTGTATTTTGTTTTCATAACCTAGAATACATTTTTGCTCTCACATTCTTGAGAACTTCTAAGCTCTACATTTTCCCTTTTCTAGCTTCTCTTCATTGTAGGATATTTGCATGCAGGTGTTCTTGAGGATCTATGAAGTTGGATTTCTCAACTTCTACATGGTATTAGAGTTGACCTGCTGCTTCCTCGTCTGAATATTCTTGAAGCCACGATTCCCAGTCAGAAACCCTAGCTTTTTCAATTTTTTTTCTTCAAAAGGGTGAAGAGAAAATTTTTGGGGTGCTTTGGGCTCAAATGGATGCAGCCATTGAATCTGGAAGGCCATTTACAGTCAAAATACATATAAAACTTGTCATTTTTGGCCTTTGGATGTTTGGAATTTTTTTTAGCCCCCCCGGGAGGCCGTACAGATGATATTTTGCATTTATTGCAAATTTTTTTTAAAAAAAAGGTACCACCACAATAGCACCAACGTGCCACCATGGGGCCACCCACACTCAACTAGTGCTCCACCCATGCTCTACTCCAGAGGGCAGCGCCACCCGCTCAACACCCTGGCACTACGACCACCGGCACGCTGCCCTACTACCATTGCGGCTTCGCTCTGTCGATTGCGCCACCTCTTGGGAACCACCTCTCTAGGGGTTCCACTAAAATTAATTTTTTTTGGCTAACATCATCATTCTATCCACCGATGTCAACAATCTAACCAGTGACATCACTTCACGGTAATTTTTTTCAATAATTGATGACATCATTTTTTGGCATAATGATGTCACTTATCGACTGATGATATCATTTTTTTGACCACCAAATTTTTTTTCGACGACAGCCTGGTGACGACCAAACGAGCATCAAATTTAAGCCCGTCACTATAATTTTCTAGAGAGCTCTTTTTTTGGATTTGTAGTTAGTTTTTTGCTCATAACTTGAGCATACAGATGTATTTTTGCAATCTAAAAGAAGTGCCAGAAAGATGACTCAGAGATAGAGATAATGGTGCTAGTTTTGTTTGATTCTAAGTTTGTTTGATCTTCCAAATTTGGTGTTGAATTAGAGGCTTTTCTTTTCCTCTTCTCTGGATTCGAATTCTAGGTTCTTTTCTCAATTTTTGTGTTTTTCCATAGTTATTGCTTTGATTTTGGGGGATATTTTTATTCATTATGGGGGGGAGCATTTTCTATTCTATAATTTTCTTCAAAATCAGACCCTTCTACTTCTGTCTTTTCTTTCTCTCAATGTCAGATCCTTCTGTGATTTGGCTCATACCGCACAACTATCACACCTGGAAGACACAGATGACTAGGCTTCTCATGTCAATAGGCTTATGGTCATGCCTAAATGCAAACCAACCTACTCTGTAGTGCCCTTATGAGGTTCTTCAACATAGAAACAAAATGGATGAAGCCATGGGACTGATTGCACTAAGCATCTCTGATAGTCTACTATTTCATTTGGATGGTTTGACCACTCCACGTGCTATTTGGACCAAATTCCACACATTGTTTGGCACAGTGAATGAGTTCCAGGCACTATAGCTTGATGCAGAGTTGACTTCTTTAACACCAACCAACTTTCCCACTATTGAAGACTTCTTGATGAAGTTCAAATCTCTGTGTACAATCTTGTAGGGATGTGGTAAAAAAAAAAACTAATGATGAGTGTATTTTTTTGATACTCTCAAAGTTGTGAGGATAGTATCAGATCTTTTCTTCCACTTTCTATTCCACCATGGATGCCTTGGGTAATAGACATTAGATGCCCTCATTTGAGACATTTTGTGATCGGTTGACATGGGAACAGGCTAAGATCCAATAGGTGGATGCCTTTGGCTCTTCTAGCCAAGCATTGGTTGCTCAGACTTCTCAAGGGAAATCAAAACAAAAAGCCAAACTAAAGAAAGATGCACCAAAAACTAATGCCAAACCTCTAGCTAACCCTTCCAAGGGTAAATCTACTTTGAAGTCTACTGAGTCTACCTCCAAGACTAAGAAGAAATCAACTGAGACCTGCAGTTTTTGTGGAAAGGATGGACATCCCATTTCTAGGTGTTGGAAATGTTTGGAGGCTTTAGAGGAAGCCATGCAGGAGCATCACATTTTAGCTCCTAAGTCTGCATCCCCCCTTGTAGTGAAAGGTCACACTCTTACTGCATGAGCTATGACTTCTGGGACTACTTGGATTCTTGATTCTGGTGCCTCTTACCATATGAAAAACACTCAGTAGTTGGTCACCTCACTTGCCCCTTCTCCTACTACCCAGATTGCTATTAGGAACTCATCACATCTTTCCACCATGGGTTTTGGTTCTGTTGCATTAGTTGGGGGCTCTCTTTAGGATGTTCTTCTTATCCCTAACATTTTGACAAACCTATTGTCTATATATCAGATTTTCCACTCTGGCTCTGGTAAGACATTTGAGTTCTCACCTCATGATGTGGTTATCCAAGACTTACATGAATTTGAGATGATTATGGCTACTAGGAGTGTTGATTCTGCATCTCACCTCTATAGATCTGATAGATTTGAGTCTTCTGATGACATAGGTGCATGTCTTGTTGCACATGTAGATTTAGTAAGAAAAATTTGGCATGAGCATTTTGGCCATGTCAATTACAAATATCTTTAGCAGATGAGCACATAGGCACTTGTTCTTAGGCTTCCCTAGATTTCCTGTATAGATGGTGTTTTTCAGAGTTGTGCTCTTGGCAAACAACAAAGGGATCCTTTTCCACATGGATGAGCCACTCGTGCTTTGGCACCACTAGAGTTGATTCATAGTGACCTCATGTCATTTCCCACTCCTTCTTTTTTAGGTGCTAGATATGTGCTTACTTTCATTGATGATTTCTCTAGACATGCATGGGTGTGCTTTTTGAAGTACAAGTCTAATGTCTTCAATTCATTTCACATCTTCAAGATATTTGTTGAGAAGTAGTCTAGTCTTTCTATTTGGTGGATATGCACAGATAATGGGGGGGAGTGTGTGAACCAAGCCTTCAGGGATTTTTTCTTTGAACATGGTCTTCAACATCAATTTTTAGTGCCCTACACCCCTCAGTAGAATGGTGTGGCCGAGAGAAAGAACAGAACCCTTCAAGAGATGGCTAATTGTATGATTCAGTCTAGGTCCATGGATTTGTGTTTTTGGGCAGAGGCCATCAATTGTGCCAACTACATTCAAAATCGGATGCCTCAAAAGGCAGTTTGAAATATGACTCCTAAGGAGGCTTGGTCTCACATCAAGCCTGATGTATCTTCAGTAGTGAAGCATGGGCATTTTTACCCAATGCTCAAAGGAGAGAAATGGAGTGGAAGAGCTGACACCTAATTTTTGTTGGCTACTATGAGGATGTTAAGGCATACAAATTGTTTGATCCTGATTCCTACAAGGTCCTATTTCGACGAGATGTCCAGTTTGATGAGCACCTTCCTGTAGTAGATACCCCACATCCAAAGTCTACTTCACTTACCACCACTCCCTCATCCCTTCCAGTCTCTTTTTTGGATGATGAGGATGATGATCATGTTGATCCCAATTTACCTCTACCACAGGATCCTCCCTAGATGCCTAAATGGGCTCGAGCTACAGTTGAGGATATAAGATCTCTAGCTAGTGACCTTACCACTTCCCGTCGCACCCGTTCACATACTGTGGGTTCAAGTCTTCTTAGTCATGCTATTTGTGATGATCCTCAAACTTTTGTAGCAGTGACAAGACATCCTGAGTGGGATAGTGCAATGGAGGAGGATTTTTCTTCTTTGATGAAGAATCATACTTGGGATCTTTGTTCTCTTTCTAAGGGAAGAAAGGTTGTGTGATGCAAATGGTTGTATCGTACTAAGTTTCTTGCTGATGGTTCCATTGATAAGCACAAGGATCATCTTGTTGCAAAGGGTTTTTCACAGGTTGAGGGTATTGATTACACTGAGACATTTGCCCTTGTCGCCAAGATGAACTCTATTCGCCTTGTCTTATCCCTCGCAACTTCACAGGGATGGCCCATTTTTTAGATGGATGTGAAGAGTACCTTCTTGCATGGTGATCTTACTGAGGATATTTACATGGAGCAACCTCAGGGATTTGTGTAGGATTTCACCTTGGTTTGTAGACTTCAATGCTCATTGTATGGTCTCAAATAAGCCCCTCGAGCTCGATATGAGAAGATGGACTCTTTTCTACTTTCTACAGGCTTCACTCGTTGCCATTTTGATCCTACAGTCTACATTCAACATCTTGAGGTTGAGGTTTTTATCCTTGTGCTATATGTTGATGATCTTCTTCTCATAGGTAGCTCATCCTCTATGATTAAGGATGTTTAGAGAGCATCGATGGAATAGTTTGAGATGACTGATCTTGGCCTGCCACACTATTTTCTTGGTCTCCAGATTGTTTAGTCCCTTGCTGGTATCTTTTTTTACTAGCAGAAGTATGCTCTTGACATGATTTGATGCTTTGACATGCTTGATTGCAAGCCTACTCCTACACTTTTTTAGTTGGGTGTTACTTTTTCTACCTCTTGCACTTCACCTTCAGTGGATCCCACATTGTACTGACAATTGGTTGGCAGCTTTTTGTACCTAACACACACTCATCCTGATCTCTCCTTCACAGTGAGTCTTGTCTCTTAGTTTTCACATGAGCCTCATGAGAGTCATTGAAAAGCTACCAAGCATATTTTGAGACACATTCAGGGCACCTTGATGTATGGAATTCATTACACAATAGGGACTCCTCACATTGATGGCTACACTGATTCGGATTGGGCCGGTGATGTTGATGATCATAAGTCTACTTCTAGCTTTATTTTCTATCTTGGCTTTGGTCCTATTACATGGTCATGCAAGAAGTAGTAGGCTCACACACTTTCATCTACAAAGGTTGAGTATCAAGCCATAGTGCTTGCTAGTCAAGAGATTTTATGGCTTCGATAGTTGATGACTGAGTTTGGTTTTCTTCCTGATCATCCCACTATTCTGTGGTGCGATAATCAGAGTGCTATTCATATATCTTGCAACCTGGTGGAGCATCAACACACTAAACACATTGAGCTTCATACGCATTTCATTTGTCATTTGATCCAGGATGGTGTTCTCTCTTTGGAGTACATTTCCACTGATGCATAGGTTGCTGACATCTTCACCAAGTCATTTGCCTCACCTCGCTATCTTTAGCTGTGGTCTATGCTTGGGATTACAAAATTTGTCCTTGGGGGGTCTTCTTGAGGCATTCCTTCCTTCATGTCTTTTTTCAACATGTTTGTCCTATCTCTTTTTGGAGAGGGGTTTTTCCCATTAGGTTTTCTCCTTTGTCTCTGGTTTAGAGAGATTCCCTCGTTTTGGGTACCTAATCAGGCCTTGTTGCCAAGACCCATTTTCTTGCTTTCATAGCTTTGCTAGGTTAGCTTCCTCCTAAGCTTTGCTTAAGGGGGGTGTTAGAGTAAGTTATTTATTACTATAGGTGCTTAGCTCTCTTAGGTGCATATAATTAATATTTTATATTAATTATAATGTGCAAACTTAGCTTTCTTTCCTTTAGGGTTTTGTTCACCTTAAAAGGTTGAACTTTTGTATTTTGTTTTCATAACTTAGAATAAATTTTTGCTCTCACATTATTGAGAACTTCTAAGCTCTACTTTTTCTATTTTCTAGCTTCTCTTCATTGCAGGATATTTGCATGCAGGTGTTCTTGAGGATCTGTGAAGTTGGATTTCTCAACTTCTACATTCTAAACTTACATAACATTGAGGTTTTGACCATTAATCATCAAATTAATTCAATTGTGGGATGCTCCTGCACCATTTCCCCTTCCACTTCAAAGTAAGAATTTGATTTAAAAAAAAAAAAATTCTATTTGAGTGGGTTAGATTTGAAAACCGTTATTATAGTGGATTCAAGGTTATTTTTTTACATTGTATTTTAATTGACAGTATTACTATTTATGGACATTAATATGGTTTATTTTTCTATCTTCTCCACTAACTTGACTTTGCATTGATCATATCATTTCAGATTGCCTTCTAAATGCAATTAAGTACTCAAAAAAGAGGATATGAAGTCCCATCCTCTATTGTGCCATATACCTTGTAAAGGTACAAGTTTGTTCTCACCATTAAAATATAGTGAATGAAACTATGCCTATATCTATTAGTGAAATGAATTATTATTTTTATTGATATCTAAGGGAATGTCTAAGATTAATGAGAAGTAAAAATAAAATATTTGGTTGGGTCCATTGCTTAAGTGCTTTAAAATTTCCACATAATTTTATGTAGAACTCATCAATTTCCTTAAAGGAACATTTGAAGTATTAAAATTTTCTTTGTGGCAGATGAAAGTAAGATGTATTAGTGCAGAAAATATAACATAATATGTTCAATATGTCCTAATTAGATAGGGTCATGTGTTCTTGAGGTAGCTAGATTTGACAAGGATGTAAGTCTTATGTGCTCTTGTCAAGGCTTTAGATTCATTTTCTCACATCCAACGTAAATAATATTTGTTATGTGATTATTATGAGTTATGATTATTTTTCTATAACTCTATATTTTGTTAATATGTTTTAATTAAGAAACATTAGTATGGATTATAAATTTAGTAGCTTGCTATTTTAACAATGATTGGGTTTGTTTTGTTCAAGCGCAAGGTGTGCAAACTCATTCAATCAATACATCCATGGTGTTCATTTATAGGATATGGATAGGGCATGGTGGGATGTACTAGAGAAGCTACAAATTGGAAGAAATTAGTTGATGGTCCATTTTGAAAATTGGATGATAAAGTATGATAAGGGCATCACCATAGACCAGCTCAGGACCTGCTCAAGGGCAACCCTCAACTCTAATTGCATAAATTACTTGAAGCCCAAAATGAATATCTTGGTTGGGCTTAGAGAAATTAGTGTAGTTAGAGTTGGGAGTTTCCTTTGAGTGAATCTTGAGCCGGTCTATGTTGATACCCTCATCATACTTTGTTGTCAGATTTTCAAAATGGTTCATCAACTTCCTCATTCAATTCCTAGCTTCTCCACATCTAACCATGCCCCATCCACATATGTGTCCACCTAAACCCCTTTCATAACATCTCAATTCAACTTTGTTGTACAAAAAAAACCCAAAGGACAAAAATGTAGCTATAAAAATGCACATGACATTTCATTGCAACCTTCAAATTCTATCAGAAAACCTGCATGTGACGAAGGCCATGATGTGCATCACAATGATCTAGGTATTAATGAAATACTTATAATAGTAATATTTTTTTTTTAATTTAACCCATTTACTTATTATTGTAGTGGACCCCCCTTTGCATTTGCACTCCTAGCATCATTATTACAAATGTGCCCTGTTCACATTGTTCATTGTAATCTACATTTTAGAACTACATTCATACATCAAGTGTTGGGAATGATTGAAATGATCATAAGAACAATTGTTGGAATAATATATGGAACTGGTAAAGAATGTCCTCAATCATTGTTTTGTCATTGATGTCAAACTTGCTACTTGCAGGGATGATAATTGCTTTAGTGATCCAAATACTATCAATTAGTTGATTGTCAAGGTGGAAGCAATCAATATGATGTAACTAGAACACCTAGAGAAAGGTTGAAGTTATGATGTTGTAATGAAGTATAAGGATCAGTCAAGCCATTAATGAAATAGTGTATTGGATGAAATACTAAAAGGTACAAAGAATGAGCACACTGAAACATATCAAAGATCTAAGGTTTTAGCTAAGTCTTGTGTAAAGTTCAAATGCCGAGCAAGTTCAAGTGCCGAGCAAGTATAGGTGTCGAGTAACACAGAGGTGCCAAGCACCAGTAACTCAATGATGCTGAGTAACATAGAGGTACCGAGCACTAGTAACTCAATGATGCCGAGTAACACAGAGGTGTCGAGCACCAGTAACTAAATAATGCCAAGTTGTTGCATCATTGAGAAAATCGAAGATTTGTCAGATCAAAGCCGACAAAGTTGTTATCTAGAAATCTGTGAATTTAAAGGAGGATAAGAATGATGAGTTGGTGGCACAAAACACCATGTAGAATGTTTTTAAGGTACAATTGGAAAAGAAAACAAGATATGGGGTAGATACATTGTATCCTACCTAATCCATTTTTGAAACCCTAAAATTAGAGAGGGAGAATTGAGCGGCAAAGAAAAATCAGACTTGTATATAAGAAGACACAAGTTAATAGAAAATAGTGTGGAAGAGAGTGAAAAGGAAGGGATAGTGAGAGAGAGAGCCCTGGTCAAGCTTTAAAGCATGAAATGCTAAGGAACTCTATTTGAATAGACAACCACAAGGATGATTGCATTAGCAGAATGAATAGGTAAACTCAAGGAGACGAAGCTTGAGAGAGTGACAAGCAAGTCAGAACTAAAGTGATTGAAGCCAAGCATAAGGATTGAACTGAAAGAGTGATCTAAAATCTGCAAAGTATGTTGTAAGTTATGTTAGATCAAAAGACCATTATCATTACTTTCTAGAAATTGTAACAGTAAGATAAATCCTATGGACTTAGGTTGGTTTAACAGCCATTAGATAAATCCTTTAACAGGGTGACATTCCAAGTGGATGTTCTAAAGACCTTTAACCAGGCCCATTCCTAACAGTTTGGTGAAATCCTCTAACAAGGTCACATTTAACAGTGTGTTGTAAGCCTTTAATAGGGCATCACTTCAGAAGAGTGAGAATCAAGTAGCATGTTACTGGTGGTTTTTCCCAAATTGGGTTTCCACGTAAATCATTGTGTTATGTGTTGATCTTGAATGTTTTATCTTTGCATGTTGATTTACAGTAATTTGCTTATATGACTGTATTAAGTTTGAACAGATGAAAAGGGTATAAAAGTATTAGAAAGGTATTAATAGGGCATTTTGGACCTTGAATAATTGATTCACCCCCCCTCTCAGTTATTCTAAAGAATTCTAACAATTGGTATCAGAGCCTGACTGCTGATTCAGTTTAAAGGGACTACTAGCAGAAAAGATCAAAATGCCAAAGAGAGAAGTTCCCAAGCTCAACAAAGACAACTTTGTTGCATGGAAAAGTTTGATGAAGCTACATCTTGGATCCATAGGAGATTATGCCCAAAATTCACTTGTCATCAAACATGTAGATCCAACAGGTGCTCCTATTGCCGAAGACATGAAAAACAAACAAGAACACAACCAGACAATGCTGGAGATTGCCTCTGCACTCAGCTATGCTGAATTTGATGATATTAAAGGATGTGACATTGCATTCAAAATGTGGAAAGCCTTATCAGACATCTATGGAGGAGATCAAAATGTGCAAAGAGCAAAAAGAGAAAGTCTCAGAGGAAAATTTGATGACATGAAAATGGAAGAAAATGAGAATGCTGCTCAGTATGGTGCAAGAATAAAGGAAGTAGTGAGTGCAATAAGATGCTTGAATGGTCAATTGGATGAAGATACTGTTAATAGTAAGTTCTTAAGAACCTTACTCCCTATCTATTCTATTATAGTAGCAGCAATACAGGAGCTAAGATGTATACCAGGAAATAATCTAAGCTTTGAAGGTATAATAGGTAGACTCACTGCATTTGAGTTATCTAACTTTGACAACTACAAACCTAAAAATGTTGAATCTTGTTTTAAGGCCAAGTTATCACTAAAAGATGCCGAACAGGTGAAATCAAGGAAAGGAAGAAAAATGAAGTATGTATCTAGTGACAGTAGCACTGATGAGGAAGATGTGGAACAATTGGAAGCATTGCTCGCTAGAAGATTTCACAGGGGCAAAGGAAAATTCAAAGGTAAGATGCCTATCATTTGTTTCAATTGCAATGAAGTAGGTCATATTGCTACAAGATGTCCACAGAAAAAGGATTCCAAGGAAGGCAACAAATACAAGAACAGAAGAGATGATGACAAGAGAGATTACAAAGAAAAAGGTAAGAAGTGTTATATTGTTGAAGAAAATTCTGATGACAATGATGATGAAGTTCTTTATGTAGCCATGAAGGACCAATCTAATGAAGAAGAAGCCACAACACTGGTGACATGTATAAACAAGAATGATAGATGGATCATAGACAGTGGATGCTCACATCACATGACAGGAGACAAAAGTGAGTTTGTTAACTTTACTTAGTATGATGGAAATAGTTTTAGATTTGGTAATGATGCTCCATGTCAAATCAGAGGAAAAGGTTCCATTAAGCTCACAGACCAAATTTTATGTGACAATGCATACTATGTTGAAGGATTAAACTACAATTTACTAAGTGTCTCACAATTAGGCAATATAGGTTGCAAAGTGGAATTTGAAAACAAAACTGCAAAAATCTATGACAATGATGGTAAACTAATAGGAAAAGGTGATCAAACAAAGAGTAATTTGTTTTACCTTGATGATGCTTCCTGTCTATTTCAAAATTTGATGATGAATGGCTATGGCATAGAAGATTATGTCATGTCAACTTTGACAATCTGGTCAAAGTTAGTAAAATGAAGAAAGTCAGAGGTCTACCAAAATTGAAGAAGCTTGATAATATCATGTGTAAACAATGTCAGCTAGGAAAGATGACGAAGTCAACTTTCAAAAGCAAAAACTATACATCTAAAGAGATACTTGAGTTAGTTCACACTGACTTATGTGGTCCAATGGAAATACAAAGCTATAGAGGAGATAAATACATAATGTTATTTGTTGATGACTATTCCAAGATGATGACTATTATGTTCTTAAAACAAAAATCTGATGCTTTTCAAATGTTTAAGTGGTATGTGGCCAGAGTTGAAAAGGAAACTGGAAAAAGCTTGAAATGTCTAAGATCAAATAGAGGTGGTGAATTTACATCAAATGAATTCGAGATATTCTGTAATGACAATGGAATCAAAAGACAGACATCAGCTCCTAGAACTCCCCCACAAAATGGAATTGCTGAAAGAAGAAACAGATCTGTAATTGACTGTGCCAGAAAATTAATGATGGAAAAGAACGTTGCTCTAAAATACTGGAGAGAAGCTGTAAGTGTAGCGGTTCATACATTGAACCGAGTACAAGTCAAGAAAGGTAAAAATACAACACCTTTTGAATTATGGTATGGTTACTCACCAAATGTAAAACATTTCAAAATATTTGGTTGCAAGTGTTTTATCCTTAGAGATGTTAGAAATGGAAAATTTGATGCAAAAAGTGATGAAGGTATATTTCTTGGTTACTCCACAAGAAGTAAGGCATATAAGTGTTTGAATGTTAACACTAACAAAATTGTGGAAAGTGCAAATGTAAATTTTGATGAGCACACAGAAGTCCAAGCTGAAGAACCAAAGAAAATGGAAGAATACAAAACCTTTGTATACTCTTATGAAGGAATAACTATTGATGAGGATGATGTCAATCAAATTGAAAGTCAACAACAAGTGTCAGTTTCAGCTGATTCACAACCAGTGAATGCTGAGCTGCATTCAGAAGCCAAGTTACAGAATGAAGAAAATACACAATCTGATTCAGAAGATAGCATACATGATGAAGAACAACCTAATAATGAAGAGCATAGTGATCCTGAATCCAAAAGATCAAACAAGGAAACAAGGACAGAGCCAAGATTATCCAAATATGTAAAAAGACATCACCCTGCTGAACAAATAATTGGTGACAAAGATGCAAGACCAATGACAAGGAACAGACGAAGACATGAATCATGCCTGATCAACAAATCTGAACCCAAAATAGTATATAGTGCAATACAAGATGGCGACTGGTATAAAGCTATGGAAGAAGAAATTGATCAAATAAGAAAAAATAAAACCTAGAGTTTGGTTTCCAGACCAACTGACAAGAATGTGATTGGCACCAAATGGGTATTTAGAAAAAAACTAGATGAGAATGGTGAGATTACCAAAAATAAAGCCAGATTAGTATGCAAGGGTTATGCTCAAGAAGAAGGAATATATTATGGAGAAACATTCGCTCCTGTTGCAAGAATGGAAGGAGTAAGAACTTTACTTGCATATGCTGCCTACAAAGATTTCAAAGTCTATCAAATGAATGTAAAATCCACCTTCTTAAATGGTATACTAGAAGAAGAAGTCTACATTGAACAACTAGAAGGATTTGTTGATGAAAACAATAGGGATATGGTGTGTAAGTTACATAAAGCACTCTATGGTTTGAAACAAGCACCTAGAGCATGGTATGAGAGACTTCACAAGTATCTAGTGCAAATTGGATTTGAAAGAACTGATGATAACAGCAACATGTACATCAAAGCAGAAGAAGGTAAAGACATTATTGTATCTAAAATTTTTGTGGATGACATAGTATTTGGTGGTAAGGAATTACTTTGCAAAGATTTTGCTGACAAAATGAAACATGAATTTGAAATGTCTATGTTTGGTGAAATCAATTTTTTTGTTGGATTGCAAGTTCATCAACTCAAACATGGAATATTTATTACATAATCAAAATACATCAAAGAAATTCTTAAAACATTTGGATTGGAGGAATCCAAACCAGTCAGCACACCAATGGCCATAGGGAATAAGCTATCCAAAAATGATGAGTCAGCTGAAGTCAATCAAACAATGTACAGATCCATGATTGGAAAACTACAATATGTTGTACATAATAGACCAGACATAGCATTAGTAGTTGGAATAGTGGCTAGATTCTCTGCTAATCCTAAAGAAAATCATCTCATAGCGGTAAAAAGAATAATGAGATATTTCAAAGGGACTGATGATTTTGGTCTATACTACAAAAAGAATAGAAAATTTGAACTCAACGCATATACATATGCAGACTGGGGAGGAACATTGATGACAGAAAAAAACACAAGTGGAGGTGCATTATTTTTAGGCAAAAGGCTGGTTACCTAGACTAGCAAGAAACAAACATGTATATCCCAGTCCACTGCAGAATCAGATAGGTGGCAGTTGCAGTCAATTGTACAAACATTTTATGGCTCACACATCTATTGAATGGAATGAAAGAAGAAGTAACAAAATCGGTGATATTATATTGTGATAATACAAGTGCTATAAACATATCCAAAAATCTAGTGATGCATGCAAAAACCAAGCACATTGCAATGAAGTATCATTATGTCAGAGAATTGGTAGAAGACAAACAAGTGAAGTTGGAATACATTCACACAAAGGAACAAAATGCAGATATCTTCACCAAACCATTGCCTAAGGATGCCTATGAATATCTTAGAGACAAGCTGGGGGTTATACCCCTAACTCAAGCAGTTTAAGGCAACAAGGAAGCTGCCTTGCATCAACAGGAATAAATCATTGAAATATTAACAGGTTGATGCAAAGGATGACAGTAGGAACAGAAACTTCAAATCAGTCACAAGCATGCTGACAGAGGGAGAAAGACAACAAGATGCCAAAGCTTATATTTTTCATAATAAAGATGCTACATCTTTGGCATTTATCTCAAAGAGGGAGAAATATGCAGAAAACTGATCAATGCAAAGTAAGAGGGAGATATATATGAAAGAGGGAGATATATGTGATCAGTAGTGAAAATGCAACAAATCAATACAATCTTGGTGGTAACTGAATTGATTACTTGATCAGTTTGGTTTTCCATCAATGCCAAAGAGGGATATTGTTGGAAATGATTGAAATGATCATAAGAACAATTATTGGAATAATATATGGAACTGGTAAAGAATGTCCTCAATCATTATTTTGTCATTTTTGTCAAACTTGCTACTTGCAGGGATGACAATTTCTTTAGTGATCCAAATACTATCAATTAGTTGATTGTCAAGGTGGAAGCAATCAATAAGATGTAACTAGAACACCTAGAGAAAGGTTGAAGTTATGATGTTGTAATGAAGTTTAAGGATCAATCAAGCCATTAATGAAACAGTGTACTGGATGACATACTAAAAGATACAAAGAATGAGAACACTGAAACATATCAAAGATCTAAGGTTTTAGCTGTCTTGTGTAAAGTTCAAGTGCCGAGCAAGTTCAAGTGTCGAGCAGGTATAGGTGCTGAGTAACACAAAGGTGCCGAGCACCAGTAACTCAATGATGCCGAGTAACACAGAGGTGCCAAGCACCAGTAACTCAATGATGCCGAGTAACATAGAGGTGCCAAGCACCAGTAACTAAATAATGCCGAGTTGCTGCATCATTGAGAAAATCGAAGATTCATCAGATCAAAGCTGACAAAGTTGTTATCTAGAAATCTGTGAATTAAAAGGAGGATAAGAATGATGAGTTGGTGGCACAAAACACCATGTAGAATGTTTTTAAGGTACAGTTGGAAAAGAAAACAAGATATGGGGTAGATACATTGTATCCTACCTAATCCATTTTTGAAACCCTAAAATTAGAGAGGGAGAATTGAGCGGCAAAGGAAAATCAGACTTGTATATAAGAAGACACAAGTTAATAGAAAACAGTGTGGAAGAGAGTGAAAAGGAAGGGATAGTGAGAGAGAGAGCCCTAGTCAAGCTTTAAAGCATGAAATGCTGAGGAACTCTATTTGGATAGACGACCACAAGGATGATTGCATTAGCAGAATGAATAGGTAAACTCAAGGAGACGAAGCTTGAGAGAGTGACAAGCAAGTCAGAACTAAAGTGATTGAAGCCAAGCATAAGGATTGAACTGAAAGAGTGATCTAAAATTTGCAAAGTATGTTGTAAGTTATGTCAAATCAAAAGACCATTATCGTTACTTTCTAGCAATTGTAACAGTAAGATAAATCCTATGGACTTAGGTTGGTTTAACAACCATTAGATAAATCCTTTAACAGGGTGACATTCCAAGTGGATGTTCTAAAGACCTTTAACCAGACCCATTCCTAACAGTTTGGTGAAATCCTCTAACAAGGTCACATTTAACAGTGTGTTGTAAGCCTTTAATAGGGCATCACTTCAGAAGAGTGAGAATCAAGTAGCATGTTACTAGTGGGTTTTTGCAAATTGGGTTTCCATGTAAATCATTGTGTTATGTGTTGGTCTTGAATGTTTTATCTTTGCATGTTGATTTACAATAATTTTCTTATATGACCGTTTTAAGTTTGAACAGATGAAAAGGGTATAAAAGTATTAGAAAGGTATTAATAGGGCATTTTGGAACTTGAATAAATGATTCACCCCCCTCCCAGTTATTCTAAAGAATTCTAACATCAAGGTAATGAATCTATCCATTTATCTACAAAATTTATTTTTCTTGATTATTCATATGCAAAATTTATCGTTCACTAATCCAATCTGCACTTTTAGATTAATATTTTTGTACACTTTTTGCATAGTATCTAATTTCTAATCTATTTTGACAACAATGCTAGTTGTGCTAACACATCCCTCAAGATATATTGTAAAGAGATTGTATTTTATTGTCTAGACCTCTTATTATGAGACTAAGTCACTTATATGAATTTATTAACAACCTTTTTATCAAGTATGAGTTCCACATTCTTGTTCTTTAGTATTTTAACTTCACCATGGGCATAACTGACATCTCTTTGAGGCATCATGCAAATATGTTCAAGGTGCTATAAATCAACACTCTAAGGTGTATAATTCATAGGCACCAAAAAAATACATTCTGAAGCTTCTCAATAGCATTAATCTAGGTTAATGAAGTATTTAAAACCTTCATCTTTAGAAAAAATATGCTCGCGTAGCCATAATAAGCTTTATAATTAATTGTAGACCCATTCAACCGATATTGTATTTTACAAAACCCATCTTGATTGGAAACCTCAAATTTCTAATCACACTTTTGAGTCAACATCCATCTCTCTCATTTTCTCACAAAGAGATTAGGGAAACAATTTTCTTGCAATCCAACGTAATGTCATGGAGACTTTGATGTTGATGGTGATGTTCTACCAATGAATCCATCTATAGACATATCTGACACAATGTAGATTTATGGAGTCTCACAAGTATCAAAAAGACCTACTCTAATATGATGTTAAATAAGGATCAAATTTGGTATCCTATTTTTCCTTTCAATATGTATGCACAATGTAGAGACTTTTGGTTGACAAAATTAAATTATGCTGCCTTGCAAGTAGGTATGAGTATCTTGACCAACTTGTAAGTGTGTTTGAATTATCCTTCAATGTAATTTTCAAGTATGTTAGTGGCTACTACAATTATAAAGTAAGCCATATAATTTGTATGGAAGAGAAGTAGATCTTTGTAATGTAATGGTACTATATTTCAAATATGTATTGGAAATTTTATCTACATTTTGAATCCATGTTTATAAGTGCAGTTGTACTTGAAAATATTTTGGAAAACATTTTAATTTCCTCATGCTACTACATTTTCCTTCACCACTTTTTACAAGTTTCATCAGAGTACTACAAGGAAAAAGAATGACAATGTCCAAAACCTCTAACTTTACATGTTAAGAAATAATAACACCAGTCAAAATTCAGTGAAATATCAATTAGAAAAATATATGTGTATGCATGTGCATGCATATTAGTGTTGATCTCATTTTGGTTTTGACAAGGCAGTGACAAAACACTTAGTCATTATCTAGTAGAATTATAGTGCATAGTGCATGTCGAGTGATCAAAGCATGTAGAACATAAGCTTCTAGACAGTACAACTGAGTAATATGACTAGTCAGTCCTAAACATATAGTATGTGTTGAGTCACTCAAGTGTTGAGAAGCTTATACATGCCAAGTAATTTAGGTGCCAAGTAATAGTTAGTTTCAAGTTCTACAGAAGCTGAGTTACAACATTTAGAGCACAATGAAGGCTAATCATTAGAGTCTTTGGATGCCAAGTGAATAGTTTTTGGCATAGTTGTTTGTTATGGCACAAAATCATATGTAAACCATTTTTGGCTGACATAATCATGAATTTATGATTATAAGACATAAGTATGGATTCATATTATGAATTCCTATGTGATACATGCAACTATTTAGATTAAGGGAAACATTAGGCAGCAATAAGGATCAACCATAGCCATTGATTCTAACCTAACCCATCTCCACCTATGTTTATTTAAGAAAGAAAAACCCTAAGAAGTTTATCATTACATGGGGAGATGAATGCTAAGTGTTGAGAGAGAATTCATGGTGGCTATGATGGCTATGCGAGATATGCAAATAAGAATCAATCTAGAGGCTCAGAGACAAGTAGTGAGAGGATTATAAAGGATAGATATGATCAGAAGGATCAAGATACAATCACTAAAGAGGAGATCTAATATCAAGAAAAAAGGTGCTAATCAAAGATTAGGTGGTGAATGATTCTAATAGGTGATGCAGAAAAATTTTCTTAACCAAGTAGTCCTAACAAGCTATTGTAAATCTCTTAACTAAGTGCTTATGTAATTGTGAGTTGAAATCCTTTAGCAAGGTGAGACCTAATAGGTTTTGTAAGCCTTTAACAAGGAAAACCTCTCATAGAGTGTCATCCCCACCCCAATTTTACCTTCTCATTGGAGGGTTTTTGGGTAACCAATTTTTTTGTGTTATGTGTTATTTACTTTATACTATGGATGTGATGCATGTTAATTTATTTTATTTTATATGTTAAGTTATGAGATGAATGTTGGTGATATATTTCAAAAAAAGAAGTTTTAAGTACTGACTCACCCCTCCCCCCTCTAAACTTACTTTCCTATTGTTAATTCCAATAATTGGTATTAGAGCTTTGTTCTCTAGAAAGGAAATTTTTATAGATTTGGAGGTAAGATCTTGAAGATGGAAGTATACAAGTTGGGAAAGACTATTGAGATATAGAAGATTGGATACAACTTGCCCTGCATCAACTCAAGGAGGCAAGAGATGAATTGCAACATTCATCAAAGATAGGGAAAGAGATAGCTATTCAATAAGATGACACTCAATATCAAGAAGTAGGTACTACTAGATTATTTTAGGATGGAAACTCAAACGAGTTTGATGCAATGATTGTAGATCTAATGGAAAAGAACAATTCCCTAAGTGAAGAAGTCAAGAACCTAAAAATAGCACAAGAATTTCAATCAATATTGTTGTGTGAGACAATTGAACTAAAAAATAAAGATGAAGAGGATAGATCTATGATTGAAGAAGACAAAAGAATATTGGCTAACAAACTTGAAGAGAAGACATCAGATGTGAAAAAGATTGAAATCATGCAATTGGATAAAATGAATCAACTAATGATTGCAAATTAAGAACTGAATAGGAAAGACATTGAGATTGAAACTTTGGAAACATAGAATACCCTACTACAGAATGAATTGAAGGATGAGAAGGAAAAGCATAACAATCCTAGTGAAGCCATCAAGTATTTTGAGAAACTAATGGAAGCACCAAGGCCAAAGAATGACACCACTGGTTTGGGATATTCTATTACTAAGCAAGGAGAATCATATAAAAGTGGTGAACAAAGGAAAAATAAAGTAAAGTACAAAAAACCCACTTGTCATCACTATGGAAAATTGGGTTATACATCAAATGATTGCAAGAGTAACACTAGAAATCAGAACCCTAAGAATAAATTCAAGGGACACTGTCATAACTACAAGAAGTAAGGACATCAGGCACATGAATGTAGGAACAAGACCACTAACACTCAAGGATTTGAAGGTTATTGTTACAACTATTAGAAGTATGGACACAAGTCATAGTAATGTAGATCCAAATCCAAGTGGACATCAAACAAATAGAAAAAGGTACACCATAATGGAAACTATTATAATTGAGATTACGACACAAGGTACAATTATCGCTATTGCCAAGAATATGATCACATTCATAAAAATTGCATAAGAACATATTTCAAAAGTAACTACAACAGATGGTTGAAGGAGATTGTATGCTTTAGTTGTCTTAAGACTGGTCTTGTCAACAAAAATTGTCCAACTTGGTCACCTGCACCAAGCAATGAAGGCAAAAAAGGAAAATGAAAGGTTGATGCTGAAAATATGAAGAGGCAGATGAACAAGATATAGAAAAAGAAAAAAGATTAGAGCACATCAAATGTAGATGAGGTCACTTCTATTAGAGTAAATAATTATTTCTTTATTATTTACACTTTACTTAAGTTTACTTAGATAAATGCATTTAGATATTAGTTGTCATCTAGGAGTTGTTGAGAAAATGGGAGTTTGTTCCTACCTAATCATACTTATCTTCTCACCTACATGGAGGGTAATCCACCTTTTGTGGACGTATGCTTAGTTGTCATACTTATCTCCTTGCACATTCTAGCTTTCTCTAGAAGCTTCCTTGAGGCCTTTATATTCGGGCTCTCTCATTGTATTTTCACATAGCAATTTCATTTCTCATTGTTGCAATATATTTCTCACTTTTTTGAGTTGCTTCAAGCTCTTGTTTCTTCCTTATTCATTTTCTCTTCAACAAGTTATTTGTATGTAGGTGATCTTGGCACACTATGAAGTTGGCTTTCATCAACTTTTACATGGTATAAGAGCCTCCCTACTCCTTCTTGGTTTGAAGGATTTTTGAAGCTGCGATTCGAAGACACAAACCCTAGTTTGTTTGTGATTTTTTCTTCAATTAGGAGGAAGTGCATTTTTTTAGGGCAATTTTTTCAAAAAAAAAAGTTTTGTATTTATACTTTTTTTTGTGAAAATTTTGTAAACATATATATATATATATATATATGTTTTTAACAATTTTTTTTCCAAAAAAGTGTAAATTTTCTTGCCTATTTTTTCGAGTAGCATGGATTTTGGCCCCCAAAATTTTTTGAATTCTTCACAGGCACCACCATTTTGCTACCCACAGCTCTCTGTGGCCTCTTCAACTACAACCATTGTTGCCCCAACAACCTCTACCCTCATAGCATGCTTGCAGCACCTATTTTTGCTCAGTGACACTAGTGGCACTGCCTTGTTCAGTTACCACCACTGCAGAGAAAAACCCACCTACCACCTGACCACCACTGCTTAGATTAATGTCATCATCTCAATGTCCAATATCAACATTCTCACTGCCATTTTTTTTTCCAGTGATAGGCTATTAATGACTATATGGCCGTCAAATTTTTTGCAGTGTCTATAATTTTCTAGTGAGCTTGTCTTTTTGAGTAGTAGTTAATTTTTTGGCCATAACTTGAGCATAGAGAGGTATTTTCATGATCTAAAAGAAGCACCAGCAAGCTAATTTAGAGATAGAGAAAATGATGCTAGTTTCATCTCATTCCATGTTTGTTTAAGCTCCTATTTTTGGCATGAAAGTAGAGGCTTCTATTTCCTCCTTCTCTACATTTGGAATCTAGGTTCTTTTCTCAAATTTTGTGCTTTCTATAGTTGTTTTTTGGGTACTTGAGGGATATCTTTATACATTGTGGGGGGTGGCATTTTCTTTTCTATAATTTAATTTAGAATAAGACCCTTTTGCTTATGTCTTCTTCTCTCAATGTCGGATCCTTCCGTGACCTAGCTCATGCCACATAACTATCACACCTGGAAGTCACAAATGGCTAGGCTTCTCATGTCAAGAGACTTATGGTCATGTCTATATGTGAACCAACATATTCTGTAGTGTCCTTTTGAGGTTCTTTAGCACATAAACAAAATGGATGAGGCCATGGGATTAATTGCACTAAATATCTTAGAAAGTCTTCTATTTCACTTGGATGGTTTGACCACTCCGCGGGCTATTTGGACCAAATTCCAAACATTGTTTGGCACAATGAATGAGTTTTGGGCACTTCAACTTGATGCAGAGTTGACCTCTTTGACACTAGCCAACTTTCCCACTATTGAAGACTTCTTGATGAAGTTCAAATCTCTACGAACAATTTTGCAAGGATGTGGGAAAAATAAGACAGATGATGAGTGTATCTTTTTGATACTCTCAAAGTTGCAAGGAAAACACCAAATCTTCTCTTCTACTTTATGTTCCACTATGGATGCCTTGGGTGATAGACACAAGATGCCTTCATTTGAGATATTTTGTGATTGGTTAACATGGGAACATGCAAAGATCTAATAGGTGGATGCCTCCAGATCTTCTAGCCAAGCATTGGTTGCTCAAAATTCTAAGGGGAAATCAAAACAGAAAGCAAAATCAAAGAAATATACACCAAAAACTGATACTAAACCTCTAGCTAACCCTCCTAAGGGAAAAGATTCTTTGAAGTCTACTAATTCTACCTCCAAGAACAAGAAGAAATCAAGTGAGACCTGTAGTTTTTGTGGCAAGGATGGACATCTCATTTTTGGGTGTTGGAAGCATTTGGAGGCTTTAGAGGAAGCCATGCAAGAACATCATATTTCAACTCCTAAGTCTTCATCCCCCCTATAGGGAAAGTTCATGCTCTTTTTGCTCGACCTATGACTTCAGGGCCTACCTGGATTCTTGATTTCGGTGCCTCTCACCATATGATAAACACTTTGTAGTTGGTCACCTTACTTGCTTCTTGTGCTACCTCAAAGATTGCTGTTGGGAACTCATCACAACTTTCAACTATGGGTTTTGGTTTTGTTGCACTAGTCAGGGGCTCTCTTTAGGATGTTCTTTGTGTCCCTAACATTTCAATGAACCTATTGTCCATTTATCAGATTTACCACTTTGGCTCTGGTAAGATAGTTAAGTTCTCACCACATGATGTGGTTATCTAGGACTTACACAATTCTGAGATGGTTGTGGCTACTAGAAGTGTTAACTTTGCATCTCACCTCTATAGATTTAATGGATTTGAGTCTTCTAATGACATAGGTTCATGTCTTGTTGCACATGCAAATTTAGTAAGAAAACTTTGGCATGAGCATTTGGGCCATATTAGTTATAGATATCTTCAGTAGATGAGTACATAGGCATTTTTTCTTAGGCTTCCCCAAATTTCCTATACAAATGGTGTTTGTCAGGGTTGTGCACTTGGGCAAGCAACATAGGGATTCTTTTCCACATGGATGAGCCACTCATGCTTTGGTGCCTTTGGAGTTTATTCATAGTGACCTAATCTCAATTTTTACTCCTTTTTCTGGTGCTAGATATGTGCTTACATTCATTGATGACTTCTCCAGATGCACATGGGTGTATTTTCTCAAGTACAAGTCTGATGTCTTTGATTCATTTCAAGTCTTCAAGACATTTGTAGAGAAGCATTTTGGTTTTTCTATTCGATGGATATGCATGAATAATGGGGGGAGTACATGAACTAAGCTTTTAGGGATTTTTTCTCTAAACATGGTCTTCAACATCAGTTTTTAGTGCCCTACACCCCTTAGAAAAATGGTGTGGCTAAGAGAAAGAATAGAACACTTCAGGAGATGGGTAATTGTATGATTCAGTCTAGGTCCATGGATCTGTGTTTTTGGGTAGAGGTAGTCAATTGTGCCAATTATATTCAAAATCAGATGCCTCAAAGGTAGTTTGACATATGATTCTTAAGGAGGCTTGGTCTCATGTCAAGTCTGATGTATCATCATTCTGAGTTTTTGGGAGTGCAACATGGGAATTTGTACCTAATGCTCAGACAAAAGTGATAGAATAGAAGAGCCAACTACTCATTTTTGTTGGCTACTGCAAGGATGTTAAGGCTTACAAGTTATTTGATCCTAATTCTAGAGAGGTCCTATTTTGATGGGATATCTAGTTTGATGAGAGCCCTCCTCCAGTTGATACCTCACCTCCAGTGCCTACTTCACCTCCCATTACTACCCCCTCTCTTCTAATTTGTTTCATGGATGATGAGGATATGATCTTGGTGATCTCCATTTACCTCTACCATAGGATCCTCCCTAGATGCCAAAATAGGCTTGAGCTACAGTTGAGTCTACAGGATCTTTAGCTGGCGACCCTTCTACTTCCCATTGCACTCATTCTCATACAACGAGGCTAGTCTTATCAGTCACGCTATTTGTGATGATCCTCAAACATTTGTAGTAATGAGAAGACATTCAAAGTGGGATAGTGCCATGGAGGAGGAGTATTCTTCTTTGATGAAGAATCACACTTGGGATCTTTATACTCTTCCTAAGGAAAGAAAGCTAGTACAATGCAAATGGATCTATCATACTAAGTATGCTATTGATGGTTTGATTGATAAGCACAAGGCTCATCTTGTTGTGAAGGGTTTTTTTGTAAGTTGAGGGTATTGATTACACCAAGACATCTTCCCTTGTCACCAAGATGAATTCTATCTGCCTTCTCTTATCCCTTGAAGCTTCATAGGGATGACCTATTTTTTAGATGGATATGAAGACTGCATTCTTGCACAGTGATCTCACTGAGGAAATTTACATGGATCAGCCTCAGGGATTTGTGCAAGATTCCTCCTTGGTTTCTAGACTTTGATGCTCATTATATGGTCTCAAAAAAGCCCCTTGGGCTTGGTATGAGAAGATGGAATCTTTTTTACTTTCTACAAGCTTCATCCACTGCCATTCTGATCCTACAATGTACACTCAACATATTGGAGATGAGATGTTGATTCTTGTCCTATATGTTGATGATCTTATCCTCACGGGTAGCTCACCCTCTATGTTTTAGGATGCTAAGTGTGCATTGATGGACCAATTTGAGATGACTGATCTTGGTTTGCTACACTATTTTCTTGGTCTCTAGATTGTTCAACACCTTTTTAGTTGAGTGTCACTTTGTCTACCTCTTGCTCTTCCCCTTTTTTGGATGCTACTTTGTATCGATAGTTGGTTGGTAGCTTGTTGTACCTAACACACACTCATCCTGATCTCTCCTTTGTAATAGGTCTTATCTCTCAGTTCCCCTAGGAGCCTCATGAGTTTCATTGGTAGGATGCCAGAAAATTTTTGAGATACATTCAAGGAACACTTATGTATGGCATTCATTACACCTCGAGGACTCCTCACATTGCTAGCTACACTGACTCTAATCGGGCTGGTGATATTGATGATTGGAAGTCTACTTCTTTCTTTGTGTTTTATCTTGGCTCTGGTCCTATCACATGGTCATGCAAGAAGCAACATGCTCACACACTTTCATCTATAGAGGCTGAGTATAAGGCTACACTTCTTGCTAGTTAGGAGATCTTATGGCTTTGGCAGTTGATGACTAAGTTTAGTTTTCCTCTTGATTGTCCCACTATTTTGTGGTGTGATAATTAGAGTGCCATTCACATTTCTTGCAACCCGGTCAAGCATCAACACACCAAACATATTGAGTTACATATGTACTTCATTTGTTAGCTAATTTAGGATGATGTTATCTCTTTGGAGTACATTCCTATTGATGCATAGGTTACAGACATCTTCACCAAACCTTTTGAATTGCCACACTATCTTCAGTTGCAGTCCATGCTTGGGGTTACAAAATTTGTCCTTGGGGGGTCTTGTTGAGGACTTCCTTCCTTCATGTTTTTCACCATGTTTTTTGTTACCTCTTTTGGGGGAGGGTTTTCCCATGTGGTTTTCTCTTTTTCCTTGTTTTATGATGTTGCATTTCTTATGCCTTTGTACATGGGTACCTTGCTTGGCCTTGTTACTGGGACCCATTCTACATTTCATCTTAGCTTTTTGTAAGCTTAAGTGCATTCCCCTAAGTTGCACTTAAGGGGGGGTGTTAGAGTAAATGATTATTTCTTTATTATTTATGCTTTACCTAAGTTTACTTAGATAAATGTATTTAGATATTAGTTGTCATCCAGGAGTTGTTGAAAACACGAGAGTATATTCCTATCTAATCATACTTATCTTCTTAGTTGTCATATTTATCTCCTTGCACCTTCTAGCTTGCTCTCAAAGCTTCCTTGAGGCCTTTATATTTGGACTCTCTCATTGTATTTTCACACAAAAATTTAATTTCTCATTGTTGCATTATATTTTCTCACTTTGTTGAGTTTCTTCAAGCTCTTTTTCCTTCCTTCTTCATTTTCTCTTCAGCAGGTTATTTGCATGTAGGTGATCTTGGCGCACTATGAAGTTGGCTTTCATCAACTTTTGCAACTTCATCTAATGGATCAGGTGATCATGTCACCCCCAACTAAGAAATCAAAGGTATGTGTAGAACTAACATTTGAAAAGTTATATCATGCATTAGTTCCAAATATCCAAGATCCAAAAAGATCATATTAGCATGAATTAAGATGTAATGAAGTGATTAGAATGAAAGGAAAATCTATCATTTTATTTTTATCTATGTTATTGCTAAGCTTGAAAGGAATTGTAGTTGTTTCCAAGTAATTTAGATATGGTAGTGTGAACCAAGCTCACTATGTTTTCCAAGCATGTTGAAAATCCTTTGATAGCTGAGCTTACAATTGTGTAAGCATTGAGCAATTAATGCCAATTTTGAAGGGTTATATAGTCAATTTTTGACTCATTTTCACATACTAGAGTCTAAAGAGCATGAAGGAAAATTGAAAAAGGAGTTTCAAGTGTTTGTAAACTAGATTCAATAGCAACTCAAAATCATTCATCATATTTGAGGTATTTAGCTTGTGTCGAGTTATGGTGCTTTATTTTTCACAAACCCCAAGAAGTCAAAATGGTAGCTAGCTCTTTTGCAATAATTAGGAAAGAGAAGAAGGAAATTTTCAATGTTTAGTTAATTTGTAATGATGTGATACAACCCCCATTTTGAGAAAAAAGAAAGAAGGCAACTAGCTCTTCTGCAATAATTAGGAAAGAGGGGAAAGTAAGTTTTCCATGTTTAGTTAATTAGTAATTATGTGAGACAACCCCCATTCTGAGAAATTCTTGAGATTACATACAAGGAGATCCATCTGGTGCATTATCCATATTACCACCAAAGGTCTTAATGGTTCAAGATGTGAGATGTTGCTACACCGAAAAGATTTCAGAAGTTGGAGACATGGAGATTAGAGAAACCTATCAAAATTAATGTGAAAATAGATTTTTGAAGGAAGAAACTAAGATTGTTGAGTGGAAAGGGTTGATGCATGCCCTAGATTTTCCTCAAGGTTTTAAAACTAAATGGATAAAAATTGTGTTGATCCATATACATGACAATCAAATTTGGTTAGAGAATGGACCAATTAGGATTACAAAAAGGATTGTGCATAGAGTATCATGGTACCCTATCCTAGATAGACCGAAGAACATGCAAAGTGATGCAAAGGAGGTTATTGAGAAGAACATAGGTGTCATACAGAACAAGCAAGAGATGTCAATCAATTTCAAACCCCTTGGTACCCTTTGTATTCATAGTGATAGTTCACAAATTTTTTCAGTCAAGTAGAATAAATAGTGTAAAAAAAGACTATTCTTATGACCTAGCTGATTTGCAACTTCAACAATTGTCAGAAAATATGGAAGCCATCAGGAAAGCCAATAGTGCATATTGTAAGTTTGGATATTTGATTGTTTTCATATTCTTCTATGTGAAAAACACATTCCCCACTTTTGGTAAAGTTGCTTGGAAGACAAATAGATCATTAACACAACAAATAGCAGAGCTTATTGAGCAACTTGGAGATAATTTTGAGTTATTAATGACTAGTTATTTTGAGGATTTCAAGAAATCCATGAAGAAAAGATTGAGGATACTTGTATCATTAGTGGAACAACATTACAATAATGTGTGTTTCCTAGTTGATGCAGATTACACATATGTGCAAGAAGCAATCCCTGGGGTTAGATGGTTAAAACCCTTTCCATATGAAATCAATGTGGATGAAACTTTTGCAACGATCACATCTCTACTGGTAGATAAAATCGATAAGGATGATATATCCTTTGGAAACTTTGATGAGGCTAAATCAAGAATAAAAATAAATTTACAAACTGCCTCAATGATAAGAAAAAATACCAAGATAGTAAAGAATCTCAAAGAGAAGTTTGGTGAAGATGTTGATGAAGCAAAAGAAGAAGAAGAAGAAGAAGAAGAAGAAGAAGAAGAAGCATACGGTCAAGGACCTTTGGAACTTACACAAGGTTTGGGTGAAGATGCTAATGCATAAGGTGTCAAAGAAGAAGAAGTTGAGGAAGCACCTAAGGTTGCCAAAAAAAAGAGAAAATAAAAGAAATGTGCAATGGAGAAACCAAAGAAAACTGTGAACCAATCTCCACAAAATTTAGCTATACCTTTAACTAGGTCAAGCACTAGGGAAACCACTGCATAGGCTAAAGAAGTTACAAAGCCTAAAGGAAAAAGCGCTAATGTCATAGTAGAGTTGAACCAATTGGTCAAAAGAATTTTAAGAGATTGAGAAAGAAGTATAAGACATAAGAAGATTCAGATGAGGAGAAGATAGAGTTTGATGACTTGAGTCAAATCAAAGTGGTAAGCCACAATCCCTCTTCTGACATTGATAAATTGTGTGAAAATATTAAGACCAATGCAAATTTTTTAGGTTTCACAAATGCTGATTTTGATAATTTAGGAAGTGTAGAGAAAAATAACATAGAGAAGTCCATAAATGACATGATGGTAACTTTTAAGACCACTCTAGAGATTTACTACTCATTACCAAAGAATTTATATGAAAGAGTTGAGAAAAAGTGGCAGTTTAGTTTGAATACTGAAAGACAAATTAGAGAAACCACTTTAGCCCAAGTGATGCCTAAATTGTATAAGTAAATGATTGCTAAGGAAATGGAGAAGCACAAAGGGAATTTTTCTCCCAAATACCAAGCATTCTATATTTTAAAGAAGTAAATAGAAGATGTGGTAACCAAGAATACATCAATTTGGAAATTTATTTATGGGTTATCCACTAAAGAAATAACTAATAAAGGTGAGTAAATAGTTATGCATATAAAAAAGAGAACCTAGTCAAGGAAGGTACTATAGAGGGAACTAAAGGAACAAAAAAGGAAGTCCTAGTTGGAGAAGAGTCACAAGATGTACATGATGTACATGTGTTGAGTGCTAATCCCCCACATGATGACCAAGAGAGTCAATAAGACTTAGTGAGAATTAAGGATGTTCCTGATACTACATCACCAAATGTAAATCCTTTGATTGAGGATGATTTGAAGAAAATACCACAAGACTCTACAAATGAAAAAATTCTATGAAAAAATCCAATATTGATGAGAGTGTATGAGATATGAAAGGAAGAATATGCATCTATAAGGGAGGAGCAACAAGACACATCAATGCACCCTCAAAAACTACATAGGTAAAGGAAAAGGAATCACATGATATACATATAGATCAAAGTGTAAACCTTGAATAGGAAGATGTTGCACAAAAGACATCATCTACAATGCCAACAATTGTCATTCAGATGAAAGAGGCAGAAGCACAATCTATAGGTGTATTACTGCCAAGCCTAAATAGTTCTAGTTTACCAACTCTAGAAATTGTTGACAAGTATGGAATAGAAGTGAACAAGGGTGAGGAAGAAAGTCCTATACCTATTCCACTATCACAGGGTGAAGTTCAATAAGAAGGAGAAAATACTGAAGAGGATAAGTTGACTATTGCATATGAGGAGAAAATTTCCATATAGACACTGGTTACTTTTCTAGTCTCTACATCTCCTATTAGTAGTCAAGCCCTTTAGAGGCTAAGTACAAAAGATACTCCACTACAAATATCAAAGCCAAGTTATAGCATACCAAAGAGTGCTAATGTTACATCATTTTAGGATGTAAGCTTAGATGAGGTGATTTAGGTACCAAAGTTTGATCTAAATACAATCACTATCAAAGAAATGAGCATTCTTCAAGATGCTCTAAAAAGGAAGAAGAGTCAAGAAATCTTAAGGAGGGACATAAGAAAAAGAAAGTTTTGTATGAAATCAAAGACATATTCATTGATGCTTTTAGCCCACCAGAAATAACTGAAGATAAACCTATTATAGAGAAACTTGTCAGCATTGTGGACAAGATTAAGGATTAAGACCTAGACACAAATGTCAAGTTATTAGAATGGTCTAAATGGAAGTTTCATACCAAGGTTTTGGAGAAGATATTTAGTGCTATTGCACTCAGATAGGTTGATCTAGCAATCAAAATGGAAAATGTAAAGAAGGTGTTAGAGAACATTCTCTCTCTCTCTCTCTCTCTCTCTCTCTCTCTCTATTCATAAAGGTATGCAATGTTGAGATATTTACTAAGGAGATTCAATGGGATATTGACCAACTGCAAGGAGATTTTAAATTCACACGTATAGAGCTATGGAAGCTAGCATGCAAATAAAATTATACAAACGTTATAAAATTCAAAAAAAAAAAAACAAAAATCACATATAGATTAGATGAAGGAAGTGTGAAAAGGGAATGTAAACTAAAGAGAGAGCACCCAATAAGCCTCTTTGATTGTGTAGATGTGTCCAATGATAGGGATGTATGCTCAAACATGCTTCAAGCCTTCAATAGATGGGAGAATTCAAAGGGATAAAATGTAATATAGGAAATGAGTGAGGATTTCCTGCATGGTAAGGGTGTGATTCCATGATTTGTTCTCTAAAGGGGAATTATGAGTTTACATGAAAGTTGATTATTTTTGTGAAGGGAGAGGGTTTCATTTATAGGCTAGGGATGTGAGGATGGAGGAAGGATGAGGGAGGGCTAGGATGCAAGGAAAGGAGAGCACATGGATTCTGCTTCTTCAAATCCATAACCTTGCGATAAGTGTCACAAGGGAATTGGACAAGGGAAGAGGGTCAAGATGGGTGGAAAAAGGGAGTTATGAGGGAGAAGGAGCGTGGAACAGGAATGTAAAAGGTCTTAAAGACATCTCAAGTCATGTAAGAGCCTTTAAGGCTCTTGGATAGGAATGTAAGAGGGATAGGATAAAACTTTGACTTTGGTTTGGTTTAGGACTTTCTCAACCCTTGGTTAAAGTTGTGAACATGCTTAGGGAAGGGATTAGGATTAGCTTAGGAGGGAATTAGGGTGCAAGTGACATGTTAAAGGGATGAAAGTGAGCTAGTACTTATGAAGTAGGTTAATTAGTTGGCTAAGCGGGTTAACATGGGTAAATGGGTTAGATTTAGCTAATGATAGGGATTTAGGTATAGTTAGGGTTTGATAATTTATTAAATAAAAGTAGATTTTTAGAATTAAATTAAATATATTTATTTATTTATTTAATTTAATTGGAGAATAAGGATTTAATTGATATTTAGACATTGGGTTTGTCATTTGATTTTATTAATTGGGCTATAGTTGATTAGTTGAATTAATTAGCTAGGGGATGGAAATGAATTAATTGAATATTAAATATTTAATCAATGATGCCTTAGAAGATGACTAAATAAGATTAATTAAATGATGTGATCAGATTTAGGTGTCTACATCTTTCCCCTCTTTGAGATAGTGTTGGAACAATACTATTTCAAATAAGTTTGAAGATAGACAACACAAATAATATTTTTAAAGCAACAACATTGCCCTAGTCTTGAGTAGAAAGAGGAGAGAATAGACTATGTGATTCCCCATCAAGAGGGAGATGAGGAGAGGAAATGAGGCTTGAGAACTTCTTGAAAAGTACAAGAATCAGGGGCAAGAAGGAGGATGTAGATTGGCAAAGAGAGGATTAATAGGGACTCAAACTCTCACTATGATTACTTAAATGATGTAATCATATTTAGGTGTCTACATTTTCCCCCTCTTTTAGATAGTTTTAGAAAAATACTATTTCAAATAAGTTTGAAGATAGATGACACAAAGAATATTTTTAAAGCAACAAAGTTGCTCTAGTCTCAAGTAGAAAGAGGAGAGACTGGACTATGTGATGCCCCCTCAAGAGGGAGATGAGGAGAGGAAATGAGGTTTGACATATTTTTGAAAAGTACAAGAATCTAGGGCAAGAAGGAGGACATAGATTGGTGAAGAGAGAATTAACAGGGACTCAAACTCTCACTATGGGAGAATGAGGCAAAGGAAAACCATGTACACAAGAATAACCATGGATTAAGAACTCAGGTGGGGGATGGGGGGAGTAAAGTGGGAGAGGAAAAGGAGGTGGAAAACCATGGATACTATTGGGATAGATAGAGTGGCTAGATCATGATTGTAGAAATGATTTAATGGGAGGTTGGAAAATGGTTTTTGATTTTGTGGAATGGAGGGGTGAAGGAATCCATTGAAGCTTAAGTGGTGGGGGGTGGCAGGGTGAGGGGGGGTGTTCCAAAGGGGGGAACCACCATGTAGTTGAGCACTTATTTTGATATAGGAATATTGGAGACATGCCAAGGTTACAAAGAACATCAAGGCCTTTTTCCCAATATTACACAAGGCTAACTCAAACAAGCACACAAGGATTGCCCTGACATCACCCATGAATCTCGAAGGAAGTAGAGTGGAAACGATACTAGGTAACCCACAAGAAAATTATATTTTCAAGTGCACCATGTAACCATAAGTGATCACATATTTGTAATATGCAAGGGTCATATCTGACTAACTCACAAGCAAAAAATAAAAGACAAAAGACCCGATCAAGACCTTACTCTCAAATTACCCCATTCGTAGCACACCATGATATAAAAGATCATAATGACCTTGAGGAGGAAACAACCAAATTACTTGGAAAAGATAATAAAGAACAAAAATTAAAATCCAATATTGAAAGAAAGAGTAAATCAATAGAAAATAACCTTTTTCCAAAGAGACCGATAGGATAGGAGCAGATAGACCAAGTTTAGATGAGAGGAAAGCTATATTCCTACAAGGATTTATCAATGCTATTCAAAGTGGTGATGTGACTTAGGAAAAATGAAACTTTTAGGACAATACTTGTATGACAAAGGAGTTCACATGAGGAATTTCTAAAATGCATAGCTAGGAGACCTATAGATTTTGATCAGGCACAAACTAATGCGAAAAGGTGAGAGATATATAGTGATACTAAGCTAGGGAATGACTCTGGGGGATGTATAATAGATTACTAAATACATAAGCTCAGTATGATAGGGTAATAGGATTGACATGATATAATATAATGAGAAAAATATTAGGATGGGGGGATAGCATGGTATGAAGATATGGTACACTTATTTTTACAAAGGGTATGATACACAAATATGATACAAGAGATAAGGTACATATGATATAATACATGGGTATGATACATATGGGGGTATGATACACGAGTTAGGATACAAGTGATAGGATACATGTGTTACTATTTACAAAGGATATGTTGTGTTAAAATACACTTCTTTGATGTGGTTTATAAGCTCAGAAAGGAGGATAGCAATGGTGATAGTTTGGTGATAGGATCATTGGAACACCTTGGAAATATGAGAGGATGGGTGATGAGATACATGAGAGATGGGTGAGAATGGATGAAGAACAAGGATAAATAATGGGAAGGTCAAGTACACATGGTGCCTATTTGCTAGGTTCTCACCAAGATACCTATCCAAGGTGCTTGAATTGCCAAGTTTCCACTACTGGACGCTTATTTTTCAGTACTATTTTCTTTTTCTTTTGGTAGATTTGTTTTCTGATTGATTTTTTTTTTTGTATTTTTGGTGGGTTTTTAGCAAGATACACTAAGTATTTTAAGCATAGAACTTCTTGTGGTGAATGATATTGGTAGGATCATTCAGTGGTTCACCTTCAAGTGTGGATAATTGATATGCTCCTGAGCCAAAAGATGATGTGACAACATAAGGACCAAGCCATGTGGGATCAAACTTGCTTTTCTTCTCTCAATCGGTTTGGGCTTTCATATTTTCTTTTAGAACCATTTCTCCTACTTGAAACTTCCATGGATGAACCTTCTTGTCAAAACTACACTTGAGGCAATTTTGATAGGCTATGACATGGTCATAGGCCTGTTCCTTTTTTCATCAAGTAAATCTAGCTATGTGAGTCTAGCTACTCTATAATCCTCATATGATATCTATCCTTGCAAAGAAATGCGCAAGGATGGGAGTTCAACCTCAATAGGCAATACTGCTTTGACACCATATGTCATGTCCCCTAATATGGTAATATAGGTGAATGGAATTAATAGTTTTAATTGTTACAAATAAATAAATAAATAAATAAATAAATATAAACATATTATAATCTCATGATTATTAAATATGTTTAAATGATATAATATATTATTAAAGAATAAATAATATATTATTGTTATAATAAAAATATGTTATTGAGGTAGTAATTAATGAAATAATAAGGTCAAATCATTATTAATAAATGAAATAGAAATAACAATATAATATCAATAATTTTATTATCATATAATATGATATTACATTATAATTATAATATAATAATAATAGTTTAATATTAAAGTATTAATATATAATAAAACTAATAGACACATCCCTTCACACAATGGAATATATAAATGACTACAAACACAAAGGAGAAAATCATCACTGAAGAAGAAAATAAAGTGGAATATATCCAGAGATTGGGAAATATGAGTAAATAAGAGGAAAGATATAGAAATTATATGCAAAGTAGAGATTATAAACTAATGTCCTAATTGGGGACATTATAGTGGTATCAAAGCTTGATCCTACGATTCTAAAAAAAGAAAGACACTAATTTTTGTTTAGAATTATTCCAATTGTGAACATGTTTGAATGAAGGAGAATCTAGAGAGCTCTAATATTTAGGATGCATATATGCAAGTCCATTACTTCACGTGGGCAGATCAATAATGCAATATACCCTAGCAAGGTGACAGTCCATATGAGAGGAGGATACTATTCAGAACATAATGATTGGAAGACTAGGGGAAGAAAATAGATTTCAAAACATGCTCAGAAGGTTAAATCCCCTGGTCTATATGCCAATGCATCCACTCAAAGCTCTAATATTTCTTGATATGATTACTGCAAATAAGTATTTAAAGGATATTTAAAATTAGTATTTTATTTGAATGATTGCTCCCAAAAAAAGAGCATGGCTATGCAATTTTGAGCATTACAAAAGGAAAATAAAATGTGAATTTTGATTGAAGTCAACTCTTTTCTCAATCAGAGGAGCATTAGACATGTCATACATTGAGTATATAAAAGACTATAATTATCTTTATGAGCTATCTAATATGTATCATGTAAAGGAATGAAGTCAAAGAGTATCTATTTTGAGCAACAATTGAAAAGACATTCCAAAATAAATACAACTAGCTGAATTATTGGAGGAGACAATTCTATAGATCAATGAACACGTGTTATGGAAGGAGAAGTGTAACCAATATTTAATTACAAACATATATTTCAACGATTACATTCAGTGTGAGAATTGCACAATATTCTAAAGCCAAACAACAATAGCTAACAGAGGGAGGTCAATAAATCCATGAGAATAAGATAAGTAAAATCATATTTAAAAACAGGAAATACACATGGACAGGAAAAAAGAAATGGAAAGAGACTTTATGAAATTATGAAGAGGGACCCTTCATTGGTCTGACCATTAATGAAGGTGGTATAGCTACTTTAATGTGTAGTAAATATCCCACGTGGACTCCACAAGGGAAGAAGTGAACGATACAACTTTGTGTTAAGAGAGGAAAATATGAAAATGAATGGCTCATATCCATGCTCAAGTGAGGACATACTACTATTAAAAAAGGCATCTGCATTAAAGTCCTTGACATCTTTGTTGTTATCTTTACATATTTCTTAATATTTGTTGAGCACATCTACTGAAAACCTAATGCAAAATAAAAAAGAGGATAACCAAATGAATCAATGCATTATAGTCTTAACTATCAAAATTTCATTCGATGAATGGAGGAAAATAGTCAAGACCCATCATAGAAAAGAAACTGTAGCATAGGAGACACTGTTCCCCATTCACAAAGACAGTCAGAGTCTCCCCTTTCACAAGAACCAAGAAAAAATAGGCATGTGGCCTATATCTCTATCATAGTAGAGAAGCCCAAAAAAGGAGGAAGATAGTAATAAATCAAGTTGGCCAGTGAAATCATTTAATTTTCCAAAGGAAGGAAAAAGGATAGGCATTGTACATGTGCAGTCTATGTTTATAGGGACCAAGGAAGGGCAGATGCATAGGAAATAAGGTGAAGGTAAAAGGTAGTTTTTAAATATATTTTAATATTGATTATGATATTAAGGGCATGAATATATTTTGATGTTAAAGAAGTAATTTAAAGAAAAAAATAAATATATTTTAATATTAATTATGTTTTTAAATGAATGAATATGTCTTAATATTAAAGAAGTAATTTAATTATATAAGAAATAATTATTTGTAATGTTAACTATATTATCAAAGGCGCACTTAAGTATATCAAGAGATTAAAGTTATAAGATGAACATGTTCTTTGAAATTAAACATCTAATCAATGTAATTGATAAAGAAATGATAATGACTTGCAAAAAATCCCAAGAATTACATCAATCAATAAGAGCTAGGTGGATAAGAGGGTAGAGCTGAGTCCTAAGACAAGAGGGGGAAAATACCATCTCTTGGGTTTAGGTTTATCGTGCTATGGGACCCCACCACAATGTTTGAAGACTGAGGTATGGTATAGTATCTAGGCATGGTGAATGATGAAAGGCACTCATTTGAAAGTCAGGGACCAAGGTCTTGTCAAGCCTTTTATGTGGTCTCCTTGTCCAATCTCTGGATGACTTAGCCTATACATACAATGTAATAGACTGAAAGGGAAAATAGCCATATATAAAGAATCATTTTTTTGATTAAATAATACAATAATAATTTTGAATTGATTACTTGGAAAAAATAGGACAATATTATAAGTCCTTGCAAGGAGGGACATTATAGTGGTCTCAAGATTATGTTAAATAATAAGAGACTAGGTGGGTAAGAGGGTAGGTCTGAGTCCTAAAGCAAGAGGGGTATATACCAACTCTTGGGTTTAGGTTTATCAAACTATGAGACCCACCACAATGTTTTGAGGACTATGGTATGGTATAGCATCTAGGTATGGTGAGGGTTGGAAGGTATCCATTTGAAAGGCGAGGACCAAGGTCTTGTCAAGCCTTTAAAGTGATTTCCTTGTCCAATCCCTAGATGACCTAGCCTATACATACAATATAATCAATAGGACATAAATATGGACATATATGAAGAATTATTTTGATTAAATGATGCAATAATTGATTCGTTGGAAAAAATGGGTCAATATTATAAGCCCTTAAAAGTAGGAACATTATAGTAGAGAAAATTTTCCTAATTAAAACTATTAGTTTCTTTTGAAAGTATATTTATATGTACTAACTTGTATTCCTTGGTACATGTATATGAATGTGTATTAATGATTTTGTGGTTGCAGGTTCATAGTCAAGGAATTGCATATCATGTGTATTGTGTGTCTTCATTGTGTCTACTTCGTGTCTTCATGCATTAATGTGTCTTCTTCATGTATGCTTCGTGTCTACAAGTACTAATATATTTACTTCATGCATTACAATATTAACTGTATACATACCTAATGTATTCTTGCATCTTAGTTTATAACTCGTACATGGACTTCACAAGGAAGGCTTAGTGTAAATAGTCATTGCTTGAGGACAAGCAATTTGAGGAAGGGTGGACTGTCATGTCCCCTAATTATGGTAATATAGATGAATGAAATTAATAGTTTTAATTATTACAAATAAATAAATAAATAAATAAATATAAACATATTATAATCTCATGATTATTAAATATGTTTAAATGATATGATATATTATTAAAGAATAAATAATAATATATTATTGTTATAAAAATAATATGTTTAATATATTATTGTTATAAAAATAATATGTTACTAACGTAGTAACTAATGAAATAATAAGGTCAAATCATTATTAATAAATGAAATAGTAATAATAATATAATATCAATAATTTTATTATCATATAATATGATATTACATTATAATTATAATATAATAATAATAGTTTAATATTAAAGTATTAATATATAATAAAACTAATAGACACATCCCTTTGCACAATGGAATATATAAATGACTACAAATACAAAGGAGAAAATCATCAATGAAGAAGAAAATAAAGTGGAATATATCCAGAGATTGGGAAATATGAGTAAATAAGAGGAAATATATAGAAATTATATGTAGAGTAGAGATTATAAACTAATGTCCTAATTGGGGACATTACACTATATACCAAGGAGTATGGAGTTGTGCCTATGGATGTATGGAATGAAGTGCGATAAGCCCATAGGGTTAGGATGACTTGCAAATGCCAATCACGGTGGGAATCATTGACAAATTTCTTTAGGATCTTTACTAGGGTTTTATTAGTTACCTCAACCTAACCATTACCTTGTGGGAAGTATGGGAAAGAAAAATGGTGATGGATATGGAGGGAGGTGCACAACTCTTCCATGTTGAGGTTTTCAAAGTTACCTTCATGGTCTATGAAAATGGTGGTTGGAATATTGAAATGACATATGTTATGATAGATGATGAACTTGGAAAATTGAACCCTTGTGGTAGTGACAAGCGGGATTGCTTCTACCCACTTGGTGCAATAATATATTGCTATGATTATCCATTTCTAACCTTCTGAAGATAGAAGTTCTATAACACGAACAAGGTCGAACCCCCAACATTAAAATGGCCATGGTGTTGCAATAGCTTGAAAGTTTGAGTTAGGGCTCAAATAAAATTTGCATGTTGCTGAAAAGGTAGACACCTTTTTAAAAAGTCACAAGAATCATGTTCTAGTGTAGGCCAATAATATTCATCTCTAAATATTTTCTTAGCTAGCACTATACTACTTCTGTGAGCACCACAAAGTCTAGCATGTACCTCTTTGAGAGCCATTGCAACCTCATTTTGGTCTAAACACTGAGAGAGAGTATCATGATAACCTCAATGATATAAGGTGTTAGCTATGATAGTGTAGTGGGAGGCTTAGTGAATGAGGTTTTGGTGTTGGGTTCTAGTGAGATGAGGAGATATGATACCATTCGGTAGATAGGTGTGAATTTTGTGATACCATGGGGATTGGTGACTAACCAAGATGCATACTCATGTTTAATCATCATTCTCGTATGTGGGCTCATGTAGTCATTTGACTAATAATTCATATTGTGTAGCTTCCTAAGGGGTCTCCAAGAGTGAACCAATAGTAGCCATGGCATCTGCAGCCTTGTTTTGCAATCTAGGCACTTGTGTGAGTTGGATATGAGTAAAGTGTTGCTTCAGGTTATCTACTAATTCTTTGTAAGGCTAAAGTTTATCATCCTTGGTTTGATACTCATCAAGGACTTTCTTGATAATCAAATGTGAATCTCTAAAGACCTATAGCTCTGTGATGTTCCACTCAACTGCTATTTTGAGCCCTGTAATAAGAGCTTCATACTCTAAGATGTTGTTGGTGCATTGGAACTGGAGTTTGAAAGAATAAGGAATGTTGTCACCATGAGGAGTGACCAAAATTATGCTAGCTTTGAAACCATGGGATGTGTAGGATCCATCAAATTATAGTTTCTAGGATGGTTGTTCTTTTATTAGATAGAGATCTTCATCTGGGAACTCCATAATTAGAGGTTGATCAACAACCAAGGGGCATTGACCAAGTGATCTACTATAGATTGACCTTTGATGGCTTTTCTATCAACATATTAGATGTCAAATTCACTAAGAAGCATGACCCATTTAGCTAGGCATCTTGTGAGTACTGTGCGGGTTAACATGTATTTCAAACGATCAACCTTGGAGATTAGTTACACAATGTGATTCAACATGTAATGATGGAGCTTTTGAGTGGTGACAACCATAGCTAAGAAATCTTTTTCCATGGGTGTATAATTAACATCATACCCAACTAGAGTGCAACTGATGTTGTAAATAGCCCTCTCTTTTCCTTTGTCATGGAGTTGTACTAGAAGCACACCTAGTGCTATTGGGGTAGTTTTGATGTACAATATGAGTGGTCTTCCTATAGCTGGTAGAACTAGGATAGGTGGATTAGGTAGGTATGCTTAATCAACTCAAATTTGTGTTGGAAAATAGGATCCCACTTGAAATTTTGGTCCTTTTTGAGCAAGTGTGTAAATGGTTGACACTTATTTGCTAGTTATTAGATGAATCTTCTAACTGATTGCAACTTCCCTTGGAGAGAGAAAAGTTGTCTAAGTGTCTTGGGAGGGGCCATATCCATGATAGCCTTGACCTTTTTAGGGTCAATCTCAATACCATGTCTTGATAGAATGAACCCTAGGAGCCTTCCAAATGTGATGCTGAAGACACATTTCTTGGGGTTGAGCATGAGATAATATTTAACTAGTTGATAAAACACTTCCTCAAGGTGAGATAAGTGATCAAGGGAATTAATAGATTTGACTAAAATATCATCCACATAATCCTCAAGAGTTTTGTGGATGAGGTCATGGAAGATGACCATCATGGCTCACTGATAGGTTGCCCCAACATTTTTCAACCCTAATGACATCATGTTATAACAAATTGTTCCCCAAGGAGTAGTAAATGTTGTCTTATGCTGATCTACTTCTGCTATTTGAATTTGATTGTATCATAAGAAACCATACATGAGTGATAAGAGCTCATGGCCTATGGTGAGATTGAGAATCATGTCTATATTTGGCAATGGGAAATCATTCTTTGGACAAGCCTTGTTGAGGTCTCTAAAGTCTGTGCAAATATTGATATCACTAGAAGGCTTTGTGACAAGTACCATGTTGGAGATCCAATTTGATTAGTCAATTGGGTGAATGATCTTTGCATTTAGCAATTTTTCTAACTCTGCCTTAACTAGTAAAGCAACTTTGGGATGCATCTTATAAAGTTTTTTCTTGATTAGTTTATCCTTTGGATCTATGACCAAGTGTTGTACCACTAACTTGGGGTCTAACCCTATCATGTCTTGATATAACCATGAAAATGACCAATATTTTCTCAAAGTACCTCAATTATAAGATCTTCTTGTTTTGGTGGTAGAGATGTTGCAATATAGGTGATCCATGGTGTCTCTATTAGATTGATGTTGATGGGTTTGGTTTCCTCTGTCAAAATTGATGATATTGGAGGTCTATGATCTTGCAAGGGAAGGATGAAATCTCCATCCTTAAGTGCCTTAGAGAGATTTTCACCATTGGCTTTGTCCTTCATTTTTATTTTATTTTTTGGATTATCTAATGGCACTCTAGAAGAGTTTTCACTAGGGGAAACTTTTTTTTTTCCTACTTTTCGTTTTCTTTCTTTTGATCATTTTTATGACTAGATATTTTCTCCTCACCAAAGTAACCTTTGGGATCCAAATTGTAGACATATGCTAATTATGGTGGAAACTTTTTATGTGTTGTTTTTGCTCCCATGAATATGAGGAGTGTGTGCTTAATAGATAATTCATCAACACAGATAACACTTGGTTGGTCCCAATTAATGAGTTTAGGATGAGTGACGGCTAAGTCTATGAGATTAATGGATAGCTGACAGAGCACAAAGGATCCAAAGATAAATTCATCAAGGAAAATATCATCATAAGATTTCTTTTCAACTTACTCAGCGATATCTTTGACCTCCACGAGAGTGTTTTGGATGTTTGAAAAGACATAAATAGCCTTAGCGGTGTCCCTAGTTGTGGGGAGCCCATAGCCGAGTCCGTTCTTTTTCTCTTCCTTGTATGCTTCAATAGGTTTCCTAATACCAAACTCTTCATGATCCATACCATCTCCTTGATAGTCCCACTATTTGATAGCAAGGTTATGTGCATGTGGGTATTTTTGTTTGAAATAGTTAAGGAGCTCTTTACCTTTTGGAGGTGGTTCTCTATATAGCTATGTACTAATATTAGGAGTAGTTTCATCTCCATCTAAGATCCAATTTGCAACAAATGTGGTGGGTCTAAGCTATTTGATCTGAGGAGTCATGTCTAGCTTTGGCCCCTAATAAATTAGGCACCCCCAAGTATGAGGATCTAGTGGTAGAGCACAAACAACAAAGACATATGAAAGATTGTATTCTCCACAACCTTGGTAGTTGATCTTAATTGTAGAAAGAGTGGAGGCTAGTATGGTATCTAGATCATGGAAAGTGCTAGAGGACCTAGCCATGGTGTTTCCAATCTTGATTTTGGGGCAATGGTTATTATATGAGGTGTCTACTACATTGCAATAAGCAAAGGGTTCAGGATCAATATTGATGGTTATCTAGTGCCATTGTGTAGAAATTTAATGCACTAATAATATGTGGATGGGATGACCTTCATGGCATGAATCCATGGTTGACTAAGGATGATGTTATATGGTAGGTTAAGATCAATTACATGACAAAATTTTTCTTGGGTGATAGGGCCAACTATGCTAGGTAGAAGGATATTCCCTTCAGTTGTCCACTCCAAATTAGGATGTCTACCTCATTGTACCCTACTTGTTTGATAAATTTCAAAGTACATATATTCAAGGTCGATCTATTATCTATCATGAACCTTTTGATAGTGAACTTAGAAACCATGACAACTATGCAAACTGGAAGCATATGATCTAGCTCAACAACTGGGATATCTAAAGTTTTAAAGGACAATGCAGATGATGTAGAAAAATGGCCTACTAGGTTGCAAAATTCTATGGCATTGATATTAGTAGGGATGTGTGACTCATGAAGAGCACTGTCAAGGATCTCTTGGTAAAGTGAGCTTGTGCATAAGAGATCTAAAATGGAGATTTAAGCTGGCATATTTCCAAGATGTTCCAAGATGTTATACTATGGGCATAATGGGGGTGGTCCTGATGGAAGTGGTCTTGTTAGGGTAGGTACAAATGGTCTGAATATGTTTAGTCGAGCCCTTCTAGTGGTGGCCACACATTAAGTATCTAGGCCTTTGATATTGATGAAATCTATAAAAGGCTCTTTTTGAGATATGTAGCTAACTAGATTTCCATAGTCCAAGAAGGCTAAGGTATAGTTATGTGTTTTTTTGTGATTATCACCTTATTTGGTTTGATAATTATTTGGCTTGTTGGTGTTGTTAGTGGTACTATCATTCATATGGGCTTTACTTGTATTTTTTTTGTGCAAAGGAAATGCATTTTGATATATCAATAATCCTATATTTAGGGAAGTTTGTGGCCCCACTGTGATTTCCTTTTGATCAATGAGATCTTACATGTAATCTTTGAGTTGCATGTATTTGAGGTTGGGATGCCCCTTAATGCAATGGAATTTGCAAAATTTATTTTCCTTATACCACGATGCTCTTGACTAATTTTTTTCTAATGGTTGAGTCTATGGGTGTCAAATAAGTTTTTTTTAGCCAACTTCTCAAAGATGACATCAAGTGGTTCCCCCAAAGGGGTGTATATTTAGGGTTGCCTCTAGATGTGCAACCTTGACCTTACCATGATAGTAATAAATTTAGTTTGATTTGGATGATTTGATGATTGTACTATTGGAAATTTGTTCAATGCTCCCCTTGGGATTTGTGACAAGGGCTTAACTACCTCCTATGTACTATAAAGATGAATGGTTGTATCAAACATTAATAGATTGGTCTTTTGGTGCAACAACAACCCTACTCTAACAAGTGGTATTAGAGCTTGGTCAAAGGTTTAAATCCTCTAACCCTTAGGTAATGCTAGGGGGGAGATTGTTGGAAATTTGTTTAGTGCTCCCCTTAGGATTCATAAAAAGGGCTTAATTGCCTCCAATGCACTATAAAGATGAGTGTTGTATCAAACATTGATAGATCAGTATTTTGGTGCACAATGACAACCCCACTCTAACATGTAGATTATGTTGGTTGTGTTGCTATGGAGGCTACTGATATGATTGTTGGTACACACTTTGTTAATAAGTGGAATATTGTTGTTGTGAAATTTTTTGATAAGGAGAACTAAGTGCACTAGGCACTGCTCCTACCACATGAACTTGTTGTGTATTAGTGGCATCATCTGTGACCATTTAATTTAATTTTTTTGTTCCAATATCATCATTTTTCATTATATTGCCCTTAGTCTTGGGTGTTTTCTTTGTAAATTTTGATGACACCATCCTTAATGTGTCCTTTCTCTAGGCCCATTCCCTTTTCCTTGATGCCTTTGTATGTTTGCAAGCAGTTCATAACCATGTGGTGTTGCAAAACTAGGATGTGCATTATAAATGAACATCTTGACAAGATGACATTCAGGTATGGTGCATGAGATCTGATTTGTGAGATTTTTCTATCACTACAAGTAATCTGTGAGGCTTTCTCCTCCTTTTTGTTTGGTATGAACTATGTTCACTATAGATAACTTGGTCTTGACTAAATGATCATATTGGGCCACAAAGGCTTCCAACATATTAGCAAAGGTGCTAATTGTGCCTTGGGGTATGCAACAAAACCATTCAAGAGAGGGGTCTCCTAAATTTTTTGGAAAAATCTATATTAGGAAGATGTAGGTGTAAGCTACCTCTTGGAAGTGTGTATAAAAATCTTTGATGTGGGTGACCAAATTGCCTTTCCCCCTAAATTTATCAACTTTTGGGATTTCAAAGTGTTTCAAAAAAGGTTTCATCATTATAGTCTTGTCAAATAGATATGGACAATCATTTCCAAACTTGAAGGTCTTGGACTTTGTTCCATCCTTAAGTTCTTTTAAGAAACTCTTCAACTCTTCCCATTTATGGTTGATAGGAGTTACGATTGGTGCCCCTAATCCTAGTGCCCTTAGCGAGGGGTATGTATCTAATTGTGTAGGTGAAGGTTGATGGATTTGGTTTGTATGTGGTGGTGAATGCAATGTGGATTGCGCTACCACTAGGATGAGATTTTGGAATGGTGGTTGGACATACATTTGTTCTTGCTAGATGTAGCTTTGATAGGGTGATTGTTATAATAGAGGGTAGGTGTAAGACTATTGTCCAATCAAAGGATGTGGTATAGAAATTTGGACATGTGATGACTGCAATGGGATTTATTGGAAGGGTGGAGGTGGTAGATATAGTGGTGCTATAGTTTAAGATTGAGTGCTTGGATGAGGTGGCAACTAGGAGCTAGATGGAGCCAAATAGTTAGTGTAAGGAAATACACCCAGTGCTGGTATTGATTGTTGTGGTATGGTTTGGTTGCTTCCTAAAGGTGGTATAGAAAAATGATTCATGATGGTAGGCAGGGGGGTGATGGAAAATGGTGGTAGTGGTTGGAAATTAGGAGTGAATGGATTTCTAGTGAAAAGGTTGGTAGGTGGACCTTGTGATTGCATAAAATTCTAAGGAGCTAATGGAAAAGAGTCATAAATTTTATGACCGATAGAAAATGGATTACTACTAATAGTGGGTGGGATAAAAGGTGGATTGTTGGAGCCTAAGGATGGAATTCTTGTATTATGTTGAGATGTTGACTGGCTATGCTGCTAAGAGGGATAGACTGTAGTGTTAGTAGATGCATATGAAGTGGAAGTGAAGGATATAGTATTGTTCAATGGAATAGAGGTAGATGGAGTAGTGAAGGTGATGGTGTTCATAGAAATGGTAGGTGTAGTGGTGGTATGCTGGGATGTGGTGTGGACTAAAGATTGTGCCATGGTGGGTTAATTTCTCCATGGGATTAGAGCATCAAGCTAAGTTGACAGTATTTTTGGATCCATGGGTTTTGGTTACACTAATTTATATCCTCTATTTGGTATAAAAAGGGGGTCATTAGGATTAGATGGACCAATAGGTGGTGGTAGCCATCTGAACAAAGGATATTTAGGATCCATTATATTGAAAGGTGGCAATATTCCAAAGTCAAAGGCACCAACATTATCTCTTAAAGAGTTGGCCATGATGGTTTCTCTATTTTGATCTATGATGGCATTAACAATAGTTGTGTGTCCAGGTTGATTCATAAAAGCTTATAGGTCTAGTGAAGGGCTAGATTCCTTAGGATTCTATGGTGGTGGATCATGTGTGATTGTAGATACTAGTGGGTATGGCTATACACTAGCTAAACTACCTCTAATATTAGGATCCATGTCTTTCTTATTCCTTTTATTCTTGGCAAGACATGTGATAGGTGACATGGAATGATGATGTTCCTAAGGATGAAGTGCAAGATGGTACAATTATTGCAATGATATATGGGTGAATGACCTTGCAAAAATGATCTAGGTATATAACAATTATGATGTAAGGATTTCCTAGGGTGCACAAAAATGTATGATAGATGTGTAGGAAGGACCTTATGTCTAATGATATGCTACCAAGGAAGCCTAAGGACAAGTGATGTGATGCCAAAGTAAGAGAGAGGATGTTTTTCCCTATGTATATGCTTGAGAAATGATGGAGATGTCAACTCTAATGTAAACTTGTGATCTTTTGGAAGACAAATGATGATCAAGTGTGGAGCCCAACCTTTTGCTCAAGGTGATGATGGACACACAAGACAAGGATAGTTTACCCTAAATAATGTTTAGTTTGGGGGATAGTGTGGTGGATGTAGGATGTAGGGTAGACAATTCTCAACAAAGTAACACCAAATGCTTAAGTATGATGAAGATTCTGTAGCATTGTGATCTATGATGTTTGATTTTGGATGGGATTGGAGTTTTAAAACATGACCTAAAGATAATGGATCTATGAAATTCCTAAGTAGGATAAGGACATAAATGGAGACCTAGATCTATGATAGATTCCTAATCTATGATATGATAAGTGCGAAGTGCATGTGGAAGAAGAAGATCCTAATCAAAGTGGGTATAGCTCGTATAGTTGATAAGGCTTTGATTGACTCCATGCTATAAGGTTAAGTTATAATTTTGTTATCCCACTCAGTTTGTAGAGAAAATTCAGCGCCTTCTTTCTCAATCTGATCTAACTTGGCAAGTCTTGGATTAGGTGTATACTTTTTTTATTGTACTTCTATTTCTCTATAAATAGCTATTTGTGGAAGCTTGACCTTTTTAAACTTAGTCTTGGGTTGGTCTGACATAAGGTATTCTAAATAGGTTTATCATAATTTTTTTAAAGTAGTGACTATGTTAAATATACCTTTTACTTTGGGTTGGAAAACATGAATGTTTTGAATAGCCCAATATGTCTAATTAGGGAAGAAATGGTGTTTATCAAAGGATTAGTTTGAAGATAAGAAATGAAGTATGATAAACTAGACTTGGAGTTGTTGTGAATAGGCTTCCTAACAACTATTTTGAGAGAACAAGGATAGTAAAGATAATTTTCTTTTGACAAGGAATATGAAATTTCATCAAAGGATAGTATACCAACTTTCATTTTGGAAGAGGTGAAGGAAAACTAACTAGATTTAGGGTTGTTGTGAATATACTTGATAACAAAGATTTTGAAACAAGGACACAACTCTTTTTTTGATAACTAGATATGGTGTTGGTGTAAACAAACAATCTCTCAAAGGATAAAGCAACTTTGAGATAGATAGACACATGATATCTTTAGTAAAAGGATTTGATAGTAACTGTAAATGTGTATGTTCTACAAATTTTTTTCATGAGGTCTTTTCGCAAATAAGACAATTCAAACACACTTTTTATTCCTAAGGTTTATTTGGTTTCAATATGTTATTCCACAGCCCACAACTTGATGATTCTAGTGCAATATGCCCCTCTAATTGAAGAGGTGAGTTGATACAAGAGTCGGTCAAAAAATGATACACATCAAAGAATCTTCAAGGCATGATAGATAGAAGTCGCCCTTCTATGGTGATAATGAATCTTGGAGATGAAACCCAAGTAGCCTTATGCCTCTACTACGAGAACATGATGGTGAGTAATCTTGAGGGATGCTATTTCCCTTGCATCACAAATAACATACCAAGGATAAAAAGGGTAGCTACTAAGTTGGTTCATAATTAGGTCCATGGAGTTAGTCAATCGATTGTTACATAGGTGATCCACTTAAAAATCTATTCCATACATACTGAAATTGTGGGAAAGATTTCCCACCTCGAGAACCCCCAGAAAAACACTTCCCAAACTTGCCTGATGGAGCAAGAAGGTTTACCCTTCCTCTCATTTATAGACTGGCCATATTATTTACCAATTTGAGCTTCACTCCAAAGGGGATGCACTTCCCAGAGGAGGATGAACTCACTAGAAGCACTCCTAGGTTGTTGAAAATAATCTTGCTGACAAATTTTGGTACATGCATCATGTATGTAAATGATCTTAGTTTATAAGAAAGACAGAAGCCAAAGATGTGCTAGAAGGAAAAATCTCAGTATACATAAGAAACTCTATTCATTCTAATTTTGAAGCCTTTCGATTTTTCCTATTTATGACTTGAAGACACTTGTGCTTAATATAAAATGTTCTTTCCAACTTAACAATGGTGGTCAACAAAATAACTCGAGTCAACAAAATAAATTGTGCATGAAAGCATTGAAAAGGATGGGAAGAAGATATTTTTTCTTTAAGGCATTCAAGATTTTATGATTTTATTTTAAGCCCTAAATAAAAGTGTTTGAAATATTCTTTTAAAGCCAAAAACAAGATGTGTGGTTCTTTTATCCTTTTACGCATTCAATAATTGTTTGATTTCCATGCATTCATTCCAAAAAAGTGCTTGTTGATTTCTTTAAGGTATTCAATATTGAATTTTGATTAAGTCTTATCTTTTTGCATTCAATTGAACTGTGATTACACCAATGATTACACATGCATGTGAATTCTTTTAACAACTCTTAAAATGAATTTAACTAAAACCTGCAAGTATAATGGGAGTAAAATATTAGTTTCCTAAGCTACTTCACCTACACAAAGATGAAATGCACAGTTAGATCTATAGGATTTTTAAGTTTTGTAAATGCGCTACAAAAAACATCATATGCACTACAAAAATAGTCAAAAAAATCAAATGCACTGCCAAAATAGTCAAATGCACTACACAAGTAGGAAAATGCACTAAAAGACTAGGAAAATTCTCTAAAAGACTAGGCAAATGTGCTAAAACAATGATTTGGCCTCTAGTGCAAACATAAAGTGAAAATTGATAGACTCGTTAGATGCGTTATAGTAACTATCATATATGCTATAATATTAAACATATGTACTATAAAAATGATCAAATGAGTTATTATTACTTGCAAATGCACTATTTAAGATATTAAATGCTTTTTTTAATCATGTAAATGCATTATTCTCATAAGTAAATGCACTATTTAAACTAGTAGATGCACTATGAAAGTGATTTCCAAGTGCTATAGGAAATTGTTAATGTGATGAAAAAGTCACAAATGCACTACAAGAAGTGGTATATGCACTGAAATGGCAAAAAATGAAATCCACCCGATCTATTTGAAGAGTTTTGAAGTTTTTTTTGAAATTTTTGACATGGGAATCTATCTTTGAAGCTTTTTTCCAAGCCTACAAAAAAAAACAAAAATACTCACAAATCACTATATCAAATGTTAGATTGCTAGCTTGCAAGCTTAAAAAAGGATAAATTGGATACATGAATGACCCATTTGTGGGGTCCCACCAGGTGTACAAAAATGTAGAGCTATGGAAGTTAGCATGCAAAGAAAATTAAATAAACACTACAACACTCAAAAAGAAAACAATGAAACTCGCATATAGATTAGATGAAGGAAGTGTGAAAATGATGCAGGAGCATCCAATGGTGTAAGGGCAATCCTATATCACCCAAAAATATGCTTAGTTTTAGTTTCTATTTAATGTCTTTTCATTTCTAGATACCTATTTGGGTCAATTAAAGATTCTAACTCTCATAGTTCCATTATTGGTTTTTTGGGTTAGAGTTTTTGAGAACCTTGGGATATGTGCCAATGCAAAAAATAGATTATTTTGTAATTGAAACATAATTATGATGAGTTAGAGGGTTTAAGTTGGAGGGATGATTATAATTGTAATTTAAAGCACTCTGGAAAAAGAATCAGGTCAAAAGGTTTTACGGTTTGAAAGTTATTGCAATTTTAAGTTGAATGGAGACCTCCTAAGAGTGCTTCAAAGTCAGATTTGAGGCACTAAAGGACCTCGTACAGGCCCAAAAAATGGGGGATAAGAGAGCTTGTTGATTGGGCTATAGAGTGCTTGGAGAGCTTTTTGTAAATGTAAATGGTTCATCAATCAGAGTCTTGGATCAAAAGTTATGCCTCCCGAAAGTTGGACTACCATTTCTGGATTCTTCTAATTTTACACCGACTTATGACATGTTTTCTAGAACTTTCTATTTTGGTGGTGGATTCCAGATGACATATTCTAAAATGTATTTCTAACCCTAAACCTAATTTAGTTTACTTAAGGACATTTATGGCATTGTAAAGGCCATTTCTTTGGTAGAGTTTGGGAGAAGGTGCTGTGAGAAGGGTTTTCTCTAGAATCTGATAATATTGTAATCCCATAGGACATGTCATGGAGTTTATTTTTGTTGTATAGAATGTAATAGCATATCATTTTTGATAATAATATTCCCCCTTTCTTGGTGTGTCCATTTTTGTCTTGGATTGTGCCTTCATCAAGTTGTATTAGAGTAGGTCTTCCTGAGAGTGTAGATAGAGCACTGACTATGAGGCAGTTTGCACTAGGATTGTGTGGTTGTGGGTTTTGATACAAGAAGATTCCTCCATGAAGGGAGTGTGGTGGAAGGGCCAGAGTTGTTACTCCTGAGGTTAGAAGCCTCTAGAGACAAGTCCAAGCATTATAGGAAGAGATCCGTATAGGGATAAATGTTGCCATAGGTGAAAAAAGTGAGGAAGAAAATGAAGAAGAAGGAACTATTGGGCAGGAATGGGAAAGAGATAGAGAAGTCCTAAACTAGGTAGAGGAGAGACTTTTTAAGGCCATTTCCAAGATTGGAAAAGGACCTAAAATTGACGTCAACATGTTTTCGAGAAATCTAAACTTGAATGAGTTGATCAATTGGATCAATGAGATGGAGGAATATTTTGAGTATGAGGATATCGAGAACCCTAATAGGGTTAAGTTTGTGAAGGTCAAAATGAAAGGCCATACCAAAATCTAGTGGCAAGAGATTCAGTTGGAAACAAATAGAAGAGGAAAGGAGAAAACCACAAGATGGGATCACACAGTGGACAAACTAAAGAAGCAGTTCATTTTGGTTAATTACAAGCTTGATTTGTTAAAAAAGATGCAAGGGTTAAAGAAAATGGGAAAATTTGTCCAGGAATACATAGAAGAATTTTACAGATTCCTTTTTAGTGTAGGGCATGTAGAAGCAAACACAAAGAAGGTTTCCTGTTACCTTAGTGGGTTAAGACCTAGCATTCAAGAGGAGTTAAGGTTGGTTAGAATGAATAGCATTGAAGAGGCATACCAATTTTCCTTGTGAGTTGAGGAAAAGCTAAACAAAAAGTTGGATGGAAGGCAAAGAAGGCATAGTCAAGGAGGAAGGGGCAGTGGCAGGTCATTTGGAGGCTGAAATGAGAAGCAAAAGAAAAATGAAGATGTGGATACTAGCCAAAATTAGAGGAATGAGGGTTTCAACTACTCTCATGATCAAAACTTTGGAGATTAGAGAGGAAGAGTTAGAGGACATGGACAAGGTTCAAGAAGAGGAGGCTTTAGTGGTACCTATTTTTATTGCAATAAAGAAGGTCATTGTGCCTTTGAATGTCCTCAACACCAAGGAAGGATAGATATGAGAGTTGATGGTCAAGCAAGGGTTCCTCATGTCGATGATGATGCACAATCATCACATTTAGAGGATGTAGAAAGAGGAGAGGTTTTAGTTAATGAAAGGATCTTACTAAGTGGTGAGACTAAACTCAAACAAAGGAGGAGTTTGTTTCGTACTAGGTGTAAGTGCAAGGGTGAATGTTGTGATGTGATTGTTGATGGTGGAAGCACTAACAACTTGGTGTCAAAGGAGATGGTCTCAAAGCTAAATCTCAAGAGGGAGAAACACCCCCAACTCTATCATATTGCTTAGATGTAGGATGATCATAAGGTCCTGGTTGGTGAGAAATGTTTGGTCAAGTTCAATATTGGGAGTTACCATGATGAGGCTCTCTATGACATCATTCCAATGGATGTCTGCCATTTATTGTTGGGAAGGCCCTGGTAGTTTGATAGGCATGCTATACATGATGGTCATGCAAATACATACTCTTTGACAAAGGATGGAGTTCACCACAAATTGAAGCCCTTGATAAATGAAGGTGAAAAGGTATGCAGTAGTGCTAGGGTATGTCTTATTGATGGAAGAATTTTTTTGGATGGAATGAAATGTCATCATATATGTTATGCTTTAATTCCTAGAAAAGATAAGGAAGGTAGTAGTCAAATTCTACTTGAAGTTTTAGGTCTATTAAGTGAGTATGGAGGTGTCATCTCTGATAATGTTCTAGAAGGGTTGCCTCCAATAAGGAAAATCAGTCATCAAATAGATTTAGTCACTCAAGCAAGTTTTCCTAACAAGGCTGCTCATAAGATGACTCCCAATGAGACTGAGGAGCTAAAAAAACAATTTTAGGATCTGTTGAGGAAAGGTTTGATTCGAGAGAGCTTGAGTCCATGTGCAATACTTGTAGTAGTGGCACCAAAGAAGGATGGAGAGTGGAGACTGTGTACAGACTCTTGGACCATAAATAGAATAACCATCAAGTATCAGTTTCCTTTGCCAAGAATGGATGATCTTATGGACTGTTTGAGTGGAGCTCAATACTTCACAAAGATAGATCTCAAGAGTGGTTATCATAAAATATAGATATAAGAGGGAGATGAGTGGACAACTACATTCAAGACTAAGGAGGGTCCATATGAATGGTTAGTCATGCCCTTTGGACTAACCAATGTGCCAAGCACCTTCATGCAACTTATGAATGAGGTACTAAAGAAAATTTTAGGAAAATTTGTTATTGTCTATTTGGATGATGTTTTGATTTTTAGAAAGCCTTTAGATAAAAATTTATGGCACATTTGTAGTGTCCTTGAAAGGTTGAGGGAAGAGAAATTGTTGATTAAGTTGAAAAAGTGTAGCTTTGTCAAAAGGGAGTTAGTCTATTTGGGGTTTGTTGTATCAGCTGAGGGTCTCAAAATGGACCCAAACAAGGTGAAGGTCATCTTGGAATGGCCTACTCCAAGGTTTGCCACTAAGGTAAGATCATTCCATGGTCTGGCTAGCTTTTATAGGAAGTTCATTGGGAATTTCAGTAGTATATGTGCAACCCTAATTGAAACAATGAGGGGGGATAGAAAAGAGTTCAAGTGGACTACAGGAGCTGCAAGGAGTTTTGAATTGCTGAAGAAGAAGGTGACAAAGAAACCTATGTTGGCACTTCTTGATTTCAACAAAGTGTTCCAGGTGGATTGTGATGCTAGTGGTAGTGCTATTGGTGCTTTTTTGATCCAAGAAGGTAAACCTATTGCCTACTTTAGTGAAAAATTGAATTATGAAAAGAAGAAGTATTTTGTTTATGATCAAGAGTTCTATGCAATATTTCAAGCCTTAAAGAAATGGAGGTATTATTTGTTGCCAAAAGAATTTTTTTGTATATTGATCCCCAGGCATTGTAGTACCTAAATAGCCAAGGAAAATTGAATTAGAGACATTTGAAATGGGTAGAGTCCATGCAAAGCTATACATTTGTATTGAAACATAGAAGTGAAAGGTCTAATACAGTTGTAGATGCATTAAGTAGGAGACAATTATTGCTGGCAGTAATGCAGGTTGAAGTGGTTGGGTTTGATGAAATCAAGAATTTGTACCCTAAGGATCTTGACTTTGCAGAGGCTTGGAAGGCTTGTAAAGAACCTATTATTCTAGACAGAACCAAGTGGCTAGATTACATGATTCAGGATGGTATGTTGTTCAAGGGAAGTCAATTGTGTATTCCAAGGAGTTCCATGAGGGAGAACTTGATCAAGGAGAAGCACAGTGGAGGGATGACATGGCACTTTGGTCAAGATAAAACCATTTCCATTATTAGATAGCACTATTTTTGGCATTGCCACAAGATGTGAAGAAGTTTGTCTAGAGTTGTCAAGTACGTTAAACAACCAAAGGATTTAGTCAAAATACTGGACTCTATCAACCATTGCCTATTCCAATGAAGCCTTGGGAGGACATAAGTATGGATTTTGTTCTTGGATTGCCAAGGACACAAAGGGGTAATGACTCAGTATTTATGGTGGTTGATAGGTTCTCTAAGATGGCACATTTCATTCCATGCCACAAGAATCATGATGTAGTGCATATTGCAGATTTGTTTTTTAGAAAGGTGGTGAGGCTACATGGTCTCCCAAAAAGTATTGCTTCTAATAGAGATACTAATTTTTTTGGGTATTTCTAGATGACTTTGTGGAAGAAGCTAGAGACAAAATTGAAGTTTAGTTCTACATATCATCTGCAGACTAATGGACAAACAAAAGTAGTGAATACAATTTTGGGCAATTTATTGAGGTGTTTAGTAGGAGATAAACCCAAGGGATGGGATTTGATTCCAACACAAGTAGAATTTTCTTACAATAATTCTATAAATAGGAGTACTAGTAGATCACCATTCCAAATTGTGTATGGGAGTAGTCCAATGATTGCACCAGAGCTAAGGAGGATGGAGCAAGGGGAGAGGACAAGTGTTGAGGTAGAAGACTTTGCTAAACATGCCAAGAACCTATATGAGAAGGTGCAAACCCATATTAGAAAGATGAACCTATAGTATAAGGCTAGGAAAAATCAAAATAGGGGACATAGGGAGTTCCAAGTTGGAGATCAGGTTATGGTATACTCAAGGAAGGAATTATTTCTAGCAGGTACCTACAACAAGCTAAATATGAAGAAATTTGGCCCCTGCAAAATTTTGAAGAAACATGATTTAGGGAATGCATATGACGTGAAGTTTCCAAATGGGATTCACATTTCTCCTATTTTCAATATTTTAAATTTAATAGAATATCATGATGTTGGTGCAGATGAGGAGTTGATGCTGGAGCCATGTCCAATTTCTACTTCTACGAAGGAAGAGATTGAAGAAATTCTGAATAGTCATGTGGGCTGGAGTACCTGAAATAGATAGTATGAAGAATACCTAGTAAAGTGGAAAGGATGGCCAATAGAAGACTCAACTTGGATATCTACAATGGAGGTTTCCCATTTGGGCTTTTCTCTACCAGCTATAAAGTGACAAGGTCACTTTTTGATCTACCCCAGCTGTCTGATGTAGGAGCATCCAGTGGTGTACGGGAAATCCTGTATCACCCTAAAATATACTTAATGTTAGTTTCTATTTAATATGTTATCATTTATGGATACCCACTTGGGTCAATTAAAGATTCCAACTCTCATAGTTCCACTATTGGTTTTCTAGGTTAGAGTTTTTGAGCACCTTGGGATACATGCCATTATAGAGAATAAGTTATTTTATAATTGAGACATAATTATGATGATTTAGAGGGTATAAGTTAGAGGGATGATTATACTTGTAATTTAAAGCACTCGAGAAAAAGAATTAGGTCAAAAGGCTTTATAGTTTGAAAGTTATTACAGTTTTAAGTTGCTTGGAGACCTCTTAAGAGCACTTCAAAGTTAGATTTGAGGTACTAAATGACCTTGTATAGGCCTAAAAAATGGGGAAAAACATCACTTGTCCATAGGTATATAGAGCACTTGGAGAAATTTCCATAAATGTAAATGGTTTGTCAATCGGAGTCCCAAACCAAAAGTTATGCCTCCTAGAAGTTGGACTACCATTTCTGGATTCTTTTAATTTTACACTGACTTTTGACGTGTTTTCTAGAACCTTCTATTTTGTTGGTGGATGCGAAATGGAATATTCTAAAATTTATTCCTAACCCTAAACCTAATTTGGTTTAATTAAGGACATTTATGGCATTGTAAAGGCAATTTTTTTTGTAGAGTTTGGGAGAGGTACTGTGAGAAGGGTTTTATCCAGAATCTGATAATATTGTAAGTCCAGAGGGCATGTTGTGGAGTCTTTTTTTTTTTTGTACTGAATGTAATAGCATATCATTTTTGATAATAATATTGCATCTTTCCTATTGTTTTCATTTTTGTCTTGGATCGTGCCTTCATCAACAAAGGGAATGCAAACCAAAGGGAGAGCACCCAATAATCCTCCTTGACTATGTAGATGTGTCTAACAATCGGGATCTATGCTTGAACATGCTTCAAGGTTTCAATGGATGAGAAACTTCAAAGGGATAAAATATAGTTTAGGGAATGAGTGAGGATTTCCTGCATGGTAAGGGCCTGATGCAATGATCTGTTTGTAAGGAAACCTAGGTGCAGAAACAACTTCCTACACTAATCCCTTAAGGAATGTATTGTGCAGATTCCTATTAAATCCTTAGAATTTTAGATTCAATATTATGTAAACAATAATATTTTAGTCAACCATGGATACAAAAAACAAATAGAGAAAAAAACACAAACACAAAGATATGCTGGTGGGGAAAAACCTTTCGGTAAAACAACCCCACCCTTCCAAAACCTACACAATGTATTATCTTCAACATAGAAGGTTACAAAACACTTTCAATGTAAGTTATTTTAGGAGAAAAATGACACAAAACACCAAAACTAGTAGCAACATACCAAAGAACAACCATGTTAGGGTTTTACCATTCGCATGAGTTGGAGACTCGAGTGTACAGTACTCACTAATCAATTGCCACATGTCTTCACATCTTCACGATAAGAATATATCATAACCATTTTGGCCATGATGTCCTTACACACAATTCAAGATACTGACACATACAAGTGGAGTGATACATCAACATGCCAACTAGACATGTACACTCACACTTAATTATATTATTTGAAAAAAAAAACATTTACAAAACAAATAATAAGAATAAAAATTATCCAAGGTTGAGACACCTTATTCCTAACATTCTCCCACTTTTCAAACACCTTGTAAGAGCAATAGGAACATAACAGGAACTAACTGTTATAGGCCAAAAGGCCCATAGACTCTGAACACCATCTGAACTTCTTTGTGCCCACTAGTTTCATCAATGCATCTGCAACATTCTTTATAGTATCTACCTTCTCCAAATTAATCCAAAATTTTTTATGGAAAGTTGGATTATTTGCAAGGAAAATAACACTTTGACTGTCACACCAAATAATAATGTATCCTACATCAACACCAACATCAACACACAATCTCTTAAGCCAAATGGCTTCTTTACAAGCATGAGTAGAAACCATGTACTCATCTTTTGTAGTGGACAAAGAAAATGTAGTTTGTCACTTACTCATCCAAATGATGGCACCACCAAACATAGTGAACACATAAGCACTACTGGATCTCCTACTATCAATATCACCTGCCCAATCTGAATTCAAAAACCCACAAATACAAACTGAATGTGGAGTTCTATAAAGTTACCATGATAACAAATGGAGTAATATGCTGTACCCCTCAAATATCTAAATACTCACTTAACTGCATCCCAATGTACCTATCTAGGATTAGCCATAAATCGGCTTAGAAATCCCACTGATTGGGCAATGTCTGGTCTAGTACATACCATAGCATACATAAGATTGCCAACTACACTAGTATAAGGTACTCTACTCATGTCCTCCACCTCACTAGAAGATTTTGGACAATCATGTATAAATAACTTTGTTCCTATAGAAATAGGAACAAACAATGGTCTACAATCTGCCATGTTGAACCTATCCAACACATGCGTCACATACTTATTCTGACTCAACTAAAGTTTTCTATTAGATTTATCTCTACTAATTTCCATACCCAAGATGTACCTTGCTGCCCCAAGATCTTTCATCTCAAACTATGTTAACAACTAAAATTTAAAATCAGAAATCATACCCTTACCCTTCCCAAACAACAACATATCATCAACATATAATGCAACAATAAGAAGGCAATCATTTTCAACTCTAAAATAAACACAATGATCTAATTTCAATCTCACAAATCCAATTGAAAACACAAAGGCATCAAACTTAAGGTACCACATCCTAGGATATTATTTCAAACCATATAGAGACTTCTTTAATATTCAAACTAAATATTCTCTATCTTTAACAATGGAGTGCTCAGGATGTGACATATAAATCTCTTCGTCCAAATCACCACGAAGGAAAGTTGTCTTCACATCTATCTATTCTATCTCTAAATAATATGATGCAAGAAGAGATTAAAAAAATCTAATGGATGTCAACTTTACAAAAAGAGAGAATATTTCACCATAACCTATTCCCTCTACCTATGAGTACCCCTTTGCAACCAATCTAGCTTTGTACCTTTCAACACTGCCATCTGCACATAATTTCTTCTTGAACACCCATTTGCTACCAATAGGTCTCCATTCTTTAGGCAAAGGTACAAGGTCCCAAGTTTATTTTTATCCAACAAAGGCATCTCATCATCCATGGCTTTAATCTAGGAACCTACATCTTCCATATCCAAAGCCTCTTTCATAGATCTAGGTTCATCAATGTTAACAATCAAAGAAAAAGCACAACTAGAATCTAACATAGAATAACCAAACCTTTCAGGGTACTTTCTTTCTCTTGTAGATCTCCTCAAGGGGTAAGGTTGAGGTTGTTCTTCCTCTTCTTCTAAACTATCAGAGCTACTAGAGCTCTCCTCATCATTAGACCCAACATGGTATTTCTATTTAGTCTTCTTAGTGATAGGAGGAAATAGAACAATATCTTCTTTCTTTTATTTTTCATTTGGTTGTAACAAAATAGGAGAAGATGCTAGCTATCTAAAAATAACATTTCTTCTATACAATGCCTTACTAGTCACAAGGTCCCAAAGCTTGTATCCATTCACACCAACACTATATCCAATGAAAATACATTTGAAAACTTTTTTTTCCAACTTAGATCTTTTCTCCTTTAGAACATGTGCATAAGTTTCACAACCAAAAACATGAAGATGTCTAATTGAAGGCTTCTTACTAGACCACACCTCCATGGGTGTCTTACCAACAAGAGCTGATGTAGGAGACTTGTTAACTAGATAGCAAGTAGTGGCCACATCTTTAGCCTGAAACTTGTATTCAAGACTAGCTCCACTAAGCATACTCCTAGCCTTCTCCATTAATGTCCTATTCATTCTTTCTGCAACTCCATTTTGTTGTGGAGTATAATGAGTTGTCTTATGCCTCTCGATACCTCATTCTTTACACAACTATTCAACCTCTGCCAAGAAAAACTCACCACCATTATCAGTTCTCACACACTTAATCTTTTTAGTAGTCTAAGTCTCTACAAGGGCTTTAAATTCCTTGAACCGACTAAAGAATTTTGCCTTAATTTTTAGGAAATAAATCCATGTCCTTCTATTGTAATCATCTATGAAAGATACAAAAAATAAAGACTTAGAGATTGAAGGAACTCTTACAGGACCAAGTACATCAAAATGAATAAGATCTAAGACATCAAAAGATTTGTGAGAACTAGAGTAAAATTGAATAGGATTTTTTTTACCATAGACAAAATTTTTGTAGAAGTCAAACTCAAGATTAAAATCATTTAAACCCCCAATGAGGTTCTTGTTTTTCAGGGTTCTGAGACCTTCTCACCAATGTGGCCAAATCTCATATGCCATAACATTATCTTTTCTACAAGAAGCTTTCCTTCCAAAGTGTTTGCAACCTTAGGTACACATGTTGCACTACCGTCAGAACCAATAAAAATAGTCTTCTTTACTACTTGTTTAGATGGTGGGGATGAAGTGATAGCTGCTCTCTTCCTTGAAACATAAGAACTATTGTACTGAGAAAGACATGCATCAAGTTGAAACATAGTACCTATCCTAGTACCCTTAGCAAGCACCATATCTCCTCTCATCATATTGCATTCATCTTTAGAAAAAACAACTTGTACACCTACATCATTCAAAATACTTAAAATAATAGGTTTTGTGACAAACTAGGGATGTGCATTACCCTGTTGATCCCCTTTACTCATCCACTAGGGAATTAGATATCGACCCATCCTGATCCAACTATCTTTAGGTGAGAATCATCACCCAAGTATACCTTTCTACCATAAAAAACTTCATAGTTTGATAACCAACTTTGATTAGAGGTCATGTGGAAAGAAGCACCCAAGTCTATCAACCACACATCATCAGATGCATGCGCTGCCAAGGCTACAATCAAAGCATCACCATCTTTGTAAGATTTTTATAAACCTAAATTTGAGGCCTTCTTCTTCTTCTTTGTCTCTTTATAGTCTTTACAAAGGTTCCTATACTTATCATAGTTCCAACATTTTTCCTTGGACTTTCTAGGAGTCTTTGATTTTCCATAGGATTTGGATCTACATCATTTTGCTGCCCTCTATCATTGGATCTCCCATGAACAACAAGAGCTTTCTTTTCCAAATCTAAAGATTTTCTCCACATCTCCTCAGATAACAACAAAAACACCACATCATCCATTCTAAAAGTGACTATAGTATTTCCAAGAGCCATCACAAAATGGTCTCATGAATCCAACAAGGAACATAATAGGGTCATACATTGATCCTCCTCCTCGATCTTGACACTAGATGATGTCAACTATATAGTTAGTAAATTAAAAGCATTTAGATGATTTTCAATAGATCCTCCTTCCCCTGTTCTTAGAAAATACAACTTCTTCCTCAAGAAGAACTTTTTCACTAGAGATTTGGCCTAATACATAGACTCAAGCCATGTCCACAAACTGGTTGTGGTCTTCTTATCAAGAATGTTTAGGAGAACGAAATCCGCTAGATAGAGTCTAATGAGACCCTTAGCTTTCCAATCATTGAGATCCAAATCTTCTTGAGATACTACCATAAGTCTCACATCAAATGAAGCGACCTCCCATAGATCATTATCTTCAAGCAAGTCTTCCATCTTGAGTTTTCACAACTTGAAATTACTGCCATCAAATTTCTCCACCTCCTTTTTTCCATATGATGAACTTGCCATCTCAATCTACACATAAGATTTAGAATGCTCTATACACAACTCCCACTCAACTTGAGATTATCTCAAAAAACCTTACCCAACAACTAGGATCAAAAGTTGATCAAGCTCTGATACCACTTGTAAGAAAACTCTGGTACAAAAATAGCTTCCTACACTAATCCCTTAAGAAAAATATTGTTCAAATTCCTATTAAATCCTTATAATTTTAGATTTGATATTATGTAAACAATAATATCGTAGCCAACCATGGATATTGAAAATAGATAGAGAAAGAAAATAGATAAATACAAATATTCCAGTGGGGAAAAACCTTTCAGTAAAATAACCCACCTCTTCAAAACCTACATAATGTATTGTCTTCAACATAGAAGGCTACAACACACTTGTAATGCAAGTTATTTCTAGAGAACAAAGACATAGAAGACCAAAACTAGTAGAAACATACCATACCAATAATACACTTTCTCACTCTCCAATCTGCAACCCTAAAAATGTTTATATCATATGGTTTCCCTTTTAGGAAAACTGCCAAAGAAAAACTGCATTAGGGTTTTATCATTTCTATGAATTGGAGAGTCAAGTTGATGTAGGAAAATCCTAGGTTTCCCTGTAATCCTACACTTTTTTATTCATTCTTCCAGTTGTTGCTGAGTTCTAGTTACTACTGAGTTCTAGATGTTACCGAGTTCCAGTTGCTACCGAGTTCCAGTTGTTATTGAGTTCTAGTTGTTGCCGAGTTCTAGATGTTCCTGAGTTCTAGTTCCTACCAAGTTACCTAGTGTATGCCAAGTGACCCTTCATGTGCCTAGTTTTCCTATTTATATCAAGTGTCAGCATTTGGACATGATTTCTGCGAGCTGACTTGCAGGATTTATTTCAATCATGATATTTATGTTAAAATCTTTTCCTAGGATGTGTCTAGACTATTGTTGGGTCAACCTTCCTCTTATGTAATGTTCTATAATGATCTGTAAGCTATTTTGGAAAGTATATATAGGGTGTTTAGGCTTAGAGTTAAGTAGTTTTTGGAAGAGGATTGAAGAGCAGAACTAGAAAGTGTGAATTTTCTTTTGGACCTTTGAATGTGAATGTATTTGCATTTGGCCATAAAATATAAGGCCTTATAGCTAGCCATGTATGAAGATACTTTGATGAATCAATAAAATTATTTCACTCTCTTCCTCCTTTGGTTGCTATTCTTTGTGTTTGCTTCCATTATGTTAACTCTTGCAGGGTGGTTTAGATAGCTAGGTGTGCCTTTGGCCCTAGTTATTCCATCCTATCTTGTGTCAGGTGGTATTAGAGCTGAGTTCATCCTTGTGGAGATTGGATTGTGTAGAACCCTAATTTGGATTTGGTTGTAGGGTGGAAAATCTATGGATTTGACCTAAAACTTGTAGAGGGTTACAATCTTTCAGGAACTTGATTTGTAAAGATGGTTTGTGGTAGAGGAAATAATGTTGATAATGCTATATTGGATCAATTAAGATAAATTACAACCAAATTAGATGTCATGGAGATATTCCAGAGGAGAGGAGCACATCTTGATGATGTAAGTGATGATGAATTAGCAACACCAAATGATAATCCTGAACCTGAAGAAGATCAAGATGAGGAAAGATTGTTGCGAGTGTTGTCCAGGGAAAATTCAAAGCTTGCTATCGAAGTTGTTCCTTATGATAGAAAATTGGATACCAATGTTGTGTTGGATTAGATCTCAGATATGGAGAATTTATTTGAGTATGAAAACACTCCTGATAATAGAAAGGTGAAGATTGCAGTCACTAGGTTGAAAGGTCATGCTTCACTATGGTGGGAGCATTTGCAAACTAATAGATAAAGGAGAGGAAAAGAGAAGATTAGGACTTGGCCAAAGATGGTGAAAAAGGTAAAGAAAAAATTCCTTCCTACTAATTACCAAGTTAGCTTTTTGAGAAAAATGCAAAATTTGAGACAAAAGGACATGATTGCAAAAGAGTATATAGAAGAATTCTATAGATTGAATATCAAATTTGGACATGTGGATGATGATGTTGAGAAAATTGTAAGGTACATTAATGGATTGAGATATGGAATTCAAGATGAAATAAGTTTTGTGAAGTTGGAAAGTGTTGAAGAAGCATATCAATATGCCTTGAAAGCTAAGGAGATCTTAGCAAAGAAGCATGAACAAAGACAAAGAGGTAGAGGTGGTAGATTCCAGAGAGTCAGAGGTAGATCTTATGGTGAACCATTTTCTCACATAGATTCTGAAAATAGAACCAAGCTAGAAGCTGGGTCAAAGAAATGTATATTTGTTGGATATGGAATTAATGAGTTTGGTTATAGGCTTTGGGATTTTTAAAATCATAAAATTGTAAGAAGTAGGGATGTCATATTAAATGAGAAAGTGTTGTACAAAGATCTGTTGTAGCAACATGAGAAGAAAGAAGATGATTATGTAGTGTTGGATGATACTCCAAAAGCTGATGTTCTAGCCATTCCTAATGATGTGCAACAACCGCAACAAAAAATATCACACACACTAGTGAATGTTAGATGGTCAACAAGGCAAATTAGACCTCCACAAAGATTTTCTCCCTCTTTGCATTCTATTTTATTTACTAATGCTGGTGAACCTAAAAGTTATGATGAAGCTATGTAGGTGGATATTAAGATTTAGTGGGAGTTTGCAATGAAAGATGAAATGGACTCTTTACTGACGAATAAGACATGGGATTTTTGCAAGTTGCCTGTAGGTAAAAAGGTTTTATAGAATAAGTGGGTTTACAAGTTAAAAGAAGAGGAAGGAGGTAAGAAAAAATTTAAAGCTAGGTTAGTCATAAAAGGATTTGCATAGAAAAAGGGAATTAATTTTGATGAGATATTTTCTCCTGTTGTTAAGATGACTTCTATCCGTATTGTTTTAAGTCTTGTGGCTATTGAAGATTTGCATTTAGAGTAGCTTGATGTTAAAAAAACTTTCCTTCATGGTGGTTTTGATGAAGAGATATATATGGCTCAGCCATAGGGATTTTTGGTCAAAGGTAAGAAGAACTTAGTGTGCAAATTGGAGAAAAGTTTATATGGCTTGAAGCAAGCACCTCGGCAATGGTATCTAAAATTTGATAGTTTTACGCATGAGCATGGTTATAGTAGGTGTCATTCAGATCATTGTGCTTATTTCAAGAGGTTGGATGATGATAGCTACATTATTCTATGTTTATATGTTGATGATATGCTTGTAGTTGGGTCTAACATGGATCACATTAAGGGGCTGAAATGCCAATTAGCACATGCATTTTCTATGAAAGATTTGGGGGCAGAAAAACAAATCCTTGGTATGAAGATTTGCAGAGATAGAAAGAATAGAACATTGATGCTATCTCAGGCTGATTATGTTGAGAAGGTGTTGCAACATTTCTCTATGGAGAATGCTAAAGATGTCATCACACCTTTACCTAGTCATTTGAAATTGACTAAGGAGATGTGTCCCAAGACACAAGAAGAGGAGGATACAATGTCCAAGGTACCCTATGCTTTAGCTGTAGGAAGCTTGATGTATGCTATGGTATGTACTAGGCTAGATATTACACATGTAGTGGGAGTTGTTAGTAGGTATATGAGTCATCCAAGAATTGAGCATTGGAATGTAGTCAAATGGATTCTTGGATATTTGAGAGGAACATTGAATAAGTGTCTACACATTGGGGGCTCTACTAATGACTTATAGGGCTATGTTGACTTAGATTTGGTAGGGGATATTGATACCAGGTGAAGTACTACAGGTTAAGTCTTGATCGTTGGTGGGGTAGCCATGAGTTGGGTTTCTAGGTTACAAAAGGCTAATGCTTTATCCACTATAGAGGTAGAGTATGTAGCTACTATAAAGGTCATCAAGGAGATGATATGTCTTTAGTTCTTCTTGAAAGAATTGGGACATCCTTAGAAGGATAATTATTTATTCATAGATAGTCAGAGTGCCATTCATCTTGCAAAGAATTCAGCTCTGCATTCAAAGACCAAACACATATAGTTGTGGTACCATTTCATTTGGTCAATTTTGGAGGATGGACAGTTAAAGCTAGAGAAGATACATACCAATGACAATCTAGTAGATGTGTTGACAAAGGTAGTAACAAGGGAGAAGCTAAAATCCTCTTCAGCTTCGGTTGGTCTTCTAGACTGAATATGAATAAAAGAACAATAGATTCTAGGGTGGTTTGATCTAATGGGAGCCCCATGTGGTAGCGGTATTGCTATAAGATTAGTTTCCAAGTGGGAGATTGTTGTTTAGTGTGGAGCCTTATTAGTCCCCAAGTGGGAGATTGTTAGATTGTGGTGACTAATCAGGAAAATACTATACATACTTCATAAATTCTTTAGGGTTCGAGGCATTGCCCCAATTTTTTTTGGGCCCTATTTTATCGAGATTCTGGGCTGACATGTAATTATTGATTATAACCCTAAAGTAGTAAAAATACTTGTATAAAAGGGCTTAGGGTTAGGGATTATTTCATAAAGGTGTGATGCAAAATTGGTTCTTATGGCAGTATTGAGCTGTAAGGGATTACAGATTATAACTAGGTTGTAATCACTGGATCATAAAAATATTGGATTTGTTGTTTGGTGGACGTAGCCCAGGAATTGGGTGAACCACATTAAATCTTGGTGTCTTGTGTTCTTTTCTGTGTGATCTATTATTTTTCTTGTCGTTGGTTATATTTGCATGTAATTGTTACTTATGTCTGTGGTTTAATCCTAACATTTTGGTCTGAAGGAGGAACCTATTTTATGGTTTTAACCATCTTAGTATGATCATCTAAAGGAGAAAAAACTATTAGTTGTTCTTGGAATTGATCAGATATAGTGGATTTGAGAAACCCTTGGATTGAGGGTCTGGAAGTCATAAATTAGGGTTTTGGGGGTTTTTGATGGATTGAGTCTGGTGCAGGGCACCTAACTCTCCAAGGGATGGTATCAAGGTGTTTTGATAGATTAGAATCATTAGGAAAGAGGTTTGGTCCATACTTATAATAAAGACTCACTTGTAAGGTACATTGGCACATTGGTGTGGTTATAAACCAAGTGACCATATGTAACCAAAGAGTCTTAATTTATGTGATTTTGAGTATTTTGATGTTTTTAGGATGTTTTAGGTGGGTATAAGTGTGTTTATAGGGTTTTGAATCATTAAGACACCATTGGATTAAGGGTTTGTAAAAAATTGCAAAAAGTACAAGAAAGTTGTAAAATGCAAAAGGTTGCTTAATAGCAATTTTTGCAATTTTGGTTGTCAAACTGAAAAAGGGGTTGTACAATCTTCCAACCATTCAAATAATAGTTGTAACTATTGGAAGAAATTTATTTAAGGTCTCCATAAGTGGAGAAGGTCATTGTACGAATGGGTGAACAATATTTAGTCATGAATAAAACTCAGAATTTCTATCTTTTTCTCTATTTTTTCAATTCTATATGGCTTGTATAGATTGGTAGTGGTACAAGTTTCATATGGTTGGATAGAGGATTTATTTGAGATTCTATGGCAATTGTTTTGAAGGCTTTATCTTATTTAGAAAAAAAAGTTATAGCAATTTTTTAGAAGGTTACCTAGATTTACCCTAAATCTGAGGGTTTCAGCAAGATGGCCTCCAAACTTGCAAATCCACCATGGGATTTTAATGCCACTTTGTGGAATTAAATTTAGGAGAGGGGTATTTGAGATGGAAAAGTTTCAGGGTTGTAGGAGTAGGGCACCTATTTTTACCAGCAAGCCTTAGATTGAACATAGTCATATGTCTAGTCTAGTTTTGAAGGAAAAAGAAGGATCAGGCTCCCAAGTTGATTGATTTGACCCAAGTAAAGGGTGTAGAAGGAAAAATTGAATGTTTGGAAGAGATCCAAGGGGTTGAACCAAGTCTATGAACCCATTTGTTTATATTTTCCTTGTAACCTAGCCTGATCTGACCAATTAGGACTGTGACACAAAGTGGCATAAGTTGATGCTAGTGTAGAGTTTGTGCTTAATATTTTGGAATCTCTTAGGAGTGGTTGAAGGGTGTTTAAAGGTGTAAAAAAATTGTGTGGTCCTTTGTATGGTTTGGGAGTTTGACTATAGAAACTAGAATTTGTCCTAGTAGAATGCTGCTAACAATCTTTGCAAATTTGTTGTTGGGTATGAGAAGAAGTTCAAAGTTGGAATTTCTTATTGAGTTGAGTCTATAGAAACCATTTTCTGATAGAGAAGTTGGGTCCTAATCAATCTAAGAAGTATTTTCCATTTTAGGCCTATTGGTGATAGGGAGTCCCTAATAGTTGTGATTGATCTAAGTTGTTTAAATGCCCTAGGTTTGAGGGTTGGGCTTGTAAAGTGGAGTCCACTTGCAGGGTAGATTCTACTTGTGTTAGAAGCGCATTGGATCAGTCAATATCCTTGAAAGCAAGTTAAGGTGCTGTTTGAAGTTTGGAAGAGCATTTTGGTGCTTTTACTACATGCTCTACATTAGAGTCTTAACCCTTTTGGATTTAGTCATATTTAGCCATTATATGTCTCTGCTGAGAGTTTGGAGTGATAAGGCTGAGAGAAGAGTGAGGATGCTTTGTTAATTGATGGGATTTATCCTACTTAAGGGTCACATTGTGCAGACAGTCAGACCTGGTCCAAAGAAGTCTATAGTAAGGTCTGGGTATGTTAAGGTACTTGGAAAAGGGTATTTGAAAATGCTTTTACTTTACTAAGTGTTTTGGGAAAAAGGTCAAGTTATTTGGGATTTTGAGGGAGGGAAGAGCTATGGTTTATGTTGTAAAATTGTCCGACAGTGTTGTTTGGTTTGTGTATGGGTGGATTAATTATCATAGATGATTGATGTTGCAAATTGAGGGAATTTGGAAGTTTGAGGTGGTGTTTGTGCAAATTGGTGAAGTATAAGGGGTTGGAGCATAGGTTGAAGAGAGAAGTGAGTTGAAGGATCATATGCATTGCAGCCATGAGAGCTCAATGCTCATGTGAAGGATCATTTTTTAAGTCTATGGTGGGTTGCCTATTTGGATTTCCATCATTTCTCACTTTCTTTACTACACATGATCATGCATGTTGCAAAGTAATTACCAATATCTAGTTGTGGGATAGAATATTGATTCACACCCCCCCTAGTATTATCTATTTCTAACAATTCTAGTTTCATAGACCCTCTAATGCTTCCACCACTTCATTACCAATGAAGTGCCCTCATGTTTGCAACAACATTGCTGGAAATTTGAACATCCTCTTGTTTGATTTTAAGGGATTTTAATTTTTGAAAAATGTCAAGATTTATACCATAATAATTATTTTGTTAAGTATTTCTAATTTTTTTATACCCTTCCCTTTTCTTTAAATATGTTCCAAACTATTCCTTATTTCATATTATTAGTTTATTATTAATTGTCTTAAATTTGTTTACCAGAAAAAATAGTCTAAAGACTTTAATGTTTATTTCTTCCAACCATTATTCAATTAGTGATAGATTCTCATCCTTAAGTCAAATTATCTCATACTTGAAGGGCACCCTTGCACTCTTAGGTCATTGCAGATATTTAGTTGTATAGGGAAATGATCAAGCCCTAAGGAAGGGAGAATATCATCTTAAAGAGGATAATATTTTTATGTCCAATTACCTTTGAAAAAGAACCTACCTAATTTTTTGATAATATCATTAACTTATACTTTTTTAGCCCATGTGATTATTTCATCTTCTATTTTGATGTCCATAAGGAAGTTATTGTGTACCCAAGACTAGAATCTTCCATATTTTAGTATTAATTCATTTATGACCCTTTCCTTCATTGATATTTAATATAGTATCAAATTCCTTGCCAATGAAGATGGTTTTATTAGGGTAGGTGTTAAGGTTAATACTAAGCTCATTCCATGTTGTCCTTTTATCTAGCGATCAAATAGGACCACAAACATTAATGATTATATATGCCAAATTGGATTTAAGACTCTTTACTTTCCCCATCATCTAGTATTTATTATGACTTAAAGTTGTGTATGATAATTTCCTGGGGTCCACCATTATGGCAAGCCCTTAGAGACACCTTCAGTTGGGACCCCATATATCTCTCAAACTCCAAGTTTTTTCTACAATTATTTAGTTCATTCACAGTTAACTTAGTGTCTTGGATTAGTATAATTTTTGGTTCAAATTTGTTTGCACAATACTTTATCTTACATTTTTTTTAGGGGCATTCTTGGCTCTAACATTTCACGAAAGTATTTTGTTAGCCCTTGGGAGGATACTTTCCCCTCCCTATATTGAACATGGAAGCGATTTTGGTTTGGTTTCAGAATTACCATCTTTATTTCTAAGTTCCATTAGAGATTTCCTACCCCTCTTTAAAAAAGTTTTTCTACAATCTAGGGTCACCGAAAAAAAAATTAGTTGTTGAAATCCCTACATTAATAGATTTTGTGTTTTTTTTTTCAATATTTTCAAGCTCAACTAATTCCTCTTCCAAGATTCATTGAGATTTTTAGACCGGGTTTCTAAATCTAAGATTTTGTTCATTAGAATTTCCCTTTCCTTATTAATAGCTTCCAAATCAATAAATTCACCCACAACCTTAGTGAAGTTTTCATCTAGGATTTCTTCATTTATCATGATTTGTGTATGTTTAGGGGAGATTGTACATGACATTCCTTTATCATTTTTTGGGCTGGCAACTAGAGAATCAGGCTCCATTTCTTAGACTATTATGTTTTCTTTTTATAGTATCAAGAGGTGTGGGAACCATATTCAAGTTCTTATATGTTGATATATTACCATTTTTTGGAAAAGAAGACATTAAACCAATTAAAGCTAATTTAATTTTTGGGTTGGATGGCAAAGGATGATCTATAGGAAAAACATTAGCCCTAGAGAAGTCTCTAGATCAATAAGAGATCTCATTCAGTAATGATGGGGATCATCTTTATAGATGATGTTTCATCATTATTATGCTCAAGAACAAGGGTAACTTTATCAACTTCTCTAAATGCACCTTCCTCAAGACCATTCTCCATATTAGTGTTGTTAGTCTAGTTGAGATTCAATTTGAGTGGAGAATTTAATGAACACCTATATTTATTCGAAGAAGGGGAATTGAACATGATCAAAGTAAAAAATTAAATGTCAATGTATCCAAAAGTGAATGTATTTTCCTACTATCCTAAAAACATTACCAGTGCCGCACACTGTAGGGTCCTAAACAAAATGACAAGTTTTCACAAAAATTAAACCATACTTTTGTATAACTTGGTGCAGAAAGGTTGGATTCCCAGGATCTAAAGGTAGTCACCTTAGAGAACTAATGGCTGCATATTGTAGATTACACAATTTTGATGGGCATGAGGAAGATTGGTTCACAAAAGGCTAAGATTAAGGGTTTAATTTTTCTCCAAGGATGTTAGTTTTAAGCTGATAAGAAAATGAAAAATACGAATAAAGAATATCAAGTTTGGAGTACTTCACAGAATGTATCTTCAAAATAAAATCCTTTCTTTTCTATTTTGAATGCTTACCTAATTTGCTTGATTTTAGTGGCAGGATTCCCATAAATGGCACTTGAAGGATTTCTAGGGTTACGTTGCTCATGAAAATAAACTAAATATTGAGCCACTTCCTAATTTTACCCTTCTTTCCATTAGTCTAGATGAGGTAATAGTTCATCCTGCATATTAAAACTTGCACCACTTGTGTTGGCACCTAGGGAAATCTATACAAGAAGTCCACATAGCCTTCAAATTAATCACTGAAACAATCACTGGCCTATGGTTGATTCATATTCCAGGAATGATGCATTTGGAAAAAATAGCATACATATTATGGTGCTCAAGTGATAGATTCTAATTTTTATTTTTATTGTATTTTTTGTCAGTTCTGTGATTCATGATTTGGGCTACAAGTTATGATTTTTATTTGGAACATAAATTGACTCAAAGAATCAATCTTCACAAGTTAGAAGTTTTTGTTTTTGAATATGGACATACCAACTCACAATAGTCTGTTAACTTTGTGGTGGAGTGTAAATTATAGAACATTGGTTAGTTCTCATTTATTGGAAACTGTTCTTATATAACTATGAAAAAAATTTACTTGTTTGGGTTAATATTGTTTTTGTTTTTGATAGAATATGAATAGATGTCATATAATTTATTTACTTTGAAGAATAATATCGGGTTTATAATATTTGGTATGTGATTTTCAATTTATAATATCAACCTCATATTGTGTTGAAGCCCGATTCTAGATTTAGAAATAGATCTAGGGAGACTTTATTCATTGATTTTTATGATCTATTTGCCAAGAAGTTGGATTTGAGGAAATATGGTCTTCTACATATTAAATAAAGAAAGATGTGTGGAAGGATATGCCTAGAATATCTATAATGGTATAGGAGCACCTATCCAATCACCTAATTCCACCTTGGAACCAAATGGAGTCAGAGGATCAAAATCATGTTTGAATGTTAATTGGGAAATATTGAAGCCAATAATGGAAATTTGTAATAATCAATTTGACTTAAAAGTTAAATGTCCTAGAAGTCCTGGTAAGGACTTAGGACCAACATATTGTATGGGTGGCCAATAGTGCCAAATAGGAATCTAGATTGATTTTATGGGTCAATTAGGTCCTAGGAACAAATTAGAATAAATATTGATAAGTTAGAATGAGAAATAAATAAATAAAACAATAGTTAGAAATTCGAAAAATTTGAATATTAACAGTTATATGCAAATTAGAGGGAAAATGAGTTTTAAGGCATAAAAACAATTGTAAACACTTATAACCACTTGGGGTTAGTTATGGAAGTTGGGAACAATATTATAAAAAACCTTTAATGCTTGGAAAATGGGGATGGTATGGACTGGTGAAGCATTTTGTATGGATTGTGAGGAAGAAGGCAATAAAAAAAATTAAGGTTTTCTTGCATTCTTGGTATCCATTTGATGTGCTGTTGATTCTGAATCATTTCTATGGCTCAAGAATATTGCATTTGATCATTTTGAATCACATTCATCTTCCATATATCAATTTTTGGCAAATTATATTAATTGGTCTGTTACAGGTGTTGGATTTTGCATTGATTTGGAAACATGAATTAAGGATTCATCCCTAAAATGTGATTACTGTGACTTGGGATGAATCCATGACTTGTATTATGATAAACTAACCTTATAAATGCAAGAATGAAGGAAATATTGTAGGTTTTCACCTTGAGAAGTTGATTTGTATGTTGAAGGACTGAATTTGTGGAAGGATTTCTTAAGGAAATGCTTGGTTGGGAGTAGCAACCATTAATCTACCTAAAAGAGATATAGTTTTAATGAATTGTATAGTCTTGTATTGTCCTATTTATGGTGAATCAATCATTGGTTAACCCTAGAAGTGCTTGGAGAGGGTACATTGAGAAGGCCCTAGCCTTAAGACCAATACTCTTTGAATCCTAATCTGCAAACTATGATTTCAATGTATATGTCTCAAAAAACAAAACTAGAGATTAATGAAATTCTTCATTTTGTTTCAATCAGTTTCATTATTATAGGTAATGTTAATATATAGTTGATTGATGCTGGCATGAAGTTTATATGAAAGAAATGAAATCATCAATATTGCTGATCCAAGGCTCCAGTTAGGGACTCTAACTCACAATGAGCAAACACATATTTCAATAGCAATACACATTTCTCTTTTTTGCATTCAAGCAACTTCAATTCAAAGGCCATCAATGTCTAATGTTCTTTAAATGCTATCAAAAGATGTGGAGATGGTAGATGTTCCCACTCAACCAACATTGTTGGATTTTTAGACTAAGTTGGCTTCTTCAAGTTCTCAAGCTTCACCAATTACCACCTGAAGCTCAATTAGTTTTCCTCTCTTTGCATTCTAATGAATAGACATGTTTTATATTCAAAGGGATGTTTGCATAGTTGTATCTTTACCTATATAATATGATTCTTGAGGACTTAGCTATATAAGTTTTAATTCTGGGATACAATGACCTATCTTCCTAATAGTATGGTACCTCAACTTACAAACCCTCCTATTTAGGCCCTCATAACTAGGGCTTCCTCAAACTAGGGCTTAACCAAAGGTAATTTTGTTTAAAATTCATCAAATCTAATGACATAAAAATCTAACAAAGAATGTTAAAATTCATTCAAGTTGCATTATCTAAATATAGATACAAATCCCCATTAACTAAACATAAATGCCACCAAACCTTCAAACTCAATGCAAATGCAAATGCCCAAAACATCCCAAACTAAAATATCTTACAGATCCCCATTATCTAAACTAATATAAACTGCCATCAAAACCTTGAAACTCAATACAAATCCCCATTATCTTAGAAGTCTCACCGAGTTCCATTGTGTTAACCTAGATATCCATAAAACCTAGCATTTTCACAAGAAGACACACAAAAATTCCCAATGCTCACAAACCATATTTACCTTGCTCTTGGACAGATGTTCACAAAACTTGGATAATTTCAACAAAACATGTCATCTTAACATGTATCAGTCCCTCCCATGTCACTGGCTTCCAGCCACTTGCGCTAACCCCAGATTCTCTATATATGCTGCAATGAAAGGCTCAAAATGCTGCAATGCATGCTCCAAATACTCCCAATAGTTCAAGTTTAGGGTTGCAAAATCTGAAATGTTGCACTAGAAATCTAAAATCCTACACTAGAAATTCCTTACTGAGATAGAGAGAGAGAAATTGCTAGCTCAACCTTCTCATGTTTGCCAAAATTCTTGAAAGTGAAATGCCCATTGGCGCTTTTTTTTTAATCTTATGTTTCCATGTTGGTCACAATTGAGACCAACACAAAAGAATTGGTCACAATTGAGACCAACATGGGCATGTGTTAAAAAAAAAACAAAAGTTTCTTTTATAATGCTTGACCAACCAATAAAATTATACTTATTGTCAAAATTTAAGGTCAAAATTTAGGGTTAAATGTACGAGTGTGTGTTGTATACTAATCATAAAGCTTTATAGTACTTTGGAAGTCAACAAAAATTGAACCAGAGACATGAAGTGGGTTGAGCACTTGCAAAGTTTGACATTTATGATCAAGCATAAGAGTGGAGTTACTAAAAAATTTGCTGATGCATTGAGTAGAATATGTTCTTTGTTGACTGAAATGAAGGTTGAAGTTCTTGGTTTTGATGAAATGAAAGAGTTGTATGATGCTGATCCTGATTCTAACAAATCACATAAGTAAGTATGATGAGTATTTCATTTAATAAGGTATGTTGTTTAAAGGTATTTAGTTGTGTATTCCTAGAAGTTTTATGAGGTTGAATCTGATTATGGAAAAATATAGTGGTGGATTGGCTGGACATTTTGGAATTGATAAGACATTGAGTTTACTAAAAGAGAATCATTATTGGCCACAAATGTATAAGGATGTTCAAATTTTTTTAAAGAGTTGTGGAGTTTTTCAAATTGCAAAAGGGGCAAGTCAAAATACTAGTTTGTATACACCTATTACTATTCCTAAGAAACTTTGGAGTGACATCAATATGGATTTTGTTCTTGGATTACCTAAGACAGTGAAGGGGTATGATTCCATATTTTTTGTGGTGGAAAGATTTTATAAGATGGCTCATTTCATACCATGTAAGAAGATATCAAAGTCTGAGCATATTGTTGCACTTTTCTTCAAAGGAATTGTGAGATTGCATGGATTACCAAGAAGTATTATTTCTAATAGAGATAGTAAGCTTGTTGGTTATTTTTGGAAGACTTTATGGAAGAAGATGGGTACTAAATTGAAGTTTAGCTCTACATTCCATCCACAAGTAGATGGAAAGATAGAGGTTGTGAATAGAAGCTTGGGTAATTTGTTGAGATGTTTAGTTGGGAATAAGCCAAGTAATTGGGAGGTGGAATTGACATAAACTAAATTTGCATGTAATAATTCTATGAATAGGAGTACATGGAAGAAACCTTTTGAGATTGTTACTGGAATGAAGCCTAGAGGAGTATCAAATTTGAGAGATGTTGCTGGTGAAGAAAAGAAGCACTGCAGGAGAAGAATTTGCTAATTTTATGGAGTCTTTGCATAAGAAAGTGAATTTGAGGTTGGAACAAAGTAATCAAAAGTATAAGGAGAATATTTATCAATCTAGAAGACACCATTATTTTCAAGTTAGTGATGAGGTGATGGTTCAACTAAAGAAAAGAATATTCCCAGTTGGAACATACAGTAAGCTGAAGATGAAAAAATTTGGACCTTGTGAGATCTTGAAGAAGTTTGACAGTGGTAATGCTTATGAAGTTGAGTTACCTAATGACATGGATATATCTCCTATATTCAATGTTGCTAATTTATATAAGTATCATGAGTCAGATGATGAAGTTTTTGTATTAGATGATTATCCTAAGAAGTAGATTGAAGAAGTTGAACATATATTGGATCAGAGAGTTGGCAAGAGCACAAGAGGAAAATATTACTATGAATATTTGGTGAAGTGGAAGACCAGACCTATTGAAGATGCTTCATGGATTTTTCAATCTAAGTTGTATTCAACTCAGGTTGTGACATCTCAATGATTTAAGAGAATAATTTCTTCCAACCCTGGTTATCTAATTTAGGACCATCCTGGGTTTCCTTGTAATCCTACACTTTTTTGTTCATTTTTCCAGTTGCTGCTGAGTTCTAGTTACCAAGTTCCAATTGTTACCAAGTTTTAGTTGCTATCGAGTTCTAGTTGTTATCGAGTTCCAATTGCTATAGAGTTCCAGTTGCTATCAAGTTCTAGATGTTCCTAAGTTCTAGTTGCTACTGAGTTACCCAGTGTATGTCGAGTGACCCTTCATGTGTTGAGTTTTCCTATTTATACTGAGTGTCAGCATTTGGACATGATTTTTGTGAGCCAACTTATGGGATTTATTTTGATCACAATATTTATGTTAAGATCTTTTCTTGGGATGTGTCCAGACCATTGTTGGGTTGGCCTTCCTCTTATGTAATGTTCTTTGTAAGCCATTTTAGCAAGTATATATAGGGTGTTTAGGCTTAGAGTTAAGTAGCTTTTGGAAGAGGATTGGAGAATAGAAGTGGAAACTACAAATTTTCTATTAGATCTTTGAATGTGAATGTATTTGGATTTGGCCATAACATAGAAGGCTTTACAACTGGGCATGTATAAAGATATTTTGATGAATCAATAAAAGTATTTCACTCTTCTTCCTCCTTTGGTTGTTGTTCTTTGTGTTTTCTTCCATTATGTTAACTCTTGTAGGGTGGTTCAGATAGCTAGGTGTGCCTTTGGCCCTAGTTATTCGATCCTTCCCTATGTCATGAGTGTATAGTACTCAATGATCAATTGCCACATATCTTCACGTCTTCACCTATCATCAAATCTTCCAGAAATACTTCTTACATGTCATAGGAATCTATCATAACCATTTCAACCATGATCTCCTTACACACAATTAAAGATGCCAAAACATATAAGTGGAGTGACACATCAACATGCCAATTAGACATGTACACTCACAATTAATTACATAATTTTCCAAAAATACATTTACAAAATAAATAATAATAATAGGAATTATCCAAGGTTGAGACACCTTATTCCTAACACTATTCTTCAAAGGGCCATTATGAGTTTGCATGAAAGTTGATTATTTTTGTAAAGGGAGAGGGTTTCATTTATAGGCAAAGGAGGTGAGGATGGAGGACTAGGATGCAAGGATGGAGGTAAGAGGAGGGAGGGCCAGGATGCAAGAAAAGGAGAACACATGGATTATGTTTCTTCAAATCCATAGGCTTGTGACAAGTGTCACAAGGGGATTGGATAGGGAAAGAGGGTCAAGATTGGTGGTCAAAGGGAGTTATGTAGGAGAAGGAGTGTGGAGGAGGAATTCAAGAGGCCTTAAAGAGCTCTCAATTCATGTAAGAGCTTTTAAGACTCTTGGATAGGAATGTAAGAGGGATAGGATAGAACTTTTAATTTGGTTTGGTTTACGACTTTCTTAACCCTTGGTTAAAGTTGTGCACATTCTTAGGGAAGGGATTAGGCTTAGCTTAGGAGGGAATTAGGGTGAAAGTGGCATGTTAGAGGGATGCAAGTGGGCTAGTACTTATGAGGTAGGTTAATTAGTTGGCTAAGAGAGATTAGCATGGGTGAATGGGTTGGATTTAGCTAATGTTAGGGATTTAGGTATAGTTAGGGTTTGAGAATTGATTTGAAATTATTTATTAAATAAAAGTATATTTTTAGGATTAAATTAAATAGATTTATGTTTTTATTTAATTTAATAGGAGAATTGGGATTTAACTGATATTTAGACTTTGGGGTTGTCATTTGATTTTATCAATTGGGCTATATTTGATTAATTTAATGAATTAACTAGGGAATGACAATGAATTAATTAAATATTAAATATCTAATTAATGATGCCTTAGGAAATGACTGAATATGATTACTTAAATGATGTAATCAGATTTAGGTGTCTACAATAGGTATTGTACTACAACAATCTCTAGGTAATAGTCAATTACAGTTTTAGAGGGTTATTATCAACTCAGAGTAGGCCTATCGAGTGCCAAGCACAAGATGCTAATATTTGGTTTAATCTAATAAATATCCAATCCACTTTTACACCTCACATGGAAGTATTGCACAAGGAACTAGCCTATGCAAATACACAGTTGAAGAAAGATTCCCATCTTTCTACACATGAAGGCTTCGTTGACCTTGCTTTCCATCTAGAGATTCAATATTAATCCCTAGGTGCAAGAATAGGAAATTAGGATCAACATTGAAGATAATAATGGAGCTATACAAATAATTTTTGGATAAACATTGTCAGTGTACAACCCAATTGACATAAGTATCAAAAAATAGGGATTATAATTTTTTTGGAGAAAATCTTTGTCAAGGCAGATATCTACTTAGTAGGAGTAACTAAAGAAAAAAAAAAAAAACAAAGTACTTACTCAAGGGGAGTAATAAGGTATGGAAGATAGATTTTTTTTTGATACAAATGAATTTTTTAAAATTTTGAAAGTTTTGTATAGAAATCAAGCAGTGAATATATATTGTCTAACTTATACAGAGGATAAGGATGTATATGCCATGACAATGTTTTTTCCACTCATGTCAAAGGGGGAGATTGTTGATCTCATCTTGGTTTTGACAAGGTAGTGAAAAAACACTTAGTCATTATCTAGAAAAAAATACAATGCATAGTGCATGCTAAGCATAAGTTTCCACATAGTACATATGAGTAATATGACTAGTCAGTGCTGAACAAATAGTATTTGCCGAGTCACTCAAGTGTATGAAGTTTATACATGTCAAGTGATTTAGGTGTTGAGTAATAGTTATTGCCAAGTTCTATATAAGCCAAGTTATAGCATTCAGAGAATAGTAAAGGCCAAGCATCAAAGTATTTGGGTGCTGAGTGAATAGTATTTGGCATATTTGTTTGTTATGGCATAAACTCCTATGTAAACCATTTTGGCCCACATAATCATGAATTTATGATTATAAGAGATAAGTATGGAGTCATATTATGAATACCTATGCAATACATGCAACCAATTAGATTAAGAGAAACATTAGGTGGAAATAAGGATCAACCACAACTATTTATTCTAACCTAACCCATCTCCACCTATGTTTATTTAAGAAAGGAAACCCTTAAAAAAGTTATCATTGTGCGAGGAGATGAATGCTAATTTTTGAGAGAGCATCCATGGTGGCAATGACAAAAATATGCAAAGCATAATCATTCTAGAGGATTAGAGACAAGTGGTGAGAGGATTCCAAAGGACATATTTGATCAAAAGGATCAAGATATAATTAGTAAAGAGGAGACATAATATCAATAATAAAGGTGCTAACTAAGATCAAGTTTTGAATCATTCTAATAGGTGATGCATAGTAAATCTCTTAATCTAGTAGTCCTAATAGGCTATTGTAAATCTCTTAACCGAGTGCTTACTTAATTGTAAGTTGAAATCCTTTAGCAAGGTGAGACCTAATAGTCTTTGTAAGCCTTTAACAGGGAAGAACCCTCATAGGGTAGATCATAGCTTATGATCAAACAATTTGTAGCCATAATTGGCCACACTTTACAATTACAGTAGTGAAAATTTGTGGGTGTCATCCCCACCCCAATTTTATCTTCTCATTAGAGGGTTTCTGGGTAACTAATTTATTATGTTATGTGTTATTTACTTTATGCTATGGATGTGATGCATGTTAAGTTATTTTAGTTTATATGCTAAGTTATGAGATGGATGTTGGTGATATGTTTTAGAGGCAAAAGTTTTAAATGCTGATTCATCCCCCCTCTCAGAACTTACTTTCCCATCGTTAATTCCAATACTTAGTTCACCATGTGAACTGATATGCATTCACATACATACACATTGATATGATCCACTATATTATAAAAATCTTTGTGATTTTAGTTGAAATACATATGATCAAACCAAGGATGAATATTCGATTATCTTTCTATTAGAATCAAGTTTCAAACTCTTACTTATTTTGATCTTGAATGCATAGAGAAAAGGATTCTATTTTATAATTTTATCAAGGGGCTTAGTCTTTATTATGCATTAACATGCCCATTAAACATAGGGATTGATGGTTAATCACACTCGATCATAATTGGGTCATTTAATAAGTTAACTTTAGACACTGTATCTCTTCAGTGAGACTCTTCACTAAAGTGTCATGTCTTTTCATAAATAAGCGTTTACGTTCTATATTTATATTGACCAATTAAATGAGGAAAGACATCAAAATCAAATAAATATTCTCTCCCTATAGATTGGAAATAACAAAGCAGTCAACCTCTCAGACACTTGAATTGGAATCTTGAAAATTATAATTCCTCTAATACTTTATGGAAGGATATGCAAAAAAAATTATAACAAGAGTTGATAATTTTTTTCTTCATATTTTTTCATACCAATTTCATGGTTTGATCATAATTTTGCAAACCTAAACATGGTATCAAAGTCAGGCTAAGAAGATCCATATTAAATTTGAGTAATCATATTTCTTACTAGGTTTGATGAACAATATGAAGATGTGGATACAAGTTGATGACTAGTTTAATCTAAAAATTAAGGATATTGAAGTAGCTATTATGCCATTCTATTGTTAAGAATATGCTATTATAGTTGATGAGCATCCAATAAAATGTTGTTTCTATGATGTCATATCTAATGGAAATAGACAAATATATGATCAAATGTTGATGCTCAATACTTTAAGAGTCTGTTGTGTATAATATAATTAAAATGACATTGTTCTAAAGTTCTAGATCTTCTATTTTGAATTAATTACGCTAACAAGGGGAATCATAAAAATATAGGGATGAGTAAAAGATATTAAGAATTTCTTCAAACCAATCTTTCTCTCTCTTTTTATTTTTCTTTCTTTTTTCTGAGGTTTGTCAAATTTATGTTGGATTGCTGGGAATGCGTTTACCATTGTTGGCTCAAATTTTTCTAGGTAAATTGCAACCTTCAATCTCACTAAACAAATTGATATAGCATGACTCATTAATATAATGGGTTCACTATGTTATATGATGTGTTATGGATCTAGTGGTGATGTTCATTACTTGTCTTATCTCCATAGTGACAAACTTATCAATGATAAATAATCATCAAGAATCTGGCATCTTGAGGGAAGTTTATTTGGTTCTTGCTAATAATATTAAGACCCTCCATTTTGGTGATTATTTGTGAAGGTACAAGTGATATTGAAGAGATATGACAATATCTAGAGATGATTGTCAAATCTTCATATAAAATTATGATTATATTAGAGGAGCAACACCATCCTAGACTTCATTTCATTAAGTCACTATGGAGAGTAACTATCCATAGATGATCCATCAATTGGATTACTCACTACATTCTTGAGAGAAGTGACCATTTGTAAAATATTCTTGATCATTTATTGTTGGAAATAACAATGGGAAAGTAAACTCTGGGGAGAGGGGGGGGGGGGGGGTGGTGGGTGATTCAATACTTCAAAACATTAACCACAAAACATTCATCTCACATCCATCTCATAATTTAACATGTAAAATAAAATAGATAACTACACATGTTCATCCAAAGCATGAAAAAAATAGCACATAACACAATAAATTTTTTACCCAAAAACCCTCGAATGAGAAGGTAAAAATGAGGTGGGGATGACACCCACAAATATTCACTACTATAGTTGTAAGGTATATCTAATTAAGGTTACAATGATTTGATCATAAACTATGATCTACCTTGTAAAAGGTCTACCCTATTAAAGGCTTAAAATGATTATTGAATCTTACCCTATTAAAGGATTTCAAAACCCTGCTAAAAGTGTGCCTTGTAAGAGGACTTTAACTCACAATAAAGTAAGCACCCTGTTAAAGGATTTGCAAAATCCCATTAAGACTACTCTATTAATAGATTTTCTCTATATCACCTATTAAAATTATTCAACATGATCCTTCAGTTAGCACTCTATTGTTAGATATCAAATCTCCTCTTTCCAAGTATATCCTTGATCCTCTTGATCATATATTTCTCCTTTGTCTTTTAACTATTCTACTCTATTCTCTCTAACTAATTCAGCAATTCATATCTTTTCCATAAACTCCATAGTCACTATGAATGATCTCTCTCTACACTTATCATTTGTCCTTCTCCTCTCATTTGTAGACACAAGCACATTAGGGTTTTCCATCTTGAAGAAGACTTAGGTGAGATAGGGCTATAGGAATCAACGACTGTGATTCATCCATTTTTCCACTTAACACATCCCTTATTCTGATTGGTTGCATGCACTGCATAGGGATTCTCAATATACCTTTGTATATATCTTCTAAAATTGTAAAAAAATCCTTAAGTCATCCCAAAAATGGTTTACATAGGAGTTTGTGACATTATAAATAACTATGCCAAAAACTATTTACTTAGCACTTGAAAGTTCTGATCCTCGACATTCACTATATCTTTAATGTTGTCACTTGGCTCCTGAATGACTTAACATCCACTATTTTACTCAACACCTAAATCACTTGGCATATATGACTTGCTCAAAACTTGAGTGACTCTATACATACCATCTACTCGACACATACTAGTGTTTGGTACTAACTATGTCTATTGCTTGACATACACTACTTACTTGGCATGCACTAAGTTCTATTAAGTAATGATTTAAGTGTTTTGTTGCTGCCTTGTCAAAACCAAATTGAGATCAACAATCTCCCCCTTTGACATGAGTGCTAAAAATACTTTGTCATGCATATACAACCTAACTATGAACATAACTTAGATAATCTATATACATTACTTGGCTCTCATACACAATTAATTTTTTTGCAAAACTGATGACATAATGGTCATACCTTATTGCATCAAAATTTCATAACTCCCCCTGAGTCGATATTTCCTTTCTATAATTGAATTTTGTACTCATGTTGAGTAAATTTGTGATCTTTTATTGTTCCCTATTTCTACATGAGTACTCTCCTTGACTTAAAACTGTACTATGCATTTTTCAATCTTCTTTCTCATTATTTCCTATTCCCACTTTTTGTCTCATCTCCCTTTATTGCAAAGAAATTATAATCCCCCTTTTGACACTAATTTAATTTGGGTGGTACATTGATAGCATGTTTACCCAAATTTTTTTGTGGACTTCCATGATTATTTTCAATGCTCCATCCCAGTTATTGCATGCTACCTCTAGAGATTGGTATTGAACATCTAGCTGGGCAACAAGGTGAACTAGGCCATCATGTGTTGAAAGTTGGTTATCTTTCTTCATCAATGTTTTAGCAAATTCTAGTTCCTTATGAAATATTTACATGTGTGTGTCAACATGGATTGGATACTAATCAAGGTAGCACTTATGTTTGCATCTTGTGTTTGCAGCTCAACTAGCTTACCTTGAGTAGATAATAGTCTTTGAAAATGAGACTGGCTTTGACTAGGAGATAGTTACAATGTTAAACCTATGAGCTATAGATATCCTTGTAGCTAGTCAATAGCCCTATGTACTTCTTGTGTAAATAAATTCACATCACAAAGCTTTGTGTAAAGAGAAAAGATATTCTCCAACACCTTTTTCACATCCTTCATTTTGGTTGCTAAGTGAACTTGTCTCAGTACAATATCACTAGAAATATTTTCAAGAAATTTGGAGTGAAACTTATTTTTAGACCATTCTAGAAGTTTAACATTGTAATCTAGGTCTTCATCCTTGATCTTATTGCTATGTTGACTAGTTTCTCAGTGATTGGTTTTTCCTTACTCAACTCTAGAAGAATGAATACATTAAGAAATATCTCTTTGATGTCATGAAGTACTTGCTTTTGCTTATGCTCTCATCTAAGCAACTCCTTTTGTTTCTTCCTTTGAAGAAATTCTTGTAGAATTCTTATTTGTTCTATGGTGATTGTTACAAGATCAAAATTTGGTAGTTCAATCACCTCATCTAAGATTACATCTCCATAAGATGTACCTTAAACATACTTAGATTTACTAGGACTAAGCCTTGATATTTGTAAGGGTGTAGCATCTGTATTTGATCATTAGAGTGTTTGACTAGTGGGAGGTGATAGATAAACTAGTACGGTAACCAAGGTCTATATAGAAATTTGTTCCCTTGGCTTAGTAGTCAAAATCAACTCTTCAATCCTATCCTCCTTTTCTTTTTTGTTATCTTCATCTTGCATTTGTGAGATAGGTGCAGGGCTGGCTTCCTAACCTATGTGGAATTCTATCCCATCCTTCTCAATAGTTAATACTACTTGCATTGAATTATTTGGCACTAATGTGCTGACATCTAGTGTCACTACATCCTTCACTTGATATACCACAATGGGAATTACAATTTGTAAGTCAGTCATGACACTTGCCTATTATTTGTCTTTTGTAGATTGAGGAGGAATGTTGGTTGTTTTTGTGATTTCTCCCATGTAGATGCCAATTTTTTGTTCTCAATCTTATCTAGTCTCACCAATATAGGATTACTACATAATGTAGTTGTTGTGGTGGAGCCAATCAAAAGTTTCTTCATGTCTTCATCTATCAAGGGATTGATTTTTTGAGTAGATTTGTACGGAACATCCTTTATTTGTATTGAGTCCTAGTGACTCACTTGGTCTACATGTGGGGGGCTAGCACTTGGCACTTGTACCTCTGGTACATTATGATCATCCTACTACTTGTCATCAACCATGGCCTCTATTGGTTCTTCTATTTTAGTACCTCCCACATGACTATACTTGACTTGGATTTCCTATCCATGTTCATATTTCTTATCTCCAACTTCCTTAGGAACTTGATCACTTTTCTTTTCTATTGTCAACCCATAGATGACTTTCCATATCTGGGTGCTCTACTTGAAAAAATCTTCAAATCTATTTTACAAAATGTTAAAGGCTCTATATTTGGGGGAAAATCTCCTATTGAATTTATTCATGGATTTTTTCATCTTTTCCTTATCTAAAGCAGGCATTACTTTGGCAAGTGTAGCCTCCCTAATCTATCCTTTTGTTGTCAAACTATACTACCACTTCTGCTCAACTCAGTCATTAAGAATCTTTAGTAGTTAGTTGGAAATCTCTATAGGTGTGTTCTTAAATGTAACTATCATCTCATATATTACTTCTTTGACCTTATTTTGATTAATCTTACCTAACTTATCAAATACAACATGTGTAAAACCAGACAAATCTGCATTATTCTTGACATTTTCACACAAGTTGTTTATATTTGATGAGGGATTATGGCTTACCAGCTAAAATTGATTGATGTCATCTAATTCTATCCTCTTCTCATCTAACTCATCTTCTAGAGTGTATTTTCTCCTTGCATATGTCTTCTTTGTAGGCTAGCTTAGCTTTGCTAAGGTAATAGTCTTCTTTCCTTTTAGTTTATCTACCTCCTTTACTTTCTTAGTGGATACCCTTGTGCTAGACTTGGTAGAAGGTACTGTTGGCTTCTATTGTGAAATTTTCACAAGATTCTTCTTGGGTTTCTCCACTTCAAGTTCCTTTACTTTCCTCTTCTTCTTTTTAGCTAGCTTAGGTGCTTTCTTGGCACCTTCAATATTCCCTTCTTGATCTTCTCCTTGGCCTAGAGTGAGTGCCAATGGGGATTTAGCTTGATGTTCTTCTTCATAATCTTCATCTTTATCTTCATCTTCATCTTCATCTTCTTCTTCCTCTCCCCCTTCACCAAATCTCTCCTTAAGCTTCTTCACAAGCTTATTTTTCTTTCTTATCACAATAGTTGTCTTCAAATCAATTGTGATTCTTGATTTGGCTTCTTCATAGTTTCCAAATGAGGTGGCACTCATATAAACTTCCTCTACCAATCAAGTTGTAATAGTTACAAATGTCTCATCTACATTGAATTCATAAGCCAAGGGCTTTAGCCATTTGACCCTAGGTATGGTTTCCTACACATATGTGTAATCTACATCAACTAGAAAGAAAACATCATTGTAGTATTGTTCAGCTAGTGATACAGGAATCCTTAGCCTTTGTTTCATAGAATTTTTGAAGTCTTCAAAAATAGCTTGTCATTACTATTTCAAAATTGTCTCCAAGATGTTCAATTAGATCTGCAATCTATAATGTACTGGCCCATTGGTCTTTCATACTATTTGACCAAAGGTTAGAAAATTGTTCTACACATAGAAGAATATGCAGACAAGTAGTGAAAAAATTAGCATTGTGCACTCTTTGTCTTTCTTATGGCCTCTAGGTTTCCTAATAGCTACTGAAGTTGTAACTTGGTAATGTCATAAGTGTGATCTTTCTTCACTATCTTATACCCCAAATCTATAACCATGTAAGATACACTACTTAATATGTTGGATTGAAATAACTTGTAAACAATCACTTTTACTGCAAAGTCAATTAGGGGATCTAAAACTATGTCTATGGACATCCCTATCTTATTCCATACCACCCCCGTATCTCTCTTAATTACATCCTTTGCATCACTTCACATAGTTTTAGGTCTGTCTAGGATTGGATACCCTGATACTCAATGGATGATCCTCTTAGTGATCTTAATGGGTCCATTTTCCAACCAAATGAAATTGTTATGAATACAACTCAGAACAATGTGTATCTAATTGTTCTTAAAAATTTGACAAAAATCTAGGGCATGATTTAACCCTTTCCATTCAATAATATTGTACTCTTTCCTCAAAACTCCATTATCACAAAGTTTTCTATATGCATCTCTTATTTCCATGTCTCCTATTTCTCCTATCTTTCCAATGTAGCAACATCTGACATCTTGTATCATTAAATTTTTTGGTGGTATCATCAATAACACATGAGATAGATCTCCCTTATATTCTATCTTAGGAATAGCTTGAAAGGGTGGTTGTTTAACTTCATTACTAATTAATTGCACATAAAAACTTCTTTTCCTTCCTTCCTAACATTTTCAGAAGAGCTAGATGCCATTTTATGTAACTAGGGTTTGCAAAAATTCAAACAACATAAGTTGACACTAGTAAAATACCTTTCAAATCTGATGAATGATAACGAGTAGCAATTGAATCTAGTTCACAAAAACTTGAATCTTTCTCCTTAGTTCACCTTGTGCTCTCCGTGCTCTCTTCAATCTATAATGAGTATAAATGAGTAGAGAATTGAATATATAACCCTTGTTATTTGGCAACAAATTTTTAATGCTTATACAACTATAATCTTGGCTATCATAGGATTTCTAATACAATGGAGCCTAATGGGATTGATCACAAGGTGATCAATTGGTCCAAAAACCCTCTTCGCTGAAGTCCTTCAACCAAATCTCTTGGTTAAGATGATCAAATGTGAAATCACCAATCAAAAGTACTAAAAAGATGCTACAAGGTTATCACAACCCTACATCCAAAAAAGGAAAACCCTAATCACTAGGTAACCCTATGAACAAGACAATTTATCACAAGTTTCTCACAATGCACAAATTGACCAATTTTAAGAAAAAGAACCTTAAACTTCTTCAAATGAATAAGGAAGACTCCAACACATGGAAATTGTCTATTTAGGTCACCAATGACATGAAAAAATGGTTAAAACTAAACTATGTAAGTTTTTCCACATAGTTATTTTGATAAGCCATCCAAAAAGACTAGTAGCCCTTTTTGATGAAAATCAAATTTTAAAGGAAATATCTCCACACAACCTAAGGAATGAAATCAATTTTTGGACACCCTTTTGGGACTCACAAAACATACTAAGGAAAAAAGGTTTGATGACACAAACAAATGGGCTTTTGTTCACTTTCTCACTTAGGTAACTAAGGTAGTTAGGCCTCCATTTACAAAAGAAGTATATGTTATAGGACTCCATCTTATAAAAAAATTATGGGAACATGTGAGGAAAATACTAGGCAAGTCACAAACTTGATTTCAAGCCTTGATGCAAAATCTAGTTGGAGTTGTGGAAGATGTTGCATCCTTTTCCTAGTATGCACATGGGAAATGTATGCCTAGGGCATCAAAGTTATCAAAGATCCCTAAAAGTATAAGCTTAAAACCACTTGAATCTTAACATACATATCCAATACTAGGATTTCACCAAAGGCCATTAAATTCCCATGGTGAAATCCTCCCCTATGCTTATAAATGCTTCAAAACCCTAGGCTAGCAAGAAATTCGAACCTACTTACACAAAAATGTGAATATCTTGAGTTAGGGAATAGATGCAAACTTAAAAATAGAAACATTGAAAAGTTACTTCATCCACCTATCCAAAAATTTAGGTTTTAAACCATGGATGAATCTGTAGGAATCCGTACAACACAAGACAATAGACTATTTGCAGTAAAAACAAGGATTTTATTGATGGAAAGTTGAAAATAAATTATCTCTCTACCTATCACCCACCTGAAAGGGATTATTATAGGCCTTCCAATGGTCATAACAAAATTTCAAGCTTTTTATGGCCATTGGGGAATTTTTTGCGTTGATTCACAAAAAGTTTCTTGATAACTTTTCAAGCGATTTTGCATTTTTTGTACTTTTTGTGCTTTACAAGAAATGGCTATGAAAACTTAAATGTAATGACCCAAATAGGTCTTAAACATGATATACCATGAAATAATCCAAAATCCTAAGATTCTAGGCCCTTTGACCACCTTTGACCATAGTTGACCAAGGGCTTATAACAATGCCAATCTTGGAACTAGGTTTTACAATTTGGTCTAGATGCCTATTGATTAATCTTTCTAAGGTTTTATTTTTGGATCCGAGCTTTTACATTTGAATCCAAGGTTTGTGACCTAGTCTACAAGGTTTGGATTTATCATGGGTTATCCTACACCATACTCCCCTTGTGTTTGAAAACTCAAGTTCCTACTTGAGGGCAATTGCTCCATAGAAGTACCATGTTGCTTGATTTGGTCTTTTATCATCCAAGTTGCATCATTATTGGGGAGCCCTTTCCACTTGAATAAGTATTACATGTACTTCTTATTTCTAGTCTATTTTAGCAACTTGGGTATCCAAAATTTCTTCTAACTCCATTGGTTTTCTTTGAGGGAGATCAATTACATAGTCTTCACTATGGATGTCTACTTTCTCACCTTGTTCACTTGTTGAATCTTCTATGCCTTTGTATGGGGTGAGGTCTACAACATTGAAGACTAGAGAAATCTACAAGGTAGGGGGAACAGAGATCTCATATGCATACGTGTAAATGCTAGAAAAATAAGACTAAATAATTGAGCCATAATTATGGTGGATTTGAAGGTGTAAATTGGAGGGAGGATTAAAATTGTAATTTAGAATATTCCAGAAAAAGAATCAGGTCAAAAGGTTGCATGGTTTGAAAGTTGTCACAGTTTTTTGATTTCTGGAGACCTCCTAAGAATGCTTTGAAGTTAGGTTTAGGGCATTAAATGAACTCATAGAGGGCCAAAAAATGGGGGATGAGTGAAGCCTATCCATAGGGCTATAGAGCACGTTGAGAGCTTTCTAAAAATGTAAATGGTTCATCAATCGGAGCTACAGTTCAAAAGTTATGCCTCCTAGAAGTTCAGTTACCATTTCTGGATTCTTCTCATTTTGTGTTGACTTCTAATGCGACTTTTGGAGCCTTCTATTTGGTTGGTGGATGCCAAAAAACACTTTCTAGAATGTATTCCTAATCCTTAACCCTTTGGGGTCTATTTAAGGACATTTCTGGCATTGTAAAAGGCAGTTCGGAGTGGAGTTTGAGAGAAGGTACTGGGAGAAAAAAATATCTCCAGATTTATGCTATTGTAAGCCCATAGGGCATGTTTTGGAGTCTGTTTCTCTGCACTAAGTGTACTAGCATATTTTCATAGTTAATAAAATTTTTTCTTTCCTATTGTGTCCATTCTGTGCTTGGGTTGTGTCCCCATCAATCATACTCTTTCTGGACTATTGTTGTACTTGTGTTTGAGTTCCTTAATCTTGGGCGAATTTTCCATAAGACAAATTCTTACAATGTCAATATATTCTTATTTCAACCTCTTGATTCATTGTTAGTGTGTCCCAATAGGTTTATTATATCAATTGATGAATACTGATAACCTATGTATCAGTAGGGGTGTTAACTGATGGATATGATTTAAATGTTGTACCCTTCATACTTTGGGAGTAGATCTACCCAATGTTAGTAGATCTAGTTGGTGTGTAACATATGGTGGACTACATGTTTTAGGTCGATCCATGTTCAAACATGTTATTTGTGTTTTAGTCTTAACTACTACTTTGTAACATGTTCATCATGATCATTGGCACTAGAAATCTTGATGATGGTTTTGCACATTATTTTGCTTGAGGTGGTTCACATTTCATTCCTTCCCACAATAGGAATGTCACAGTGTGACTTATTTTTAAATCCATTTTAATTGATAATACGAGGGAAACCAATAGTACAACAAGAGAGAATATTTTAGTTGGTGATGAGTTCATAATAATTGTATATGAATAATATGTGATGTAAGAGAAAATTTATTGTGATGATGATTGCATGTTGAGGTAGGTAGTGGAAGACTGTGTTGTAGTGTATTGATGACTATGTTCAATGGTGGATTCAACTTTTGTTTCTTATTTACTAGCTATAAGCCTTATTGTATTGGAAATAAGCCTTTATTATATTCTTGAGTTGTCAACCACATTGGAAGTGAGCCTACCAAAAGTTCCCTATATTAAAGTGATCATAACTACAAATGGGATTGTTGTAAAAATTATCTTAATCTGTGTCACCCTAATAGGTGTTCATGTCATAAGAATTAGCTTCTCCATGGTTTTTCCTAATTTGGGTTTCCACATAAATCTTGGTGTTATTTTTGTTGTTCTTCCTATTTTTTCATGTTACTTTTTCTATGGATGTTTATTGTACTTAACTGATAAATTAGTAATTGTTATTGATATTATTTTAAAGTTTACCAATAGAGAAAATGTTTTATAACTTGTTTGGGAATAGCTAATTCACCCCTCTTATTTACTTGACATATTCTTAAAGTCACCATACTAAATGTGTTGTCAAATAAAGTGAACTAGGATCTTAGTATAGTTCTAGTATGTTTATGCTCCATTGGGTTGTGTGAGATGTAAATAACACTTATCATAAGGAGATCCAAACTGTATCATCAACTCATAAAGATAAATAATTTCGTGGCTAGCCAATAATATCAACCTTAGTTGATGACAATGCAATAGTAACTTTTCTCTTACAAAACCATGCAATAATACTATAACTAAAACAAATGGAATTTCTTGAAGTAGACTTCTGATTATGAACATAACCAACCCAATCAGCGTCAATGAAGCCCACAATTTGAATAACACTTGATGTGTAGTGAGTGCCAAACCTTTTGGTGCCTTGAATTTACCTCAAGATACATTTGGCATCATTATAATTAATTTCATGAGGATCTTGTGAGCAATATGAGACAATAATAACTACAAAAAAATATTAGGATGACTATATATTAAGAATATTAGGCCGCCAACCAACCATCGATACAATGTAGCATTAATTGATAGAGTAGTGCAACTAATAGAAAACACATAAATTGATTGAACATGATTAGAGATAGGATTTAAAGGATTTAAAATAATAGAACAACCTCCTTAATAAGTGTACAATCCCAAGTAAAAAGCATTTTCCAATGGAGGAGATGGAGAAACCTCACCAATACGATTGGAATTATCAACTAAAGAAACAACATCCCCATGAAGAAACGCAATCATTGAAGGAGGTAGGTAATGGATAATTCATTTGAGTAATCATATAAATGAACATCATGATGAAACCAATCTTTTCATGATAGTATTGAATAATTAATAACTATTCACATCCTCACAATAGCCAACAAAAAAGAACCATTGACTCTTATTTTCTATTTGTCTCCTCTTAGAAGAATGAATGACCAACCACCACTACCTAATACTATGAAGAAGGATAGCTAAGGGTTGACATGAGACCAAGCCTTTTTACAAGTCATATTCAAAACTTCCATGTGAGACATATGGGTCTGAATGTAGTTGGCAAGATTAACAACTTCTATCTAAAATATTGAAACCCTAGAACTAGTTGGAACATACAATTGGTTGTATCTTTAAATTTCTTCAATTATTCTTCTTAGTCATACCATTTCACTAAGGAATGTGTTGGTTAACACATTTTTCCTTATAATATAGCTTTAAGAATGACCCATTATGTCTAAGATTAAAGACAAATTGGGAACTAACATTAGGAGAAATTGCCATTGATTAGGAATGTACCTCTAAATTTAGAGGCTCAACTCCCTCTTATGATGCATTTTTGTTTTTTGAGGGTTTTATTTTAACTATAAACTAGGAAAGTAAAACCAATATTTTCACATAGCCATGGCATAGATGTAGTTACAAATTAAGTATCAAAGGAAACAAAGAGAAATAGCTCAATTATTGTTCAACCAAAACCTATAAAGAATAGTTGGGAGATAAACAAAAATCCATTTAAAAATCATGAACAAGTTAAGACACAAAGATAACAACATGAATATATGCATGATGTTTTGTAGAAAAAGGAAACATCAAGAAAAAATAATAGGGAAAAACCGAAAATGAACATCTAAAGAGGGCATTGATAAACATAAATATTCATGAACTCTTTTATTCCCTTGATTAAATTAGGAAGCACAAAGACTCCTCTTTCCATAGAACAAAACTTATTCTAAAAAACTATTATTATCTCTCCTCCTTGATAAATAAAACTAAAACTACCCTCCTCTTCAATCCATTCTCATGCCTCCAAGGATAAGGGGGATGAAAAATCTAGAATACAATAAAATTACATAGGGATTCTTACAAGATAGACTGCAAGATCTACTTAAATATAGTTGGAAAAAGACAAAGACAAAGCCTCCTAACTACATATTTGTGTTATCTTCTAGTAATGCACCTCTATATTTTAACAATCAATTCCATTTTTTTTAAAAATGTTTATATCAGTGATTTGTAATTGCTCTTGTTGTTGGAATTTAATGCTCCAATAGTTGGAGAGTTACAAAAGAAATCAAATAAGATTGTATATTTTTTTGAGTTAGCTGTTAGTAAGTTATAGTTAGATATCAAGTTCATGTGTGTGTTGTCAATTATTTTAGTTTGTTGTCAATTGTATTAGTTTGTAGTCATTTGTATTAGCATAATTATAGGATCTTGATGAATTCATATGAATCTATATATTTGTAATTTGTATTACCAATAATGAATAACAGGCTGCAAGTTTAGTATCTCTATTTTTAATACTTTGATCTATTTTTCTAATATGGTATCAAAGCCATCTTCCTATTAAATTTTTGTGTTAGAAAATAATCTATCAAGGAGATGAGGTCAGGTAAAGAACTAAAAAATAGTGATGGTGATAATGATTGCATCAAAGATGAAACCATTATTCTATTTTGAAGAAACCAATGCATAGAAGATAAGAAAGGATATAGTAGAGGCTAGATAGATTCTCAATAGTCTGAGGTGCTAACGGATTAGAGAAACTATACCTCATTGGGGTTATGAGACACACATGTGTGGATTGGTATCTAATAGTTGAAGAAGATCTAAAACTTTGGAAACTTGGCATCATACCTTAATGAAGGTTATTAGGCATTTCATGTGCAAATGGTGTTTTGAAGCTGGATGATAGCTGCATGACTATACTAGTAGTTGGGAGCTACTTGAAGAAGCCTTACTAGTCTAAGAATTATTTTTAATGAAAAAAATATGCATTATGTATTTCCTATTAGATGTTAGTTTAATATTGTAGCATTAAGAGGGGGTGTTGGAATTTATTTCTCCAATAGTTACAGAGTTACAAAAGAAACCAAATAAGATTTGAGATGTGTTTGAGTTAGGTTTCAGTAAGTTCTAGTTAGTTTTCAAGTTCATGTGTGTGTTGTCAATTGTATTAGTTTGTTGTCATTTGTATTAGCATAATTATAAGATCTTGAGGAAGTCATAAGACTCTATATATTTATAATTTGTATTACAAATAATGAATAACAAGTTGAAACTTTTATCTCTCATTTTAAATCTACTATTCTATTTTTCTAATACTCTCAACCAAACAATCTAAACAAATGACATCCAATCAACAAGGTGATTATATTCAAATTTTGAGAATTCCTATTGGAAAGTTTATGTTTCTACTCAATGAGCTTTAACATAATTTCTCCCACTATTATTATCACATTTTCATCATTAATGAATCACTAGTTGTATCAAAATCCATAGTTCTATACTAATAGATTGAGAAACATGGTGAGTGGTTGAAGGTTGGTTTTATTGGTGTTCTTTTTCCAAACTTTTTTTTTTTTTTACCATAGGGTTTTTTCAGTTCATGTTTTAAAGTATATGGATGCTCCCTTTTGAAAAAATCCTAGTTGCAAAGGGATTTAGGCAGAAACCCTAGGAAAGGTTTAAAAACCCATAAGTCTTTATTTTTCTTCATTATTTTTTCTTCACTTAGGAAGGGGGTCTTCATTGTTATGTTATGTTTTAGCTCCTAGGTGTTATTAACTTTAAGTTCTGACCTCACACACTCTTTTCTTTTAATATGCCTATGACTTAAATCACTCAATTAAGGGTTTTTCCTATGTGAAGGGGGGTCTCAATGTTCATGGCCAAGGAATTTTTCAATTTTGTTACCCATGGTCTTTTTCTAATCAAATTTTAAATCTTTGATTTTAATGATCTTTGGTGCTTTCCATTTTAATCACATGAAAATGGTGGATTTCTAAATTAATGACTATCATGCCCTATATTTACGAGGCAAAACATAACCAATTTTTTTAATTTTATAACATAGGAATGCTCATAAAGGACTATATAATGTCAATCTGATTATCAAGTGATTAGAAGTTTGAGATATGTAACAGTTATGTTTATAGGGTTGCCCAAGTTTTCAATTCCCTATGCAAAGTTATCCTTACTAGGATGTTTTAGGGTTCATCTCTAATTAGCACCAAATGTTAGGATAAATTTTTTTTTTGTTACAACATTAAGAAGGAAGTCAATTCCTTAATCTCTTGATATTACTATAAATTAGGGTTTACTAGTTGTCATGCCATGACATAATACTGGGTATAATCACAAACTTCGCTACTATGGTAGGGATTATGTTAAAGGGTACACTTATTAAAGATGCAAATGTATGTGCATTCTAAACTTTGATCAAGGTCATGATTGGATTATTGAATGTCGGCTAGTTACTTCACATATTAAGCCTTATTGCAATTCAATACTCGAATAACAAGTTATTCACCATTAGCAGTCTAGACAATTCACCCCTTAGTCCTTAATAAAATTTTCATTACATTATTACACCTTGTTTTATTTCCAACAATTAATGTTCTATCATTATTTAAGAGTGACATATAGTATGCTTACATTTCACAAGATATAGGTATAATATGAAACATTGACAATAATTTATTGGATCTATATTTTAGATGACATAAAAAGTATCATTTAATTCCTACACAATTGAAAACTAAATACTACATCTAAAGGTCACTTTAACCTAGAAAAATTCTACATAAAAATTAACCATATCCTGAATATTCTTCATGACCATTCTTCTCCTTCAATATTCATAACAAATTTTAATACATATGCACATCACCATTAAATATAAAATCTATTTTCCTTATTAAATGCTTTCAACATATTAATAAACCCATATGTACATTAATAATACTAAACTTTCATTTATATACTAACCACTAACTAATTCAAAACATTCTTATGTGTCTAGCATAACCCCTAACTATCTTCTAAACTCAATATGATAATTTCTAATACATTTCCTAAAGGTAACTTCACTATAATTAAATTCTTTTAGTCCTTTCTAATTTACTAATTAATATACTCCCCATCTACTAGTCTCACTATTAACTAACTATTATAACCCCTTTTTCCTTAATTGTGAATTTGCATCATTATCATCTAACTTAATTTTAACCCATACCCACTTTACTAACATTTTCCACTATCTATTTAACCCATACAATTCAAAAACTATATACTAACACTAAATCTATACATGTTGATTAAGCTCTACCAATTCAATACTAACTATCTTCTTAACTAAATATTGCTACACAATTTCTATATTACATTACCTTCATTACTACCAACATGTGATATTTCCTTTCACTTCTTTTTAACACACCCCATAGTTCCTCACTCCTTCCTAACTTTTTAACCATGTGGGTACCTCTCTTCTTAAGGATTCCTAACCTACCCTCCACCTAATGCAAACCAAGCCTTCCTCCTTCCCAAGCACATGGCCTGAGTGTCTTTCTCCCAAGTACTATGTGATATAACACATTCTTGCAACACATTGAGGCCTGATTGCATTCTTTATTTATGGTCTCAAAAATGGATGCCATGGTGTAGTACATGAGGGTGTCCTACATACTTGGAGGTCTCTTGGGACTAGGATAGAGAAGTGAAGGGAGGGAAAAATCACGTGATTTTACCTCTCCCTTGGCCCCAATTGTAAGCTTTGCCTTTGTTTAGCATGCCATTACTTGTTGACTTTGAGCACAATGCATTCTGATGCCTTGGTCAGTGTGAGCAGTGCGATTTGAAAGTTATATATTTATTTAAAGAAGTTTCTCTTCCATATCGAGTTGTCAAATTTCTTGGAAGGGAATGTGTAGGGGAGATTTATGATATTCAATTTTTTTTTTTGGTGAAAGGACTAATGTCCCCAACTCCTAGTCACATGATGATTGTGGCTTAGCCTCATTTTTTGAACTAGATAATGGTACTTTATTATCAAATCCTATGAATATTATTATTTTATTGTTCTTGTGATACTAAGAATATATCTTTATGAATATTATATTGGTCTGTAATTGGAGAGTAAATTTTTACTTCCTCCCCATACATTTTCCAGAGAGTAAAATACACTCTCTCAACACCTTCCTTTAGTTCAACCACCTTTTCTTTTTCATTGTCTTCATATTGAATTCTAGTGTAAATACCATATTTAGGAGTTAAACCAACAAGATCTTAGTTCAATGATTTAATAACTTCCCAACTTATGCATCTAATTGGAAAGCTTATTAAAGCCTAATGGAATCATTTATAATTTGAAACTTAAGAAATCTTAATGAACTTTTCACTTGTATCACCATAAATATATGTCTTCTATGACACTTGAGCAGGGTTAACTATGAATTCAACTAAATAATTTCTATATATTTTCAAGGGAACTATGAATATAACTGCATCCTAACCATACATCACAAAAAATAATGGACAAGATCAGACATGTTTTGTATACATGTCTCTCATAAAATTTCATAAACTAAATGTAGCTAATTAATAAATGAACCTTGAGTACAATTGAATGTCTACAATTTTCTTGTTGTCCCTTGAGTATTCAAAAAAAAGGCAATGACCATCCTTGAGATGAATCCCTTTGACATTCTATTTATGCTTTTTATGATTATCCACCTTTCCATTTCATTACAACTAAATACATGACTTTGAATTCTACAATACAAATACATATGATAATATAAAAATTTCTTCATTTCTTTCAAGGATCTATTCTTCACAAAAGTGTACATAAAATGAAGACCTTACTTTTACAATCCAATACACTAAATTGCAAAATTGAAGGGTTCATCTTTGCAATGCAATATTTAATAAAATAGAGAAAGATCTCATTCTTTCAGATGCATTATGATATGACACATCCCTCCCTTGCTACTATGCAATCATCCATTGGAACAATATGTATAAGATGGAGAGAGATTCTCCATTACATATACAATGTATGAAGACATGTTTCCTCCCTTAAGCACATCTACAAGATGATCTTTCAAGCTATTTCCCTTGCTCCCTTGAGCACAAAATCTGAAAATACATCACAACAAAAAAACAAGGACCATGGGTGCTCTCCACCCAACCATAGGCGTCCAAAGAGGCCACCCCCGCACTAAGGGAACATGGCTCAAATCAAGTTTCACACAAAATCTTGCAAATGCATAAACATTAAATTTCAAAACTTGAACAATTCCATCCCAAGGATATTTCACAATGGTTCACCAATGGAGCCATAAACATAGGGTGAAGGTGTGCTTTTCAGATGGAGACTTGCCATATCAAATCATATCTATGATAAACAATTTTCATGCCCTTCCGAGGCTATCACAAATCCAAAAATTTCCATGGCATTTTGGGGCTTTCACAATATTCCTCTAAACACACTACCATCAACTATAACTTCCTTGGAACCCATACTCCATAAACTTCCTATCTACACCATACTTCCCTTATCACGCCTGGCAAGATATGAATGATTATGGCATACAATGGAGCCCATACTCCAAGGTTCTCAAATACATTTTCAAGCCCAACTAAGCCCTTCACCTTGGACTTCTCTTCCCTTCCCAAAGGGTGAGTGAAGCCCTCACACCCATAACAACACTCATGCACAAAATCATGGAAGATCAAAATCAAGAAAACAACACAAGTGTCAAGTGACACATAAAAATGACACATTACATTCATAGTGACATGTCTCTAATAATCTATGAATTAAACTATTACACACCCATACAATTCATGTTTACAAAACAAAACACATTACAATGAGGTTTGAATCTTTTCCACTGATTCAACCTTGGCTATGTCATACTCACATGGGCTTGAGCCTTGGTTCTCCATTAAATCCCATGGTCAAATTCTTGCACACTAAACTTGAGCATCAGGGAAACTGTGTAAGTAATAAGTAAATGTGTGCAATAAATCATTATCACATTCAACATTAGGCTTGCACACTTCATCATTTCAAATTAACTTTCCATTTTATAGTCATTTTCATGTAAAATATTCGAAACATTAAAATATCAATCCCTACATATCAATATTGATCTTTACTTAGCATGATCTGAATAATATTCTAAACAACCTTATAATCTATTTTATATCATAGTGATGAAATACTGAATCCATGACTAGTAAGTCACTAGGCATGTGAATTAGGTCCTATTGCATATCACAATCTATCCTTTAACACTAATTTCTATTTAAACATTGCAATTTCACATTTCAAACATTTCTACAAATTCAATTTCTATTAAGTAATTAAAATAATTTAGAACATGAAATGAGGTCACTAAATATATCAATTAGGTCCTTGATGACATGAAGAAATAGAAGTTTTATTAGTCCTTTTTATGAACATTTGTTTATAACATGCTGAACTTTATCATCCTTTAGTATAAATGTTTTGAACTTTTGATGTATAAAGTATGGACATAGGGTATAAAATGATAGTCAGAATTATATTTAAAAAGGGATTCATTTTGTGGTAAAAATCTTTCTTAATGAATGTTTGATATGGGTAGATCTTCCTGCAGCCGAAGAGATTGCAAAAATTGTTAGTTGAATAATTAATGCCTTTTCTTTATAAACTAATAAATGAAAATAAATGTTTGCGGGAAGTCTTGTGTGTATTAAATGTTGATCGCAGGATACAAGCTAAGTGGGAGTTAAAAAAACTACGAAGGAATAGCGCTAAAGTATTGATGACATTAAGGAGAAGCGTTATGACATTGTTGCAACTAGAAGACTTGGCGACAAAGTCAAAAGGGACCTATTTTAATGAATAACCAAGTGGGACCTGATAAAGCGGCCGAGCAAGGAAGTAAGCATAAAAGCAATTAGTTAAACATGCAAAGAACGATACCTAGATTCCTAGAAAGCTATTTGAAGATAGATAAATGAGAAAATCTAGCATTCACTATGATCTCTATATTTGTGGGGAATTTAAGGGAGAATTAATGCCTTTCCAAGTGCATGTTTGCAGTCTTAAAGTTGTAACTAACTTTCCTTCATGAGGAAGTCATAGTTTTAGGAGTTTGTTGTTCTTCTCTATAGATAAGACCTCGTCTATATCTATGAGGTTAAGTAGTAGTGAATAGACAGACAGAGTTGATAGACATCTTATTATTTTTCCTGAGTTATTGTAATACTGCATATTTGATGAATACATGCCTTTACTAAGTTTCTTTGAGTTGTCTTTCCTTCATTCTTCCATGGGGGCCCACACAGAAGGTGGAGTTTTACTTTAGTAAGTAGAAGTTAGACTCAGTTTTCTAAGTTAAAATTAGAACTCTTGTTCCTGCAGCCACTGGAAACAGAACCAGTCATTGTTCCTACATCAGTAGGTGCATAGATGTATGGCTAAATAATTAGAATTTCCTTCTAAGTATTTAATAGTCATCTTTCCTTTGGATAAACTAGATTTCCTTAACAGTAATTGCATTCAAAGTAGTTGTGACTTTTAGTGAAAACTAGAGCATATATTTTGCAAACATCATCTCAAGTTCACACTCCCAGATTGACATTTAATGAAAATCAGCATAGTACTTTGGTGGTAAGGGATGTCCAATCCTGCAACTAAAATGGTGTTATATTGATTAGATAGTCCTAATGTGCATACATATGTGCGGATCATCAAAATGCAGCTATTAAAATGACATAACCCTATCATCTCAAAAGTGTATCAAAACATAGAATTAGAAGTATCATAATGCAAATATGTCATCTATACTATGATGGTTTGGGTGAAGCCTCACAATGACATATGTATTTGTGCTGGACTTGACCTCTATTTTAGCAAAAATGAATGATCATGCATTTTGAGTAGGTAGTTAGAACATATCAATGGTCAACACTATCTCACTAAGTGTCATTCCCTGAGTGATACTATAACGTGATGATGGCACACATCCTATACTAGGCCCATATGCTATAAATACAAAGGAAAAAATCAACAACTCACATTAATTTTCTATCTTTGGCTACTAATATAGCGATGAAGTGAGATTTTTAGACATGGAGTCAAACTCAGGTCTAAAGTCCTTAGTGAGACCATCTCTAGCAAGGATTGAATACTCTCTGATTGGTCCATATGTGATCGTGTTAGTTGGTGATGTTGGAAATAATCAAGACTAACAAGGTTACTAAGAGGGGAGGGGTGAATCAGTAACTCTAAAACTTTAATTCAATTCTGCATAATAACATATTTACCATTCATCCATCTACTCTACTATATGCATGAAAAGATAAACATTTGTATCACATGAACACAGATTTGGTGACCCAGAAACCTTCCAATTAGAAAGTAAAATTGGGGTGGGGATGATGCCCACAAAACTTCAATACTATAGTATAAAGTTGGTCAGTTAAGGCTTACAATGATCAATTCTGATGATCTACCCTGTTAGGAGCAAGTAGGATTGCTAGATCCACCTTGTTAAAGGATTTACAAACATACAATGAATTATGTACTCTGTTAGGAGATTTACAAAAGACTGTCAAGTCTACCCTGTTAAATGATTTACAAACTAATTCACCTATTAGGATGAAGCAGTGGATTTGGTTACAATTGATTTCTGATAAGATCCTTTGTGCTCTGATCACCTGATGTGATGGATATAGCTTTTCTGCATCAATGTTGACCTTGCTATATTCCTCTGTTATGCTAGTGATTCACTTTCCCTCTTCTCAAAATATTGTAATACAATACAACCAACGATATTCAACATCTCATTATTTCAAATGATATATACCATTCCAATATTTACACTGGCAAGGTCGGCCAAACACAAGTGAACAAACATTACTTAGTCAACCAAATGGTAGAAAACTTGGGTTCCACAAACTGACTCAGTGACCTTTTGATACTTGGCAGCCACTATAATACTCTGCATCATCATGCACTTGGTAAGAGTAGAGGCACAGTCCATACTAATCATTCTAAGTAGCTTGGAACTCAGTAACCATTGGTGACTTAGTGAATATTGTGTCACTCGGTAAAAATTGAATCCATTGATAACCTTCTTCACTTGGTAAACATTGATTTCTTCATTTACCTTGTTTACTCGGTAAACACTAATTCCTTTGTTTACCTTGATCACTCAGTAAACACTAAGTTCTTTGTTTACCTTGATCACTCAGTAAACACTAAGTTCTTTGTTTACCTTGATCACTCGGTAAACACTAAGTTCTTCTGATGACTCGGTGAGCACTGACTACTTAGAGAACACTGTTCTGCTCGATAACCACTGTTCTGCACAGTAACCACTATTCTGCTTGGTAACCACTATGAACTTGGTAAATACTGTTGAACTACCCATATGCTCAGTTTCCAAAGGAATGCTCGGTGTGAACTATAAATTAGGTGAGGAGCTTGGTAAACATTCAAAATCGAATAAGTATTGTAACTAATGACAAATATATCATAATTCCAACAGGCGAAAGTGAAGAGGATGTATGAGTTGTAAGATGGAAAAAATAGAATGTTTCCATGTGGATGCAATGATAGTTTTCCATTTCCATGCTAGGGTGGGTCCATTTTCTTATGAGTTAGCAATGTCATGGCTTCTCAAAATCTAACAAGGGTTATTGAAAAGGAGCAAGGTTATGACACATGTCTTAGTTTCTACTAGGGGTTTCCAATGGGACCTAAGGAATCAATTGAGACCTAATATATGATTAGACCACACAAAATTCATCAACAAGCTTGATCATGAGGTGCTCACGCTCTCTTTTCAAAGGGAATAATCTAACAGTATACATTATTTTGTTGAAGATTATCTTTCCCATAGCAATGAAGTGTGATGCTTCCACGTGTCCCACTCATGCCAAGGTAAATGTGTTACCACTTAAAAGAGATATAAGGCATGAGTGGTAAATCAATGACGGGGACTTAGTTACTCAATAAAGATCAATCATCCATGTGTTTGAGGAGAGAATGGAAAATTGGTGTTCTATGAATTATTGTGAGGAAATGGAAATTGTATGGTGATGCATCATAATGCATCCATATTTTCCTCCCATTCAAAATGTGTTTCAAATAAACTTGTGTAATCACTATTCTAACTCCTCATTGGTTGGTGATGGCTCTTGAAAGATGAGTAAGATAGTCAACGAGAGTCAAAAGAAGATCTTGGTTGTTTGATGCAGTTAGAAAATGATTGATGACTAATTTTTGAACCAAGTATAAAGCCAAGATAGGAATTTTTCTTTAAAGTGGAAAAATGATAGTTATGTCACATGAATTTGAGGTTTTAATGCTGATACAACAATTTTTAAGGGTTGTCACCTCACTTTGATTGCCCACATCCACATACTAAATTTGAAGAAGTAGAATTTTTGAACTCAATTTTTTTAGAATCATAATTGTAGCACCCTAGAATTCATGAATTGAATAAGTGTTGTATTCCCCTCTTTTGTTCTGGATTTGAAGATTGTGTCACCTGAGATTTTCATTTGCCACAAGTAAACCCTAATTTATATCCTTGAGCCCTAGAAAAACTCTAGTTGTGTGAATCCTTTGTTATAAGAAAATTCCTTTGAAAAAATACTCTATAAAATTCAATTATGAGGATAGAAGGCTTTAGGATGATTTTATCAAATAATTACCCATGTCAAAGGAAGGAAAAGAAGCCACTAAAGCCTAGAAAGTATTGAAGAATGAGGTATAATTGGGTTTAAAAGATAAATATAGGAATGTATATGAGGTTTAGATATCTTTAGGTGGTGGTATGGCCAAGCTAATGCAGCGAGCCCACTTAGCAATGTATAGCAGTGTGATCTTAGCGAACTAGTAATGTTTATAGTTTTCCTTGATGTTGACCTAGTATCACATATAATTAGGGATGTAAATGGAGATACTCTATTGAGAATAGATGTTGACTCTATTAGAGAAACCTTTGGTCTCCACCCTATTGAAGATGTGACTAATGGTATAGATCTCAAGATGTTTGAAGAAGCTTTTGATAGAGCAGGCAAGGATGTGCAACAAATTTTGATAACCTATTTCTTTAAAGAAGTAGATGGGATAAAATTGATCCCCCTAAATATTACATATACAATACATAAATATGAGAACTATAATGACACTCTAGTGAATATCCACACTGCCCTCTATCAAGTGTTAGAGTTGACCAATAAGAGGAAATTTAGTAAGACAACAATGTGGGTGTTCTTAGGAATTTAAAAATATGGGGATGTAGTGATATCTAACTTCCCAAAGTACTTGGAGATAAATATTAATGAAAGACTAATAGTTCTAAAGAAGGGAGAATCCATAGACTTTAGGTGATACTTGTTGTTGATGCATATGATTATTTTTCGCAACAAATAATATTTTACAAAGGATATAGATTTGGAATTTTAGAGAGATGGAGAGAAATTTCCTATTCAATTATGGTCAGCTATTTTGTCTATGGATTGGGATGGTTCAATTTTTATGTTGTTTGAAAACTAATTTGGAGTTTTCCTAAGAAGAATAATTCTACATGTGGTTGATAAATTTCCTCAATCTTTAAAAATCTTCTTAAGGTCTGTTGACTTTAATTTAGTACCAAAGATGTGTCACCAATGGTGAGACATATATTTTTACCCTTTCACCACAATCATAAGGATATATGAGTTCCCAAAAAGGCCTTTTTTTGCTTCCAAAATATGTCCCATTGAGAATTAGTTTCCTTGAGGTTATGAGATAGATTAGTATGTTACAAGACATTGATTCCCCCTAGAGAAGGCTAGGAAGAGAAATTTCTTTCCAGACCTAACAATCTTTCATCATTTTTCTATTAGTAAGGATGGAAGAAATAATTTGATTCAGTCACTAAGACCTTATAGAATGAATGTTAGTTCAAAAAGAGTGAATGACTTTAAAGGATTTTATGAAAGATTGATGCACACAATAAACAAATCTCCAAGAGGTAAGCACAAATGTGATTACCCTAAAGCCATTATGAGAAATGAGGAAGACTTGAAGTCTTAGAGAGGAAAGAAAGCATACTAAAGTATGTATCAAGAAACCCTAGAAGAAATTTGAGAAAAGGGCCCTAAATAGGATCCACTCTCAAATTGTAAGAGCCTAGAGAAAATATTGAGAATACTTTTGGAAAATTTCCAAAGTATAAATGAAAGTATGACTAAGAATCTAGGGAGAGGAAGAAAAACAAAAATAACTTTTGTTGATAATGAAGAAAGTCAAAATGTGTTGTTGCAACCCACTGAAATAGCCAAAGGAAAGAAGATGACAAAAGAGAATCATAGAAGAATCACAAGCCCATGATGTTAAATTAGAAAAAGATATTGAGACTCTAGAGGGCTTAAGGTTGTATCAAAGAAGAAGAATGGGGGTGAGGCTTGTTGATTCAAGAATAGTAGAAATACCAAGTGTGGAGGCAATAGTGCCATATGATCCAACAAGAAGATCCTCATCTTATGAATCTCCTAGACCACCTCCTATAGATTCCCCACATAAAAGGCATGGTGAATACATACATGAAGAAAATGAGGGAGAGACTAATAAAGGAGAGGTTATAGTAGAGGCAGAATATATTCAAGGTGTAGATAAATTTGGGGAGTTAAATTTTCCCTATGGAGATGATGATGATGATGAAGAAGAGGAATGCATTTTTTTTCTTGAAGAAGATGTCATAGGAAGAGATCTTCAAGTCCCTAGAGCACCAATCATTGATATTACTATACAAGAGATAAAGGGGCTATTCCTAAGGGAACTCAGGAAAAAGTCTTGTAAGGTGGATGTTTCATATGATGAGCTTGTTAAACTAGTCCCCTTCAAGAAATTTTTATGGCAATGTTTTAGCGAATATTATCACAAGATGGTTGATGAGAAAAGGAAACAAAGGCTAGATGATGACCCTGATGACATTGGTAAAGAATTAGAACATGAAATGATGATCAAATTTGATGCTATCAACCCAGAAGAGGGGAGGAAGATTGTAAAAGAACCAAGAGTCGAGTTGGTGTCATCTCAACATTATTGATGCAATTGCATTTGACTCTATCATGAAAGATATGAGACTAAAGAAACCTAAGAGGGAAGCAAAAATATTTACTTCTAGGATGTATTATAGTGAAGACCTGGCTATCTTGGCTACTTGGTCTATTTCTCCCTCTTCTTCACATCAAGGCATTGGTAAAGATAGTGGAGTTTGGGGAAATGTGGTTTTGCATAGAGTTGAAGATGCCAAACTTTCCCAATCCATGAACAATTTGCAAGAGCATGTGGTATATGTTCAAAATGTGGTATAAGGGATAGAGAAGAAACATGAATAATTAAAAGAAAAATAAAATCATTTATTTTTTGCTTCTAAATAAAGAACAAAAGAAAATGCTACCTCGCATGGTTAGGTGAGCTTCTTGGAAAAAAGAGTAGTACAAGCAACCTTGCATGGCCAGGTGAGCTTCTTAGAAAAAAGAGTAGGACAACTTGAAGCAGCTAGAATTTCCAACATGGATAAACTACCCACTATAGGGGAGGCTACTTCATCAAGGCAATTAAGTCTGGTGCCTTTTGCTCTCATAGTTGTATCAGCTCACCCCAGAGAAACCTTTTCAAAGAAGGTTAGGAGTGAGGATGTCCTAATAAAGGAGGTTGTTGATATGAAAATTGTCAAATACAATTGATTGATTGTGTATTGTCTTTGATGTTACACAAATTTCATATAATTATCAGTCAATTAATGTTGAGCTCACTCAAGCAGTAAAGACAATTTTTTGTGTCTACCAATTATTCCTATGATTGCATAGTTTAGAAGGCAATGTCTACCAAGTTCACTTTGGTGTCAAAGGGAATTATATAGAAGATGAGTGTTAACGAAGTTCACTTAGTTAATGAAAGAAATTTGGATGGAACTAGTGTTAACTGAGCTCACTTAGTTGCAAAAGGATCTTTGCAAGTTTGTAGTGTTAACCAAGCTTCTGTTGGTTAACACATGAAATCATTTTTGAGTCAGTGTCTATCGAGATGGGTCGGCTAATGAAGGATTTTCTTATTTTGGCATATTAAGCTTTATTTATCTATTAGTTCTAGTCGACTAAGGTGATGAATATTAGTTATTCTAAGTTGTATATGAGCCGACTTGACAATGTGAAAGATATAAGTATAAGGTCAAGTTGTGGATTCAAAGTGTGCAAGTGAAGATGTGATGATTATATTGAAGATTTGAAGAAGCAAATATGAAGGATAAGTAGAATATCCTTGTGGAGTAGAAAAGTTATATTCAGTCAGAAAGGATCAAGTACAAGCTAGAACAGAGATTTGTAATCAGTACTTCATTTGCATTCAAATTAGGTCATCTCATTGTTACTCTCTAACCATTGTAGCAGTGATCTAAATCTCTTAACAAAGTTATCTTAACAACTATTTGTAAATCTTCTAACAAGGTGGTAGTTCTATTGAATTGTCTCAAGATCTCTTAAAAGGCCTCTCCTAATAGGGTGATTAAATCCTTTAATAGGGCCACACCTAACGGTGTGTTTTATAACCTTTAATATGGTTGGCTCCTAATAGGGCTCACTTCAGAAGAGTGAAAATAGTAACTAGTTGCAATTGGTGGCTTTACCCAAATTGGGTTTCCATTTTAAATCCTAGTGTCAAATATGTTCATGCTATTTTCTTTATGTGTTTGCAACTAAGTTAAAGTAATGGTAATCACAGATAACATCTAAAGTTTGTATGTCAAGCACTTACTAAGTTACAACATTTATGTGTGCTTACTGAGCATCAACAGTAATTAGTTTTTAGATTGTAATTTTGTACTAATATCAAAGGGATCTAGGATTTATTTTAGTGGTAACTTATTCACCCCTCCACTCTCAGTTACTCCTCTTATATTTCCAGCAATTGGTATCAGAGCTCTTTGGTGCTTGCAGATTAGGTTTCAAGGACCTAAGCTAAAGATCAAGATGTCTTATAGAAGAGTGATCCCCAAGCTAAATAGAGACAATTATATAGCATGGCAAGGACTTATGAGACTACATCTAGCTACCATTAGTGACTTAGGGTGAAAATATCTTGATACAAAATACAAGACTCCCACTAGAACATTATCAGTTGAAGATATTGTTGAAAATAAGAATCATAACATCATGATGATTGATATTGCATCTTCTCTTAGTTATATGGAATTTGATGAAGTCAAAAACTACAAGATAGCTCATGAGATGTGGACCAAAATAAAAGACATATATGGAGGAGATGAAAATGTAAGAAGAGCTAAGGCTGAAAGTCCTAGAGGTCATTTTGATTGGATGAAAATGAGAGAGGATGAGAACATTGCAAAATATGTGGAAAGAATCAAAGCAGGTGTAAGTGCAATAAAAGCATCTAGAGGAGACATTGAAGAGAAAATAGTTGTAAGCAAGGTACTTAGAACTCTTCTTCCTATTTATGCAATTAGAGTATCTGCTATTCAAGAAATGAGATGTGATCCAAATAATAATATATCTTTGGATGCTCTAGTTGGAAGGTTGATAGATTTATAGTTAGATAACTTTGATAACCACATTCCTAGTTCAAAGGTTATTGAGTTTGCTTTTAAAGCTAAACTCTCACTCAAAGAAAAGCCCAACAAATTAAAGTCTAGTCAATCAAAAAGTGAAGAAGAAGAAATATAAGAAATTTTAGACAGTGATCTTGAAGTTGTTGAAACCCTACTTGAAAGAAAGTATTCAAAAGGAAGCGAAAAGTATAAAGGTAAATTTCCTCTGATTTGTTTTTCTTGTAAAGAAGTTGATCACATTGCTGCAAGGTGTCCAAACAAAGAAAACAAATATGAAAGCAATAAGCATGAAGGCAAGAAGGATTTTGAGAACTAAAAGAACTACAAGGACAAATGTAAGAAATCATATTTTATAGAAAAGATGAATTTGATGATGAAGGAGATAAGATGGCACTTATCTCTCATGTTAGCAAAAATGATATATGGATTATTAACAGTGGCTTTTCATATTATATGACAAGAGATAAAACAAAATTTGAGCGCATGGAATATTATAATGGAGGTAGTGTGAGATTTGGAAACAATGAACCTTGTAACATAAAAGGAAAAGGATATATTTCATTGACTAAAGAACTTGTATGTGACAATGCTTATTGGGTTGAAGGACTAAAGCATAATCTACTAAGTGTGGCACAATTGAACAACATTAGATTCAAGGTAGAATTCATGAATGGACAAACCAAACTACTGGATGGAAAAGGAAATCTAGTTGGATCTAGCAAGCAAACAAAAGGTAATCTATTTTATCTTGATCTCAATGAATTTTCATGTTAAATTGCTCAAGTAGAAGAAAGCTGGTTATGGCACAAGAGACTATGTCATGTAAACTTTGATAATCTAGCTAAGATAAGAAAACATAAAAGAGTAAGAAGTATTCCTAGTTTGAAGAATCCTGATATGGGTTTATGCAAGAATTTCCAAATTAGTAAGATGGGAAAGACTAGTTTCAAAAGTAAAAACTATCACTCAAAAGAGGTCTTAAAAATTGTTCATACAGACTTATGTGGACCTATTTGAATAGAGTTTTACAATGAAGAAATTTGTTTCATTCTTTTTGTTGATGAGTATTCTAGAATGATGACTGTAATGTATCTATTGGGACTCAAAATTGAAGTCCTGATTTTGAGTACCATCCTAGAAATCAAGCCCTATAAGTGCTTTTTAATGCATGTGTACCCAATTGTCTATTTGAGGCCTAAAAGGTGTTTAATGTTTCTAACACCTCACATTAAATATATTCACTCATCCCATGAATATAAATTACCATTCTAAGTCATTTCATGAGGTCCCATTTTGAGCAATGTCCAAATCTACATTTTTGCCTAAGTGTCAAACAACGATAGAAGGCCTTGTTTTCATTTGAATATCTTGCACCCAATAATGTTTCATGACTTGCCACTTTGGTAATATTCATTTTCCATACCAAAGAGCCTATGTTTTATATTTAAAGTTGTTTTGATATTTTTTGACTAGGTTTTGAGTCCCTCAAAGTTGGTCATTTATTGTTGTCATGCTAATGCAAATTGTTCTGAATTCTAGGAGTTCCTATTTGACTTGTTATAACTTTCCCCAATTGACCAAAATCATAAAATTCATTTGAATTGCATTCTAGTGGTCAAAGAATTTCTATGTTTCAATTTTGAGCTTATGATGAATTTGTTTGATCAATTTTCGAATGCAATTCCAAATGTAATTTGTAACTTTTTATTGGTGTCAAGAAAGGCAGATTGGTCAGTACCCCTATTTGTGATGTCATATCTTTGATTCTGTGATAGGTGAGATTGAATGGATTGTATCATTGTGTTATACTCTAAAAATTCTTTAATTATGTCAATTTTCAAATCCTAACAAATCCGTGTGCACACTTTCCCAAGTCCTTTCCATTCACAAAAAATGTTTTTTGTCAGTGTTTCTAGTTCTGCAAATTTGAGGAGCCCACTTTGACCATTTTCCAATTGCACCCAGTTACTTGTTATGAGCCCTAATCACAAATTTATATTGTCATCATGATAGTGGACCAACACTGTAAATTTTGTGCCCTCAAGTGTCAATCTGCCCAATTTTCAAAGCCAAATCCAAGCATGATTTATTATTTTCTAACGTGTTTTCTTGCAGGCAATTCTAAGAAGGCAACTTTGATAGTCAATATTTTTTGACTAGTAATTCTTCATGATACAAGATTCAACATGGTGCAAGAATGCAAAACAGAGAATCAGTATTGTTAATTTTAGAGCTTGGTCAGTTGTTTTTGTCAGTTTTTAAAGCTAGTCAAAGGACCTCATGGCATGAAGTTGACAGTTTGTAGATAGGTATAAATTGCATTTTAATGGATGGTCCAGTGGTCAATTTTTTTTTGAATCAGTATTATGCGAATCAATGGATCAGTTTGTAAGGTGGGGTGTTTGAATTCAATTTTTTCTTTAACCGAACCTATTTTGGGGTCTAAATGATTACTGCAGAATGATAAGACATTGGGGTTTTAAAATTTTCCATGAGAGGATTATAATGGTTGTCATCATTATGTGTTTTGTGTAAACATGTTTTTTCCTCAAAGATTAAATGGTTGGTATCCAAAATCAAGATATGCAAATGAGGGATGAATGGGATAGTGACAATGAGGATGATTTACAAATTGTCCTCAATGATGATCAAGCAATGTATCAAACTTTAGAGTCTTGGGAAAGGGTTAATGATGATCTAAAGGGTAGTGTTGGAGGTGTATTAATTCCTAGGACTTTGCATCATGGGGATGGGATTTTACCATTGCCCCCAGACCCTCCTTTTCCATGCCAGCCAAGTTCTGCTATCTTCGCAACCAAGATGCTTGATCAATGACATGAAATTAGAATATTACATATGATGAAACCAAACAAGGGGTTTCCTCAACTAGGACATGAGAATGAAAATGGGGTCATTGCCAATCAAGATGTTAGGAGGAGTAAAGTTGATAGCTTTTGAAAGGAAACAATGGTGAATGGTGTTGAAAGGGCATGGTCTCTAGAAATAGGACACCCTACGGATAATGTTGAGAGGAAGCTTAGCCCAGATGTAATATGCATGAATCTGGAGCAACATTTTGTAGAAGACATGCATATTGATTCAAGATCAGATGGTCAAAGAAAACCAAATTCAGAAGCAAGAGGCAAAGAGTACACAACTGATGACCATGGTTTAGTACATTCTATAAAAGGGCATAAGTTAAGTTCACATAGGTCACCAATACTAGCTAGAGGTTATTTCTAGCATTTCAAGTCATCAAAAAGTGGAATTAGTAAAGTTGATTCTGGAAATAGTCTAGCTTATTCTAAAGATAGAGGAAATAGTAGGGATTATACAAGAGAACGAGGAAATGTTGAAGAAGAGATAACTTGTCAAAGGATGGTGTTTTACAAAGTCAGGATAGGTGACAAAATATTGAAAGAGATGAAAGACATGATCAAATTCTTCCAAGAAAAAAGTGAAAGGAATGAAGAGTACTTGAGAAGAGAGGTTTTATTTGAAGCATGAGTGTATGTCTTCGAAGGAACCGCAAGGTTGGTTAGACATCCTAATTTATATGAAATATTTTTAGAGGAGTCTAAGGAAAATAATAGATAGTGGTAGAAGAGTAGAAGCCATAGGGAAGCTATCATATAATGAACCCTTAGCAGGGGGGAGCCACTTTGGATTTGGCTCATGGTAGGACAAAGGCTTCCAAATGTAGCAATAATGCCCATTGTGTGTGGTGTGAGAAAGGAGAAACCATGGGCAGATGCCATGGAAGAAAGACTAGGAGTAGGGGAAAATAGTCTGAGTCTTTTATCTCACATTCATTGGGAAAGGAAATTCTTAACTTTTTAAATATTAAGGTGTGCAAGATGTTAGTTGTCTTTAAGACAACACCTTTTTGAAATGCAGCAATTGCATGGTGGGCCCATGACCAGCTAGATTTGACCAGAAGTTAATTTTGACCAAGTGCACTACCAGAGAAGATTTGCCAGAAAAGGTGTCAGAAAAGGTGTTGGATTCTGGTGGTCACTATGCTACCACAAAAAAATAAGAGGGTTTCACCAGTGGAGACATGGTGACCTCACAAAAAATCTTAAAATCAACAAAAGTAATGGGACCTAGCAGTGATCAAGATGACCAATCATGTTTTGACATGTGGCATCATTTGAGCGATCAAGGGAGGTATAAGGAGACGTATTTCAATGATGAATTTTTTTATTTCTAGTTTTGGGCTTCAATCTCCATATTAAATTTTTTTGTTTTAAATGATGATTTTCTATAGTTTAGACTATAGAGATATTTTAAAAAATCAATTTTATTAGTTTAAACTATTCATTTTATAGTCCAGGGCCATTTTTTCAAATGGTTGCTAAAGGGGAAAGATTGAACAAAAATATGGATTCCAATATACTATTGGAACTAGGAGGAGATGAATTTTCCAAATATGGGGTCAAAATTTGCACAGATATTCAGTGGTATAGTCTATAAGTAGATTTGTATTTTTTAGGGCATTCTTAGCAAAATGGGTAGAATTCATCATTGAGCATCAAAATTAGTTGGAGGGAAGATATGAAAGTTTGTTGAAGCTAAATGTGGAGGAGAATGATTCTGAAAAGTTTATCTTGCCTCTAGAGGTCATTTGACTGATTTTTTGCCTTTTCCTTGATCTCAGATCTAGCATTAAAATTAATTATGTTTTCCATCAAATATTTGAGATATTTTATACTTTTGGGAGGAAAAATGAGTGAGGGTTTGATTTACCAGTTGAGGGGAGAGATTAGAGAGATTGTTTTTAACTTCTTGGGGAATTTTTCCAAGTCAACACATGGCGGTTACAGAGCAGATCCAAGAATTCATTCCTTCTATATCTTTCTTTCTCTCATTCATTGTAGGGGTTGGTTCTAGTTTTGATGTGTTCTCATCACTGTGACACCATATTTTCTTCAGCATTTTATCTCTATTATGAAAAATAGTTGTAATTTCTTAAAAGAAAATAGATTATACAATCATTTTTTGTGTGCATTCTACATTTTGGCATATACCATCATGTATTGGTTTCAAGGAGATTAATACAAAGCTTCATTTTATTAGTTTCATTCTAATTCTCATCTTCTTCCTCTACTATTTGCAATGTTTTGTGTTTAAGAACAAAGAGCTTGAACTCATTTGTGAGCCCTTAAGGTTGTATGCCTAAATAGGTTTTCTATTGGAACAAAGAGCCAAGTAAATGCTTATTTACCTTGACAAGGTTACAAGTTTCACTAGGAGGATATTACAATAAGTATGAGAGTTTTTATCGAGATGGATGTTTGTTTACAAGGTGAATAGATAGATTAGATATCTAAATATATGAGTATATCTTAGGTATCCATGTATATGTTCTAATTTAGCTTATGTCCAATGAATAAGGGACTGATCAGCTAGGAGATACATGTGTTTGTTGTTGCATACTTTGGTTGTGCTAATATTCAACATCATTAATAAAATCTTTTCCCTTTCATGTTGAAGAGCTAAAAAGTGTTACCCTCACTCAGCTTGTGGATTTCATAGAGTTGCAATTTGCTACTACACATCTTTATTATTACATAAGTATAGGAGAAATAAGGGTTTTATCTACTTTGTTTAGATTCATTGTATGCTTTGACAACTAGTACCATATAAAGAATCTATAGGTACACCCACCTAGGTTTTGCGGAGCCTAAAATAGAATAAGGATCAAGCCTTATAGTTGGCCCAATGTCTGAAAGGATATGTTAAAGATGGAAAGTAGCTACACCTAGATGTATCTTTTTCTCATTGGAGTAATTTGAAACCATGTTGTTTAAAAACACCAATAGTATCTAAAAGAAATATCAGAAGCCTTTCAAAATTCAAGTGGTATATGGCAAGAGTAGAAAAAGAAACTAGAAAGAGGTTGAAATGTTTAAGATCAAATAGAGGTGGTGAATTTATCTCCAATGAATTCAATAATTTTTGCACTGAAAGAGGAATTAAAAGACAAGTACCAGCCCTTGGTACACCACAGCATAATGGTATAGCTGAAAGAAGAAATAGATCTATCATGGATTGTACAAAAACCTTAATGATTGAAAAGAATGTTGCTCTCAAATACTAGAAGGAAGCTATTAGCATTGCAGTTCATACCTTGAGCAGAGTATAGTTGAAGAAATATTCAAATAAAACTCTTTATCAATTATGGTATGGCTACAAACCTAATGTAAGTTACTTGAAAGTATTTGGCAGAAAATATTATATCTTGAAAGAGTCTAGAAAAGGAAATTTTGATGTAAAAGGTGATGAAGGCATATTAGGATACTCCTATATAATTAAAGCATACAAATGTTTTAATTTTTTTACTCATAAAATAATAGAAAGTGCACATGTTAGAATTGATGAATTTGCAAAAAAGAGTAAAAAATAAAGCAATAAGGAGCCTGAGGATTACATAAGATTTGTTTACTATGAACCTAATACCCTACCAAACCTATTTGAAAGAAAGGAGGCTTCATCTCCCAAGTCCCCAAAATCACCAAAGGTTATCAAGTTGCAGACAGTGCAACTCGAGTCATAGTCTAAAGGACTTGAGTCATAGTCAGAGGCTATTGAGCTAGTTCAAACTAAGCCTAATGGACTCAAGTCACAGATAGTGGGAGCCAAGCTTGATACTAAAGTTCATGATGAATACACTGGAACTCATTCAAAGCCCAAAGAGCCCGTATTAGCAAGATATATCAGAAGGCATCATGAACTTGATCAAATCATTGGAGACAAACCTTATGGAACAATGAAAGAAGAAAATTAAAAGGTACATGTTTACTTATTAAATTTGAACCTAGAAATGTTAAAGATGCTCTGGAGAATGGAAGTTGGATTAAAGAAATAAAAGAAGAGATAGATTAGATAGAAAAGAACAAAATGTGGGCCCTTGTTCCTAGACAAAAAGATAAAAATGTAATTGGCATAAAGTGGGTATTCAGAAATAAGCTAAATGAAGATGGAAAAGTTTCAAGAAACAAGGAAAGACTAATATGTAAAGGTTATTCTTAAGAAGAAGGTATTGATTATGGTGATACTTTTTCTCCTATTGCAAGATTAGAAGGTGTTAAAACTTTACTAGCATATGCAAGACACAGAGAATTTAAACAATACCAAATGGATGTTAAATCTGCATTCTTGAATGGAATTCTTGATGAGGAAGTCTACATTGAACAACTAGAAGGTTTTGTAGATCCTAGAAAAAGAGATATGTTTTGAAAGTTACACAAAGCATTATATGGTCTCAAGAAAGCTTCCAGAGCTTGGTATAAAAGACTTCATAATTACTCGGTACATATTGACTTTCAAAGAACAAATGATAATAGTAGTCTTTATATCAAAAGGACCAGATAAGAAGATTGTATTGGTAGAAATATTTGTTGATGATACTTTATTTACAAGAAATAATGACTTGTGCAAAGCATTTTTAGAAGAAATGGTAAAGAATTTGAGATGTCCATGTTTGGTGAGATAAAATTCTTTGTTGGGTAGCAGATACAACAAAATAAAAATGGTATCTACATCACTTAATCTAAGTATATCAAGGAGATATTGAAGAAATTTGGAATAAAAGATTTAAGGCCAATTGGAACCCCTATGTCTACCAGACATAAGCTTTCCAAGAATGATGATTCCAAAGAAGTAGATTAGACCACATACATATCGATGATTGGAAAATTGCAGTATGTCATTCATACAAGGTCTAATATTGCTCAAGCAGTTGGTATGATGGCAAGATTCTTAGCAAATCCTAGAGAAAATCACATGATGGTAATCAAGAGAATCATGAGATATCTAAAAGGTACTAAAGACTATGGCTTAAAACTAAAAACTTGGAAGCAATTTGGACTTGAAAGTATCTACTGATGTTGATTGGGCAAGAAGTCTTCATGATAGAAAAAGCACAAGTGGTGGAGCATTCTTTCTTGGTAAAATACTATTTTCTTGGAGAAGTAAGAAAAAAAATTACATCTCTCAATTCATAGCAGAAGCAGAATATGTCATAGTAGTAGTTAATTGTTCTAACATTGTTTAGTTCAAACAATTAATAGAAGGAATGAAGATAGAGATCAAGGATCCAATAGTCGTATACTGTGATAACACCAATGCAATCAATATATCAAAGAATCTAGTGATGCATACCAAAACAAAGCACATTGCTATAACATATCACTTCTTAAGAGAGTTGTGCAGAATAAAGAAGTCAAATTGGAATATGTTAATACAAAAGAATAGATTACAAATATATTCACCAAGTCATTACCTAAGGATGCATTTCTATATCTAAGAGGTAAGCTAGGTGTCATTCCCCTATCTGAAGCTCACTAAATAAATTTTAGCGATGCATCAACCAGTACAAATTGAAGATCAATTAGTTGGTGCAGAACTAACAAGGGCATATTGCAAATGAATAAGTACTTAAGGTACATTGATATTAATAGAGTTGTTTTCTTTGGCATGTGTTGTCAAAGAGGGAGAATTTTACTATCATATCTCATAGAAATTTTTTTCATTCCAAAGAAGGAGAGGTTTTTTGTAAGAGGGAGAAAGTTCTATGAATGAACTTGGTAGAAGTTGTTGCAGACAAAGGAAGAATCTAGTGAAAGGAAGAGCTCATAATAACAAAGGGAATTCTCAAGAATAAATCCAAAATTTCATTATGCTATGACATGTTGGGTTGCCATCAATGCCAAAGAGGGAGATTGATGGATACAATTGATTAATTGTGTATTGTATTTGATGTTACACAAATGTCATATCATTATCAGTCAGTATATGCTAAGCTCACTCGGGCAGTGAAGATAGTTTTTTGTGTCTACTGAGTGTTCCTGTGATTATCTAGTTTAGAAGGTAGTGTCTACTGAGTTCACTCGAGTGTCGAAGGAAAATATATAGAAGATGAGTGTTATCGAGGTCACTTGGTTAATGAAATAAAGTTGGATGGAACTAGTGTTAACTGAGCTTACTCAATTGCTGAAGGATATTTGCAAGTTTTCAGTGTTAACTGAACTTCTATTGGTTAATACAAGAAATCATTTCTAAGTTAGTGTCTACCGAACTAGGTCAACTAAAAAAGGATTTTCTTATTTTGGCATACTAACCTTAATTGATTTATCTATTTGTTCTAGTCAACTAAGGTGATGGATATTAGTTATTCTAAGTTGTATATGAGCTGACTTGACAATGTGAAAGATATAAGTATAAGGTCAAGTTGTGGATTCAAACTGTGCAAGTGAAGATGTGATGATTGTATTGAAGATTTGAGGAAGCAAATTTGAAAGATAAGCAGAATATCCTTGTGGAGTATAAAAGCTATATTTGGTCAAGAAGGATCAATTACAAGCTAGAATAGAGATTTTTAATCAGCAATTTAGTTGCATTCAAATTAGGTCATCTCATTGTTACTCTCTAACCATTATAGTAGGGTAAAAGCATAGATCTGTGTCACCATTTGTGATACAAAAACCTATTTTGGTCAAATCTCATTTCTCTATCAAAACTCGATTTTTAAAAAAAACTAAAAATACCCTTTTATAGATTTCAGATTCAATATCATCATTATATAAATTTTTGAGTGTTTTGATTAGTTATAATATGCTATAATCTAAAAATATTATAAGTCGATATTTCAACATTTCAGAAGATGCTCTCTCAAAAAATGAAAAAAAATAGTAAATCATATCAAAAAAATAAAAAAAATATATTTATCACTAGAGGAGAGAATCCTCTTCATGAATATGTAATTTTTTTCAAGAAGGTATAGATTTGATAGGGAAGTTTTGACGGGAGGAAAAAACTGTTGGATTCTGACAAGGTCAAACTTGAGTACTTATAACAAAGAAAATATACATCAAAAATAATTATTTCTTTTTTTGTGCACTAGCTATACATGTCATCTATAAAATATTTTCAAATCATAACAAAAAAAGATGATTTGCACATACTTGTTTGACGGGAACTACATCCTATATTTTTTACAGTTAAAAAAGGGACTTTAAAATAAAATAAAATGAATAAATTCTTAGTCAAAAAAATAATAAAAATTATGGGCATAAAATTCAAATGATTCTACACATTTCATCAGTTTACATAATCTTCATATTTTAAATGCAAATACCATTTTTTTTGTCATTAATGTTGAACTGTCACATTCTGATATCACTTTTCTTTATAAAAGGTGACACAGGTTTGTGCTTTTACCCAGTAGTGATTTGAATCTCTTAATAGAGTTGGCTTAACAGTTATTTGTAAATCCTCTAACAAGGTGGTAGTTCTATTGAATTGTCTCAAGACCTCTAATAAGGCCACTCCTAATAGGGTGATTAAACCCTTTAACAGGGTCACACCTAATAGTGTGTTTGTAACTTTTAACAAGATTGGCTCCTAATAGGGCTCACTTCAGAAGAGTGAAAATAGTAACTAGTTACAATTAGGGTTTTTCCCAAATTGGGTTTCCACATTAAATCTTGGTGTCAAATATGTTCATGCTATTTTCTTTATGTGCTTGGAACTAAGTTAAAGTAATGGTAATTAAAGATAACATCTAAAGTTTCCATGTTAAGCACTTACCAAGTTACAACATTTATGTGTGTTTATCGAGCATTAGCAGTAATCAATTTTTAGATTGTAATTTTGTACTGACATCTAAGGGATATGGGATTTATTTTAGTAGTAACTGATTCACCCCTCCCCTCTCAGTTACTCCTCTTATATTTCCAACAAGAATGCATTTGGAAAATAAGAAGATTAGTTTTGATTATAACAAAGAAATTATAGTTTGAGTTGCATTGATGTTTCTATTTAAAAGGGTTAATTCAAAATTGTTCAAAATTCATGAAGTTTGAAAAAAATAAAATTAGAAATTAGTAAAATAGAGGATGATAGCAGGTTGGTAAAGCTAACATATCATAAATGGGTAGTGAAATTTTTAAAAAAATAAGATTGATTGAGATTTCTGTAAGAGTAGACCCTAACCCTCCTCCAAGTTCCATGACCATAGTAAAGATTGTTAAAGCACTGAGAAATTTTTCAGTTTTGCCTAATTACATTGAAAATTAAATGGTGGAGTTAAAAGACCAAATAGAAATATTCAAAGATACTTTGGTGCCACCTATTTTGAATGAAGACAAAGTTATCAAGGATTTTACCAGCTAGAGAGCAAAAGCTATAACCTTAATGAATGACTTGGTGAGAAAAATAGTTGAAAATGTGGACATGTCACTTTTCCAAGAATGTATGTCCAAGTTAGTTAATTCAAGAATATTCTATGAAAGCTTTGAGAAAGAAGTCACCTAGGCCATAATTAAATATATTCCTTATAGATATGTGACAGATCAAATCTTGGAGCATATGTGACCTATTCATGATGAATTTGAAGAATGGGTTAAGATGTACATTCCATCTAACCTTAAAGATTCCCCACCACAAAGGTAGAAATAAAGGAATATGTTGGATGAGACAAAGCACAAGGAAAAAGACATGTAGTCATGTGACCACAAAATGTCACATCAACTTGTTATGGGATTAACTTTGTTAATAGCTTGTAAAAATTGAAATATCACATCAAATGGTGACATGTGTATCGATCTCTATGCCTGAAGCTTGTAGCAACTCACCTATATAAGTGAGTTTCTAGACCCAAATAAAGGTCTGAGATTTTTTGAAATTAATGTACTATCTAATTTTCTAGTTGGTCCATTGATGTATTGTGTTATTAGCCAGGATTCCTTTAATGAAAGTTGGAAGTAAGAAGCGTTGAGTTTGTTTTGAGTTTTGTCTCATAAAAATTAATATTGAATTGTATATTTTCAAGCAAGATAATCCAAAGTGCATACATGTTGGTGACTTGATCTAGATTTTGTCTTGTGTCTATCTTGCTTTCAATTTTATTAAGATTTGATAACAAATTTTATTGAATTTTAGTTGTAATTCATCTCACTAATACATTTGGTACCAAATTGCAACGGCAGTGCTGTTGCAATTTTTCTGTCACAACCTTGTCGTCATCGCAATTGCGATGGTCTACTATCACAATTGTGACAACAACAAGGTTGTGACAAAAAAATTGCAACAACACTACTGTTGCAATTTGGTACCAAATGTATTAGTGTCTAGAGTTATACCTTTTTCATGTCTTATTGACAATAAAATTGGTTGTGTCAATGCTTGATGTGAATTAAGAGAATTGAGGGTTTCAAGAAAATATTTTTATAAGAATGATATTTTAGATTGAGTATTGATTCATCCTTCATAAAGTGAGAAGATAGATTTGGTGTCATGTGTTAATTTTGTGAAAAATCCCATTGAATAAAGTATTGGTCATATAACATTTGTGGAATATGGATAAGCTATACAGTGTAAAATTGATGTAATACAAGGTAGTTTTCTTCCTTAGTCCTTAACTTCTCAAGGACCTACTTAGTCCTTCTCTTACCCCATTAGGTTTCCCTTTAATAACCTAATCTCTAGAGGATCTCTATCATATCCTCTAACTACTCACTACCTATCTACACCAATGATTTTAGCTTCTTTCTTCATCAATTTCCTTTACAAGCTAACTTGTTAACTTCATTTCTTAGTCCTTCCCAACCATTTTCTCAACTATATGGAGTGTGTTATGATGTGGAGCCTAATTGGACTTGAAGTTTTATTTAGTGCAATTTTCTCCCCATATTATTTCTATGGGGGTTTGGGGGCAGTGTCCTTGCAGGTGGTTTTGGGGGGTAGTGCCCCTAAATCCAAAAATGATCTTATATTGTAAAAGGTGTTGACTACTATTTTTCCATTGGATGACTTATTCTAGCCCTAATTTTGTAAGTGACAAGAGCGTGTATAAAAAGGCTTAGGGTTAGAGATTTCATAATGTAATGGTGATATTGTAACTTCTTGTGGCAGTATTGAGTTGTAATGGATTGTGGATTGTAATCACTGGATAATAATAATATTGGACTTGTTGTTGCTAGATGTAGCCCAAGGGTTGGGTGAACCATGTTAAATCTTGGTGACTTCTCTTCTCTTCTGTGCAATATATTATTTCTAGATATTGTTTATATTTGCATGTAACTATTACTTTTATCTGAGGTTAATCCTAACAAGTGATATTAGAGCCAGGTTGTCATCATTTTTTTAGCGATCCTCTGCAAGAAAGTCTCACAATTGAGTGGGAGTCTCATGGTTGCATGGGAGCAATGGAAGATGAGGGTAAGCTAAAGGTGGGGAAGTTTAATGGGTAGGACTTTTAGTTATGGAAGATACAAATGGAATACTATCTTTATTAGAAGGATTCATGGAAGTCGTTGGAAGGAAAATCCAAGAAACAAGGAGCTATGTCAGATGAGGACTAGGAGATTTTAGATAGAAAGGCAATTGGAAGGATTTGATTATGATTTGCACTATTAGTGACATTTAATATTACAAAAGCAAAGATGACAAAAGAGTCAATGCAAACCCTAGCAAAATTGTATGAAAAACCTCTACTTCAAACAAGGTATTTCTCGTGAAGCATTTATTTAATATGAAAATGATAGAAGGTGGATCTATTACAAATCATTTAAATGAGTTTAATAATATTACTAGTTAGTTATCTTCTATGGATATTAATTTTGATGAAGAAATGAGGGCTCTTTTGATTTTGTTTTATTTGCCTAAAAGTTGGAATGGCTTGGTAATGACTGTAAGTAATTCAATTTCTAGATCTAATACCTTAAAATTTGAAAATGTGATTGGTATTATTTTGAGTGAGGAAACTCACAAGAAAACCTTAGATGGATCTACATCAAGAAGCTCTTTGAATGCACAAAGTAGAGGTAGAATGACTGAGTGAGGAAATAATTATAAAAATTATGGGAAATCAAGAGGAAAATCAAAGGGGAAGATGTCTCAATCTAGAGGACCAAGAGATTGTTGGTACTATGGTCAACCAAGGCATAAGAAAGATTGTTAGACTCAAAAGAACAATGAAGGAAATAAACTAAAAGGGAACATGGAGGAAAATGTGGTAAGTAAAAAAATTGAAGAGGATGCTTTGCTTCTTTCTTTAGAAAGTGTTGATAATTCATGGGTTTTAGATTCTAGTGCTTCATTTTATTCTACACCTCATAGAGGTTATTTAATTGGTTATGTTCAAGGGAATTTTGGGCTTGTTTATTTGGGAGATAATGAACTCTATTATATTGTTGGAAAGGGAGAAGTTAAGATTACATTGCAAAAATGGGAATCATTGGCTACTACATGAGGTAAGACATGTTCCAAGGCTGAGTAAGAATTTAATTTCAATAGGGCAACTTGGTAATGAGGATTGTGTAGTTACTTTTAATGATAAAAATTGGAAGGTTTCAAAAAGTTCCCTTGTAGTAGAAAAATGTGTGAAAGTAGACACCTTATATCTTTGTACTGGTCTTATTATTTCTTCTAGTTTTATTGTTTCAGAGAAAAATGAATGTCCATGAATAGTTGATGCTATTGAGTAGGGAGAACAAATTGCTGATGTAGATTCTGATACAGCACTATGGCACAAAAGACTTAGCCACATGAGTGAGAAAGGTATGAAAATACTTCATTTAGAGAAATTTTTACCAAGTCTAAAATGTTTTAATATGGATTTTTGTGAAATTTTTTTGTATGGAAAATAAAAGAGAGTGAGTTTTGTGAAGATTGGGAAGGAAAAGAAAAGTGAGATATTATAGCTTGTGCATACAGATGTATGGGGACTAGCTCAAGTATCTTCCCTTGGTGGCTCTCATTATTATGTTACATTTATTGATGATGCAACTAGAAAAGTATGGGTTTATTTTCTTAGATAGAAATGTGATGTATTTCAAACTTTTAAGAAATGAAATTGCTTGGTTGAAAATGAGACTGGTAAGAAATTAAAATGTCTCATACTTGATCATGGTGGTAAGTATTGCAGTCATGAATTTGAATATTATTGCTCCACTAATGGCATTTGTAGATAGAAAACTATTCCAAGGACTCCATAGGAAAATGGAGTGGTTGAATGCATGAATAGGACTATAATGGAGCATACAAGAAGCATGAGGTTGCATGCAGGGTTGCCCTTAAACATGTGGGTAGACACTATCAATACTATTGTATATTTGATTAAAGAGTTCCCTCTACTCCTTTCAGATATGGTATTCTAGAGGAAGCATGGACTAGTAAGAAAGTGAGTTATTCTTTTCTCAAAACCTTTAGTTGTGAAGCATTTTCTCATATAGATTTTGAAAATAGAACCAAGTTGGAAGCTCAACCAAAGGAATTTGTATTTGTTAGATATGACATTAATGAATTTTTTTATAGGCTTTGGAATTTTGAAAATCATAAAATTTTAAGAATTAGGGATGTCATATTCAATGAGAAAGTGTTGTACAAAGATCTGTTGCAGCAATATGAGAAGAAAGAAAATGATTATGTAGAGCTAGATGATACTTCAAAAGATGATGTTCCAACAATTCCTCGTGATGTGCAACAACTGCAACATCAAATACCACACATCCCAGTGAATGTTAGATGATCAACAAGGCTAAGTAGACCTCCAAAAAAAATTTCTCCTTCTATGTATTCTATTTTACTTACTAATGCTAGTGAACCTAAATGTTATGATGAAGTTGTGTAGGTGAATACATAGATTCAATGGGAGTCTGCAATGAAAGACAAAATGGACTCTTTACTGAAAAATAAGACATGGGATTTATGAAAGTTGTCTGCAAGTAAAAGGGCTTTACAAAATAAATGGTTTTATAGGTTAAAAGAAGAGGATGGAGGTAAGAAAATATTTAAAACTAGGTTAGTTGTAAAAGGATTTGCACAGAAAAAGGGCATTGATTTTGATGAGATATTTTCTCCTGTTGTTAAATTACTTGTATTCACATTATCTTAAGTATTGTGGCTACTAAAGATTTTCATTTGGAGTAGCTCGATGTTAAAACAACTTTTCATTATGGTGATTTGGATGAAGAGATATAGATGGCACAGCCACAGGGATCTGAGGTCAACAGTAAGGAGAACTTAGTGTGTAGATTGAAGAACAGTTTATATGGCTTGAAGTAAGCACCTAGAAAATGGTATCTTAAATTTGACAGCTTTATGCATGAGCATGGATATAGTAGGTGTCATTTATATCATTGTGTTTACTTTAAGAGGTTGGATAATGACAACTACATTATTTTATGTTTATATGTTGATGATATGCTTGTAGTTGGGTTTAACATGGATCACATTAAGGGTTTGAAACACCAGTTAGCACATGCATTTTCTATGAAGGATTTGGGTGCAAAAAAAAAAATCTTTGGTATGAAGATTTGCAGAGATAGGAAGAATAGAATATTGGCTTTATCTTAGGCTAGTTATATTGAGAAGGTGTTGTAACATTTCTCTATGGAGAATGCTAAAGCTATTAGCACACCTTTACCTAGTCATTTGAAGTTGACTAAGGAGATGTGTCCAAAGACACAAGAAGAGGAGGATAAGATGTCAAAGGTACCCTATGCTTTAGCTATAGGAAGTTTGATGTATGCTATGGTATGTACAAGGCTAGATATTACACATTCATTGGGAGTCATTAGTAGGTATATGAGTCATCCAAGAATTGAGCATTGGAAAGGAAATGGATTCTCATATATTTGAGAGGAACATCTAGTAAGTTTTTACACTTTGGGGGCTCTACTATTGACTTACAAGGCTATGTTGACTCAAATTTGGCAGAGGATATTGATACCGGGTAGAGCACTACAGGTTATGTATTTACTATTGGTGGAGCAGTTGCAAACTAGGTTTCTATGTTACAAAAGGTTAATACTTTGTCCACTATAGAGGTAGAGTATGTTGCTACTATAGAGGTAGCCAAGGAGATGATATAGATTCAATTCTTCATGGAAGAGTTGGGACACCCTTAGAAGGATAATTATTTGTTTACAAATAGTCAGAGTGCCATTCATCTTGCAAAGAATTTAGCTTTGCATTCAAAGACAAAACACATACAATTACAGTACCATTTCATTCAGTTAGTTTTGGATGGTGGATAGTTAAAGTTGGACAAGATACATACAGATGATAATCTAGCATATACGTTTACCAAGGTAGTAACAAGAGAGAAGTTGAACTCCTCTTTAGCTTTGATTGGTCTTTTAGACTGAATAAAATAAAAGAACAACAAAGTCTAGGGTGGTTTGATATTCTAGTGGGAGCTACAGGTTTAGTAGTGCTATCATTGGTCTCCAAGTAGAAGGTTATTGTTGTGGAGTTTGATTAGTCTCCAAGTGGGAGATTGTTGTGATGTGAAGCCTAATCAGACTCGAAGGTTTATTTGACTTGGTTTTCTCCCCATATTATTTCTACAAGGGTTTGGGGGCACTGTCCCCAAGACAGGGTCCTGGGGCAATGCCCTAGGTGTAGCCAAAAATGCCCTTATATTGTAAAAGGTGTCGGCGGCTATTTTTCCTATTGGATGACTTATTCTAGCCCTAATTTTTTGAGTGGCAAAAGCTTGTATAAAAAGGCTCAGGGTTAGGGATTTCATAATGTAATGGTGATATTGTAGCTTCTTGGGATGGTATTGAACTATAAGGGATTGCATATTGTAATCACTGGATAATAATAATGTTGGACTTGTTATTGGCAGACGTAGCCCAGGGATTAGGTGAACCACATTAAATCTTGATGTCTTGTGTTCTCTTCTATGTGATCTATTATTTTTTGATATTGGTTATATTTGCATGTAACTATTATTTCTATCTAAGGTTAATCCTAATAGAGCGAGGGGCTCATACATGATGTATTTAGATCTCACCTAGGCTCTTAGATATGAATCCCATAAGTTTTCATCAAGTTCTTTTCCTTTACACCAAAATTTCCAAAACATGCCTAATAGAATTAGCCCTCTACTTGGGTTTTTGGAATTTTACTCCAATTTTCTATGAATAAGGTGGAAAAAAAGTATGGATTCAATTACCCTTTTGGAAAACCTAAAATATTTTGGGGGTCTTAGGTCTTCAAGCTATCTGTACACCTAAAAGCAATTTTTATGCCTATAATCAAGGGTTTCACAATATGAATGACAATATTGACTAGGGTCTAATCATGCCCTTAAAAAAACTTTTTTGGAACTTCCTTCTCTTGAATATAGTACCAAAACTCACCCCTCTCCATTCTAAAACTCCTAGTTCAAAGTATCCATCACATTCAAACCCCAAAAATTTAATGTCAACACTGTGATTGCCTAACCAAGTGACTATGACCTAGGGAATCACATTTAAAATAGCTATCCAAATCCTTGGGGCCCCAAAATATATATACATTATGTACACTACATCCATTTTCATTTCCCTTAAGTCCATGATAAATCCATAATAGGAACTCATGGGAGAGCCATCTTTGTGAAAACTACTAGTAAATAAACTCTTACCAATTTATAATATAAATGAAAAATAACTATATAAAAATTAAATACAATAATCCAAAGAAAAATCTCCAACTTCAATCTATTATTGTGATCATGCAAACTAATACATGTAAAACTATCAAAATTGGCGTAGAATTCATAGTGTTTAATGACAAAACTTTCCTCTTACAATCTCGAACCCTTGGAATGGGTCACTTAGTGTTTTTTATAAGTCTACCAAGAGGTTTCAAAGAGCTATGGCAACCATCAACCTCAAAACATGACATATGCAATTCTTGCTCAAATATTGTCAAGCAACTTTTCAAAGTTGCTAAAAACTTTTGCATTTTTGCAATTTTTGAAAACCTATCACTTGGAACCTTCCAAGTAGGTCTGACATGGTCCATTTATGATTTCTAGTCATGATCTATCCTTTAGAGCATCAATCCACAATTTTTTTACCACTTTTTCCCCTTTGATATTTTGTTAACATCTTTCTCATTTCTAGCTCCAAATGATATGTAGAATCTCCAATCCATACAATGGGATATAAAAAAATGATGGAGGATAAGATAGGTTAAAAAAACATCTTCCTCATGCTTTATGGTCCTAGACCCATAATCCCTAACCCAAGCAACACTAGACAAGAAAACCAAAATCTCCTAGAATGGAAAACTTCACCTAGGAAAAAGCTCAAACAAAGAGATGAGTTTGAAAGGTCCAAACTCACTCTCCTAACTTGGCTAGAGTTGGTACATGCTAAAATCAAACTAGAAACCTAGAAACCAAAACAAGGATCTTTGACTAGGTGCTCCCACACCATATTCCCCCAAACAAAAAGAAGTTAATCCATTAATTGATTGAACAGGTTGAAGTCAATGCCTAACTTCTTGAAGTATGTTTCTTTTATCCAAGTAGCATCAACATCACCCTTGCCAATCCATTTTATCATACATTCCATGTAGCTCTTCTTCCTAGTCTTCTTGTAGACCCTTGAATCTAGGATTTTATATGCTGTCAGAGGTGGAGTAGGAGTGAGATTTTGATCTGCTACATCTTGTGTAACCTCTTGAAGGTTTTGACCAAAATCTTGAATAGGTCCATTGTATAAAATGAAGTCTACAACATTGAAGATAGGTGACAACCCTATGTCTTTAGGGAGCTTAACTTTATAAGCATTATTACCATACTTTGAAAGTATTTTACAAGGACCCAATATTTTTATCTATAACTTGTGTGATGCCCCTTTTTGCAACCTTTCTTTGTTTAGGTACACCATAAAAAGATCTCCTATTTGAAACTAAACATCTCTTTTTGATGCATCTAGCTTTTTCTTCAATTTTTCAGCATTTTCAACTAGTGTCTACCTCACATTTTTATTATTCCCTCATGGATTGGGTAAAGTACTCAACATAACCACTACCTAATGCTCTATCCTTCAACTCTCAACTCAAATATCCCTCTAAGATACAAACCATAAACAACTTCAAAAGAACTCTTACCAATTGATATGTTCATTGTGTCATTGTGTGCATATTTAGCCTGCTCGATGAGTTGGTCCCATGTCAAACCATAATCCTTTGTGATACACCTCATTAATTTGCCAAGACTCCTATTAATCACCTCTATATGGTCATCTATCTATGGGTGATAGGTAGATGCAAAAGTTAAGTTAGTTCCAAGCTTTCTCCATAGTGTCTTCCAAAAGTAGCTCTTGAATTTGGTGTCCCTATTTGAAACAATACTCATAGGTTGTATATGGATCCTAACCATCTCTATTGAAATCTGATTGAAAAGATCATTGATTAGAAAAAATTTTATAAGGGATATTGTTATGTGTTTCAATCATTATTTTTTCACTGATGTCAAACCTACTATTTTTTGGTTAGACAATTGCTTATATGTTTCAACTACTATCATTTAGTTGATTGTTGAGGAGGATTTGATCAACAAGATGTAACAAAAGCACCTAGAGGAAAGGTTGAGTTATGATTATGTAATGAAGTACAAGGATCAATTAAGATAATTATGACATGGTGTATTGATGATCTACTTAAGGTTACAAAATTGCTGGCTACACTTAGAAAGTTTAGAAGAATAAGTTAAACAAAGTTTATTTACCAAGCTTGACCGAGTGGATAGTAGGTGCCGAGAAAAGTTAGTACAAGCCAAGAAAAAAGTTAGTTGGAGCTGAGTGAAAGAAAATTCTAGTGGATGTCAAGAAAGATAGTAGATGTTGAGTAAATTTTAGTTAATGTCGAGCACAAGAAAAATCTAGTTGATGACAAGTGATTTTACAATTGATGTTGAGTGATGCAGTATGTCTTGAGCATTAGAAGATTGATGATGTTGAGCTACTACATTATGATAAAGATCAAAGATTCACCAAATATAAGCTGACAAGTTTATTTTCTTGAAACTTGTAAACTAGGAGGAAGATAAGATTGATGAGCTAGTGGCATAGAATTTTATGTAAACCGTTTTGGAGGTGAATTCAAATGGATTGTAAGAGAAGTTTCTAGAGAAGACAAGATATGGGGTAGATACATTGTATCCTACCTAATCCATCCAAAATGTCAATTTAGATGATGAATAATGAGTGGGAAAATATTCTAATTTCCTTTATATAGGAATGTCTAATCATTAATAAAAAGAGTTAGAGAGACTGGTGTCATGTGTGAGAACCTATGGAGGAGAAGGAATTAAGGGTTTTACTTCATCAAGTTACCCAAGAGAAGTGTTTGCAATGGCATACTAAGCAAGAAGGCTTAAGGAGATGAATGCTTGAAGGGTGAAAAAGCTATCAAAGCTACAAAGAATGAAAGCCAAGTAGAATTGAAGAATAAAAAAAGATCTATAATCTACAAGTAAAGTTGTAAGTTGTATCAAATCAAAGCTCTATTGTTACTTTGATGTAGGAGCATCCAGTGGTGTAAGGGCAATCCTGTATCACCCAAAAAAATGCTTAGAGTTAGTTTCTATTAAATTTTTTAAATTTTTTGGATACCCATTTGGGTCAAATAAAGATTCCCACTCTCATCACTAGTAAATTTAGACCTAAATGTCGACGAGAAAAGGTCACAATTTTGACCAGAGTTGATCGAATAGATGACTAAACCTATCGTCAATTTTTTGTCACAAACATTATGTGTTGAAATTTCAATTTTAAAAATGTCAAATTATCGATGAGAGGTTCGTCGATTTCCTTAGTCCAACCTAATCTCTTATTTGCTTATTTGCGTCCATCACTAGTCAAAATTTTGACAAACACCCCTTGAATTTTTGACAATGAAGTCAAACCTTTGATGAAAAAAAGGACCAACCTTCATCAAAATTACAACCAAGATCCCTTCAATCTTCTATGGTGGTGCCATACCATGGATGATAGAATCGACCAACTGTCGTTGAAATTATGACCAAGACCTCTTAATTTTCTACGATGGTACCATACATTCAACAACAAAGGGGAGACATGGTTGTCAAAATTGAGATCAACACTTGGTATAAATTTAGACGGGTTGTGCCAATTATTGTAAAAGATTTGCTCTCATAAGAGCCTTCTAAACTGCACAAAATTTGATTCTAAAGCATAATTTCTCAATGCATTAGACTCAAGGTATCGTGCACATTTATACCTCCACACCATTTTTTCTTTCATCACATGATTTATTTCATACAAACAAATGGGAAGGAGGAAGAAATGTGCATGATATCTTGAGTCTCCACTGAGAAATTGTGCTTTAGAATCAAATTTTGTGCAGTTTAGAAGGCTCTTATGAGAGCAAAGCCTTTGCAATAATTGGCACAGCCCGTTTAAATTTTGGTTCTTGAGACATCATTGCTTGTGAAGACTATAGGGAAAAATAAAATTAGGAAAGAATTATTTATCAGGAATGAAAGCCAATAACACTAACTAATCTTTATTTTTCAAATAGATAAATGTGACAAAAAAACTTATAGTCCCAATCACATCATCATAAGAGCACATATATAACTATAACCCCTTATTTGGCTGCTTGTTGATCAATTCCTTGGCAAGAGTGTCCAGGACATAATATTAAAACACAATAAATCACTGAGTCTATTAGCTCTTTTCTACCACCAAGTTTGGAACACAGTAACTTTGTGGATAGAATCAAAGAAAAACAATGCCATACATATGGATAACAAAGACTACTAAAGAACTAGAAGCCCAAGTGGCATTTTTAAAGGATTAGCTCAAGGTAGATTCATGGAAGATCTTGGCTAGCCTAGTCTCAATTTTTTCAACCTTGGCCTCCTTCATGAATGAAAATGTTTGAGGGCATTAGAGACTTTTGTACCAGAAGTGTTATGCATAGTCCATAATATCATAGTCAAAAACTCAAATGTGATAAGATGTCTTGCTTGGAATCACAATTTCTTATGTCTTGTCTCCAAAAAACTTGCCAAAAATTGATAGTTTTTTATTTGTCACTTTCATAACAAAACAAAACAAAATAGTATGAAAGTTCTTCAAATTGTAGAGGGAAGCTACATAGGATCTAACTATGTCTAAAACCAACATAATTTACAAATATCCACAATCCAAATATTATCCCTTGATGTTTTCTTTAATGCAAAATTTCAATTTAACTATGTTATCACCCTGGATGTAATACCAAACTATCATTAGGCTAAAGACTGCAACAAGATTTACAAATGTAAGGAGAATTACCCAACTAAAGTAGAAATGGAATGAAAAGTTAACAATCTAACAATTGACACCTCTAGATGAAATATTTCTAGCAATTGAACTGTGCTATAGAAACAAAAATTGCCTTAAAATTGACAACTCACTAGTTGTAGTTCATTTGCACCTGTAATGGCTTCACAAAAGTTGAAAGCTTACCATTTGTCAAGAAGAAAAAAGGCACTCGTAGTTCAGCTACATCAATAAAAGTAAAGTTATTTGAATGTTCAAAAAATGTGAAACTTTCACTTAATAGCTAGAAAAGCCATATCCTTAGTATATATCATTTTTGATGGAATGTTCATAAGTGAATGATTTTCTCTAAAAGCTCAAACTTATGCACAAAGAAGCACCGTGCTCTTGAATATATATATACAGGTTACAAGACTGATATATCAAAAGGAGCACAGTGAGGGCAAGAGATTATCAATATCGATTATGGAGTTGCAAATAGGTAAGTGATAAACATAAAAAGGTAGTACAAGGCACCATTTTCCATGTTCTAATATGATGAACTACCTTGGAGCTAGTTTTGAAGCTTGATTACTTAATGTTGGATTTGATCCAACGGTACCATTATTTAGAGGAGGTCCCACCCCACTTTCCTTCTTATTCTAAAGGCTCAATGACATAAACTCCTCCATCAGTCATTCCAAGAGAGAACTAATTTGAGTCAGATGGATGTGATGCAATTACTAGAGGATAGACACTACATGAATAATCAAAGGATACATTTTGAGTTAAATCATAATTTACTTGGGGATCCATTTATCCATACATAACATAACTTTTGCCTCTCTAGGCCAACTTACCTATTCATGCATGAAGCTAAATATGTAGAAGGTGCAATACGACAGCGTGGCCTCAAGATCTCTACATCAAATACTCCAATGGCACCATCACAATAGCCCACAACTACGAGAAGGTTGTCACATGAATATACCACACTTGAAATGGGAGCAGATAGAGAATCATGAGGTGTCCACTATAGCACAAAAAAATGTGATATCAGTTTACACTCATATAGAGAAGGTAGCTTATATGATTATCACTTACTAAATTTGAATTCTAAATTGCTGACAAAGACTTACATAATGCAAACGATCAAACTTAGAAGCATCATAAATAGAAAGTTGGCTCTTGTGAACAACCAACAAGTGAACTTGATCATTATGGAATTGTACTCTTGTATCCCCAACCGGTGGTGATGATCTTCCTATTTGCACTTGTAAAAAATTTGACTTTCACTTCCCCCATCTATCAATGCTCCAGAAATAGAGCTGCCAGAACATTGGCCAAACATTTACTAATTTGAATCTATAAACATGTGAATGTACAAAATGAGATGGAAATGGATATACAAAAAGAAGACAAACCTAGGCATCGGCTCGAGAAGATACCAATACATTCAAAGTGTGTGAAAATGCAAAGCTTGTAATTTTCTTTTGGTGGCCTTTAAGCTTCATTTTTACCCTGTTAGTTTAAATAATTTTTCAAAAGACACAAGTTAGAAGTCACCATTTTTAATGATGCACTAAATGAGTGAGCAAGAAAGAGACTCATTGATCACACCTCATCTACTTGAACATTGTATATCTAGATTGTTGAATCTTCCATCCCAATTGCAATGATGTTATTATCCTAAGGGTGAAAAGCCAGAAAAGTAGCTAAAGGAGGAGGTGCCATGAAGGTAGTCATAACCTACTATAAACACTCATTAGCAAGCATGCTACAGAATATTTTCTCAAAAATTTGGTTGAAAAATGGAAACAAAAAATTTGATAAGGAACCCAAGTAAGAATATAACTTTTAAATTGACTAGCTCAGCAGTCATGTTGAAGAGGAACATATTTTCAAAAGATGCACCTTGAATGTCATCATATTGAACAAGGAGACCTTTCCACTAGAGGCAGACATTACATAGGAATCATTCTTAGACAAAGCTATGCAAGCATCAACTTCTTCTAGATTCATAGCACCAATATCATTAGTCATCACAATCCCACTAACTAGCTGCCACATTTGTGGTTGACGATTGGCAATAGACTATAGAGAAGATCATTGTCTTAGTCACTTAAAAGACAATTTTATAAGAAGCACAAAGAAATTCTTTCCAAATTAAGAGCATCACCTTTCCAAATGGATTTCACTCATTTCATGGCCATTTCCACAATTTTTGGAGTGCATTTTATGCCAATGCTAAAAGAGAAACACCAGAATTGGTATATATCAGTCTTGTAACCTATACAAAACAATAGGTGCTTCCTCATGGGAATTTACTTTTGGGTTGTTGAAGATATAGTATAATGGCATATTACCTGATATATAAGACCCAACTCTAGTGGTAAGACATTTTTGGATCTATATATACACTAGCAAATGAGGAATATAGTTTTAATTTCTATTGCACTCATTTTTGGTGCATTCCCTAAGGGGGAATCAATAGGGATAGGGGAAGCTAATGTAAACATTAAAGTCATGAATTGCAAAGAAGGATATATGGGTCTAGTTATAGATATGACTTTTTGTATTACAGGGAGTAATGTATGGTAACACAAAGTCCATACAGTGTTTTAGAGGACACCCCTTGTCCTTGATGTCAAAGGGGGGGAATATATGATGTTGTGAAGAGTCCACAAGTGTTGTCATAAATGATGAAGGGGGGTATTGATGAAAATATGTCTATTGGGTTGCCATTAATGTCAAACTTATCATTAATGTCAACTATGGTCCAAAAGGTGTGTCAGTAGTATTTCTACCTATTTTGAAGTGGTACGGTGATAGCAATGCTTGTACCAAGGTTTTTTGTTTGTCACGATATCATAGCCAAATATCTACTTTAGATTGGCATTGATTTACAGTTCATCTAAATCCTTCTTCAAATTTTGCATGTCTACTCACAAAAGGTCCACATGGAGAAAGTAAGCTCTAGAAGTTCATGAACCTTGATCTTACTTATCTCCATACTCTCAATAGAAGATGGTAGAGAAATTGATAGCAAAGATGCAACAACAAAGGGATGATTTGGAGAAACATTATGAATGCATATAGGCTATAAGCATGAATCCATATAAGAATGTCACATAATATCATATAAACAACAAAAGCACCATAAACTTGTAATCATAGCATCATGATCATGCCATCATATCATCATATGCTTCAAGTTTTACATCAAAATAATAAAATGTCAAATGATAAATCATAACATCAAGTTCAAGTAAAGGAAATAGAGCCTGTATAACCATATTTGTTTGTCATACCCTTTTTGCAAGGAACTAAAAAATTATTCAAATTAAACAAGTATGAACTATAAGAGACTAAGAAAGAAGGAAAAGGTGTTACCTCACCAAGATGATAGTAATAATGAGACAAAGAACCATGAAGACTAAATCCAAGGAGACCAGATCTGAATATTCGAGTTCATTCAAATTAAAAAATTGGATTGCCTTCATAGCACTGTCAAGTCAACAGCATGAGCATTATTTTGTGTCTAGAGTGTCATCAATTTTATTAAATTTAGAATGAAATGGTTGTAAGTATGCATTTCTACCACATGCAAATGATTTTGAGATACAAACCTTTGCAATCCAATCTCCCAAGGAATAGATAGCACCACTTATCACCATCTTTGCCAAAATAGGATTTGTCATAAAGCAATGTTAGAATAGTTACTAAAATGGTCATAAATTATGTTCTTATATTAAAAGAATACTTTGACTTAAGAAAAAAACTAGACAATATTAAAACATGACATTGTGCTTTAAAAACTAAAAAGGTAACTATAACGAAGAACTTCATTTGAACTTGCTAATTGGTTGTCACTATTAACTATAAGTTTGTCTTTAAAATTTGAGCTTCACTTGGTTTTGAGAATAGTTTAATATTCTCTACTAAACAAGTCTGACCACATGAAGGTGGAAGCTCATTTGGCCCCTCCCCCCGGCTTAACATCACTCTAAATTCCCCATTAAAATTTAATAACATTCATTGATTCATCCATTTTTTAAATATAACATTCAATCATTATAATCACATGATAACATTTAGTAACACATAAAATTCAATAACACACAACATTCATGAATAATTCAATAACACAAAATTCATTAACATGAAACATTCATGAGTAAGTTATTCATGAATAATTCATCAACACAAAATTCATTAATATGCAACATTCATGAATAAGTCATTAACACATAAAATTCACTAACACACAACAATCATTTCTTTTTGGCTTTCTTGCTATTTTTTTTCATGAAATTTCTAAGAGGAATATCAATGTCCTTGTCATCCCCCTCCTCTACTGGTTCTAATTGCAACACATGTCTCCTCCTCATCTCTTCAAGAACATGAGGTTGTTGCACCAAAGGGGGGTTTGCTGCAATAACAAGTACTTTATGAGTTAAATTCACACCATTTTATATTAGTGAATTATGAGTTTTTATTTAAGTAAAAGAACTATAAATCAAAATAATAATTTTAAAGAACAAAACATAGATTTTCTTTACCTGAATGTGTGACAAGAACTACCTACTCATCAGTCTGAACATCCTTCGGCACTTGTTTAGCATGACATGATTCTATATCCTCTAAAATATACACAAAAATGTTACACCAAGTTCAATTAAAGATGTTAAATTGTATTAATAATTACATAATTAGTTTTAAATAGCAAATGGGCACCTTCATGGACAGAATGATGAACATCAAGGGCTTCATGATGCAGTGTATGATCTATGTCACGATTAAAAGACTGCATTGCAATGTCATGCACATTATTATCAAATAGATTGTTGCTCAAGTATTTAATTTCTAATATATTTTTTGTCATATTTACCTATGAACATGATGCAAGAGACTGTTTGGTTGGGGCAATGGAATTTTTCCATAGACATTCAGCCACAACTGCATAGCCTTGCTTGAAGGCAATTATTTTGTGTTCTTCCATGGCCTCCAAATTAAAATTAGTGCCCTACATTTTTTATTAATTAAAAAAATTATTTGCATTTTATAAATAATTTTTCTCTACAATTCATTTACTACTACTTACAACTCGTGCTTTGATTTTAGAATATCCCCCAGAGCCAAGTTTGTGCTACCCAACCTTTTCTAGCTTAGTGTTGGTTGCCTTTGATGTTTCCTACAACCTATGAAAAGTTTGAAATATGTTAGATGATATAGATATAAAGATCAGTACTAATTAGTGCATTATTACATTAATGTACTAGTAGTTAATACTATTGCATACCTTCTCACATTTGCTGGTGTAATTTGTCTTCGACCATCCACTTTCTCCTTTGCATCCAAAATGAACTCATTCCATTCCCTCACTGTAATAAAGGGAGGACGCTCATACTTTGGGTTTAGGATGAGACTCTCTCTATATGAGTCCCTCACAACCTTAAGATGTTTGCAAGCTTTTTATAACAATTTCTTATGATCAAAAATATTAATACCAAACTCATGCTCTAAATCTTTGATGAGGTGATCTTTTAATTTTTTATCTTGGAAGTTCCACCTTTTAAGAAAAAACACAAAATTGTTAGATATAGCTAGTAAAAGAAAATACCTAAATGAAAGGAACAATGTTGCACCAATTAATGATATGAAAAAAAAATAGTGGATAAAATTAGTTCATTTATGACGTTCCACCATGTATGTATGGTAGGCCCAAATGTTTGTAGTGTGAGGTTGTAAAGCTTCTTATAAAATGTATAATTTCCTACAAAAAATGTCATGGGATAATCAATCCAAAGCTTCTTATGAATAGCTAAATGCATATTACAATATAAAATTTAATTATTAATAGTATCTGGAATCTTAGGACATTTTAAAGGCATCAATTTATCATTGTCAATCAACAACAATGTTTGCATAGCTCCCGTGCTAGAAACATGGGTAGCTCTAGGAAATGATGGTGAATTATCACCAATGCATGCACTATGATCTGTATCTAGCATAGCAGATGGTGCATCTCCTACCACCAAAAAAATAATCCACAATGTGATGCACCCAAGATAAAAGTACAAATTATCAACCCATAATTAACACAAAACCAAATATAGCAAAACAAGGATTTACTAGTTGGACATCCCCTTGTTGCCAACATTCTAGTTGGCAATCTTGTATGGAAATCCATCAACCTCCTAGGAGTCTCCTGCACTTGATGACCTGAACAATACATTGTTAGCAAAAACATTCTGAAATAATAAAAGTAAGAGTTAACTTAAGAAGTTTTTGAATGTTTGAAATAAAAAATTCCTTGTAACTTGTCAACTAAAATATTATTTTACTAGTGACAGTCAAAGCTCTGCTAGTACTTGCCTCACCGCATTGTCCTCGACCAGGTTCTAGATCAGTTGCCAAAAAATCCTATAACAAGAACACATATTACATATTTTACTTCACAACATAAAAGATTATAAAATATAAATCTTTATTGAACTTTTCTTATAAGTAAAGATTCATTACTACTTACTTCATAATGATGAGCTTGCACTCTCAAATCATATAGCCTCTTCATCATCTCCTCAGATGGAATATTTGCTTCATCCAAAATTCTTATTATATCTAAATTAATTTTTTTAAATTTGTTTCTTCAACATTGTAAGGAAACTCAGGTGTGGAAACAGCTTCATACACTAATCTCATAAGGAAAGTATGGTGCAAATCCTTTTAAAATCTTCTACACTTACAAATTCAATATCATGTAAACAACAACATTGCAGCCAACCATGCATACAGAAAATAGATAGAGAAAGAAACACATAACACAAAGATTTTCCGGTGGGGAAAAACCTTTTGGTAAAACAACCCCACCCCTCCAAAACCTGCACAATGTATTATCTTCAACACAAGATTACAATACACTTGCAATGCAAGTTCAATAGCAACAATAGAAGACTCCAGCAGCACCTCAGTACCTACAAACTTTCCTCTATCACACTATTGCATTACAACATGCAATACTCATTTTATGAACATCTTAAGACCCAAAAAAATGCCCACAAAATAGTTGGGCATTTTTCATGGCTCAACCACCAAGAAACATGCACAATGCCACATGTACATCCAATACCAAGAAAAGGGCATCCATCCCTTGAATAAGCAATGACAGCTTTTCATAGAATCTGCCAAAAATAGAGGTCACAAGAGAAGTGTAAGGGAATCTGTCATACCAACCTATTTTTGGCATATTATCTTACACACACCAACCACTCATTCTTGGGCACCCAAATAGGCCTCATGTCATAAGATGCTCTTACACCTGTCATAGTTCATTCCTTAAATAGCTCTTACGTGTCATAGGAATTTGTCATAAACATTTCAGCCATGATCTCCTTCACACACTTCAAGATGCCGACACATGTAAGTGATCAACATGCCAACTAGACATGTACACTCACATTTACATATTATTTGCAAAAATACATTTTACAAAACAAATAGTAATAAGAATAGGAATTATACAAGGTTGAGACACCTTATTCCTAACATTCTCCCACTTTTCGAACACCTTGTAAGAGCAACAGGAACATAACAGAAACTAATCGCTATAGGCCGAAAGGCCCATAGACTCCGAACACCATCTGAACTTCTTAGTGCCCACTAGTTTTGTTAATGCATCTCCAACATTCTTCACAGTATCTACCTTCTCCAAATTTACCTTTCCATCTTCCACCATATCTCTCATAAAGTGAAATTGCACATCAATGTGCTTCGTTCTGGCATGGAAAGTTGGATTCTTCGCAATGCAAATAGCACTCTGACTATCACACCAAATAGTAATCTATTCTACATCAACACCAACATTAGAACACAATCTCTTAAGCCAAATGGCTTCCTTACAAGCATGAGTAGCAGCCATGTACTCAGCTTCTGTAGTGGACAAAGAAACCACAGGTTGTCGCTTACTCATCCAACTGATGGCACCACCAAACATAGTGAACACATAAGCACTGGTGGATCTCCTGCGATCAATATCACCTACCCAATCTGAATCCAGAAACCCATGAATACAAACTGAATGCAGAGATCTAGAAGAGTTACCATGATAACATATGGAGTAATTTGATGTACCCCTCAAATATCTGAATACTCGCTTAACTGCATCCCAATGTACCCATCCAAGATTAGCCATAAATCGACTCAGGACTCCCACTGCTTGGGCAATTTTTGGTCTAGTACAGACCATAGCATACATAAGACTGCCAACTGCACTAGCATAAGGTACTCTACTCATGTCCTCCACCTCACTAGGAGATTTTGGACAATCATCTACAGATAACTTTGTTCCCACAAAAATAGGAACACATAGTGGTCTACAATCTCCATGTTGAACCTGTCCAACACAGACTTCACATACTTACTCTGACTCAACCAAAGTTTTCTGTTAGACTTGTCTCTACTGATTTCCATACCCAAGATGTACCTTGCTGCCCCAAGATCTTTCATCTCAAACTATATTTGGTTTTCTCATCTAGAACATTCAGAAGGACTGCATCAGTTAAACAAAGTCTTATGAGACCCTTAGCTTTACGGTCTTTGATATCTTAATCTGCTTGAGTTATAGTTGTTGGTCTTGTAGCGATTGTAGTTGCTTCCCATAGGTCACGATCTTCCAACATGTCTTCCATCTTGAGTTTCCACAACTCAAAATTAGTGCCATTAAATTTCTCCACCTCCATTCTTCCATATGATGAACTTGCCATCTCAATTTGCAAATAAGATTTAGGATACTCTTCACAAGACTCCCACTCAACTTGATATTAGCTAAAAAAAAAACCCTACCCAACAACTACGATCAAAAGTTGATCAAGCTCTGATACCACTTGTAAGGAAACTCAGGTGCAAAAACAACTTCCTATACTAATCTCATAAGGAAAGTATGGTGAAAATCCTTTTAAAATCTTCTACACTTACAAATTCAATATCATGTAAACAAAAATATTGCAACCAACCATGCATACAGAAAATAGATAGAGAAAGAAACACATAACACAAAGATTTGTTGGTGGGGAAAAACCTTTCTGTAAAACAACCCCACCCCTCTAGAACCTGTATAATGTATTATCTTCAACACAAGATTACAATACACTTGCAATGCAAGTTCAATAGCAACAATAGAAGACTCCAGTAGCACCTCAGTACCTGCAAACTTTCCTCTATCACACTATTGCATTACAACATGCAATACTCATTTTATGAACATCTTAAGACCCAACAAAATGCCCACAAAATAGTTGGGCATTTTTCATGGCTTAATCACCAAGAAACATGCACAATGCCACATGTACATCCAATACCAAGAAAAGGGCATCCATCCCTTAAATAGGCAATGATAGCTTGTCATAGAATCTGCCAAAAATAGCAGTCACAAGAGAAGTGTAAGGGAATCTGTCATACCAATCTATTTTTGGCTTATTCTCTTACACACACCAACCACTCATTCTTGGGTACCCAAATAGGCCTCATGTCATAAGATGCTCTTACACCTGTCATAGCTCATTCCTTAAATAGCTCTTACGTGTCATAGGAATCCGTCATAACCATTTCAGCCATGATCTCCTTCACACACTTCAAGATGCCGACACACGTAAGTGATCAACATGCCAACTAGACATGTACACTCACATTTACATATTATTTGCAAAAATACATTTTACAAAACAAATAATAATAAGAATAGGAATTATACAAGGTTGAGACACCTTATTCCTAACAAACATAATTTTTACATTAGGTTTTTATACAATATCATCATCAGAAGGGGTAGCTATTGGCTCTGTACTTACTATAGGTGACTTTTCCTTATCTTGAACATCAAATTGTGAGAGGAATATCAGTATAACTATCATAAAAACTCAAAAATTGTAAATAAAATAATGTAATAATATAAAAAAATTCATCTATCTAATTTGTACAATTTCAATAAGGTTTACCCTTGCTAAAGAATGGGTTGGAGTAGCATCCTCGTGCCCTCTATCATGTGTGGGATCCATATCGTCTTGTCACAGAGATTAAACATAAAAACTTCAACTAACTAAAAGAAATAGACAACAAAAAAACTTATTAACAAAATGGTATATAGTACTTACAACCTTCATGATAGTAACTTTGTTTGTATCTATGTGATTTAAATGGTAATCTATTAGCAGTCCTTCCCCTAAACTTATTGATTTTATTGCACAAAAAAAAACTTCATTCCCCTCACACACCTCAAATATGCAATTGGGTTGCTTACTAGTTGAGGAAGGTCGCATACTATTTATAAAACCTACAATATTACATGTTGCTTTTGGTCTCCCATCAATGTACATAGAAAATCTTTTACTTTGATCATTTTCTTTCCATTGTATATAATTAGCTAATAGTGCATACCTACGCATGCTTTTTTTATATCAAACAATCCACATCCAATCATTGTAATTGTAACATCGACCGACATACTTGAACAATTCAACAATTTTTTTGTAACATACATTTATCCCATCCTTGTAAAATAGGCCCAAACCATGTAATGAGGATGGAGCAATGCGATATATCCTCTCATTAACATAAAAAATAGTGTTAATTGGAGGTAGCTCATTGGGTACCCATTTTTTCTCAATGTGTGTGTACTAAAAGGGCACCTTGATGTTGTCTTTGGTCTCATCATCATAAGAACATGACCCCCCATTAGTAAGGAAAAATTGCATCCATTTATCAAATTTTTTTCTAATCTTTTGACCTCTGATTTATCTCCTTATTTTAGTCGTACTACATATAGAACTTTCATCTACCATTTCCCTCATTCGATGTAGATAGATTTGATAAGTACCTATTTGTGGATCCCATAATCCATCAAATGAAAATTTGATAAAATTAAAATAATATATAGAATAATCAATTCATGACTCATATGTGTAGTTTTTCTTTGTCTATACGTGAGAGATATATAATGTAGTAAGTTGAAAGTGGTCATACAATTATATTTCTATATGGACCTTCTTTGTCTATATATACATTATATGATTATATAATATGTCTATTTATAACATACATGCTCAATGATAAACAAGAAGAACATAAGAAAATTATGTCTATTTATTGACTTATACCTAGTGGTCAATGTCATTATGCACGATCCACGCCAAAGGGATCAAAGTTTCTACATATGTTAATCATTTATCTTTAGTTAGCTAAAAATTACATGATACGTGTATGCTAAAAATAACCTAGAAGACAACATGAACAATATGCAACATCATAAACATGAACAAATTTACCTTATATATGGAATGCAAGATCATCAATAGAAGGGGTGACGGTGTCTGTAGTCAATTTCCTATTTGCAAAAAAGGTGATAACCGAACACAATAAAAATATTGGTAATTATAAATAACATATGTTATAATCATTAGAATTGAACATAATAAATATGTAATTGTTAGAAATGCTTTGGAGTAACTGAGAGGGGGGGTGAATTAGTTATTCAAGGTCCAAATTTCTTATTCAAACTTTTTACTAAGTATATTGAGCCCATTCAATCATTTATTCATCCAAGCTTTAACTTTTCTAATCAACAAGTTACTAAAAATCAACATGCAAGCATAACACACAAGAAATCAACACATAACATAGTTGTTTTATGTAGAAACCCAATTTGAGAAAAACCATTAGTAACTTGCTACTCAATTCTCACTCTTCTAAAGTGATGCCCTGAGAAAGACCTGCCCTGTTAGAGGCTTACAACACACTATTAAATGTGACCTTGTTAGAGGATTTAACCACCCTATTAGAAGTGGGCCTAGTTAGAGGACTCTAGAAAATTCACTTGGAATGCCACCCTGTTAAAGGATTTAAAAATGGCTATTAAACCAACCTAAGTCCATAGGATTTTTTTATCTAATACAATTGCTAGAGCGTATTAGAAAATATTTGACTTGACTATAGCATACAACTTAACTTGTAGATCTCAAATCACTTCTCAACTCATACCATTGCCTAGCCTTCAATCACTGCAACTTTGATAGCTTGCCCTCCTTTCAAGCTTAGTCTCCTTGAGTCTCCATGCTCAATGAACCAGTGCAATCATCTCTTCATGACCACTTATAGAAGTAGAGTCTCTATGCTCTTCCTTCTCCTATATGTCTTCTCCTTGACACTCTTCTAACCACTACGTAGTTTGGCTCTTTACCAGCAACAATATCAACAACATTTGCTTCTTGGTCTATGAATCCTTAAATAGAAGTCTTGGAGTGCCTTTTCCCACTTGATTCTTCCATTATTTAATTTTAATTTGTATGGATTAGGTAGGATTCATTGCATCCGACCCATATTTTGTTTCCTCTAGAAACTTCTTGAATAATACTCTTGAAATTGCCCAAAAATAGTTTACATAGAATTATGTGCCACTTGCTTATCATCCTTATCTTCCAACTCATTCACAAAATTCAAGGTAACCACTTTGTCAACTCAGATTTGGCAAATCTTCATCATTTAAAATAATGCAACAACTCAGCACTATTGAATTACAGGTGCTTGGCACATATTGTGTTACTCGGCATCAATTATGTTTTTCCTAATGCTGGGCACCTGAAGATCACTCAGCACCAACTAAGATTGTCCTGATGCTTGACACTTGATCTTCACTCGGCACCTGAAGATCACTTAGAACACACTAGAATTTTCTATTACTCGGCTCCAACTAATAATTTTCTTGTGTTCAACTAACTTGCTCAGCACCCACTAATGATCTTAGTTTAAGCTTTGTAGTCAACCTTGTTACAACTTCTTCCTCCAATGTTTCTAAGTGTGACCAACCTCTGATCTTTGAGTATGTTATCAATACATCATTTAACCATTGTCTTAACTGATCCTTGCACTTCATTACAAAATCATAACTCAACCTTTCACTTAGGTAATCTTGTTACATCTTTTTTGATCAAATCCTCTTCATCAATCAACTAAGTGATAGTACTTGGATCTTATAAGAAAATGTCATTCCTACAAATAGCAGGTTTGACATCAATGACAAAATAATGATTAAAAATAACAATCTTCTTTCTTTGCAACAATCTCCCTCTTTGATCTTCAACAATGAGCTTTTCAATTAGATTTCCAACAGTAATCAAATTTCTTGCATATGTTAATCATTTATCTTAAGTTAGCTAAAAATTACATGATATGTGTATGCTACAAATAACGAAGAAGACAACATGAAAAATATGCAACATCATTAACACGAACAAATTTACCTTATATATGGAATGCAAGATTGTAAACAAAAGGGGTGATGATGTTTGTAGTCAATTGCCTATTTGCAAAAAGAGTGATAATCAGACACAATATAAACATTCATGGTAATTATAAATAACATATGTTGTAATCATTAGAATTGAACATAATAAATATGTAATCATTACAATTGAAAGCAATAAATCATTTCAATCATTTCATTGATCATTTCAATTATGTCATTGATTATCTTCTTCTTCTTCATCCTCATCGTCATCATCATCATCATCACCATCATCACCATCATCACCATCATCATCACCATCATCACCATCATCATTGCCATCATCACCATCACCATCATCTTCATCACCATCATCTTGATCTTCATCATCTGCTTCTTCATCATCTTCAATATCTTCTTCTTCCATAACATTATACTTTATTGGCCTTCCTCTTGGATCATTTCTAAAAACAAATGGCCAACTCTATTTATGTGGAACCTCTCACTAAAACACATTCTCACATTGGCTTGGAAGAACATAGGGCTCATCTCCAACTGGCTCAAATGACCTTGTATTAATCATTGTAAATCCATTATCATGTTGAATAACCGTTCTATCTGGATCATTTTGACTTAGTCATAATTTGTACCATTTGACGATGAATAGAACTACTTTGAAAGAGTTAAAGTCACACTTAGTTATATCATCCAAGATGCCATAGTATTGATTTTGAGATTTTTGAGGATGTATGTCATTTATAGATGATATATTGGTGACCTCAAAAACTACAGTTATCCTAGAATCACAAGTTTTCTTTGTGTCATCCAACTTTTTTATGCAAAATTTGTGGCCATGATAGTACATAGCTTTGTGATGCTTGACCTACAATTTTTGAAGCATGTGTAAATTATTGTCATCGTGAGTTGATACGAAACATACGTCGAGTTATGATCAATAATAAATTTCTACATACCTCTCCACCTCTTGAACCCTTGACTAGACCAACTATCATCAGCGTACCATTGGAATCTCCATTACAATGAGCTTTTATAACCAATGAAGCAACACATTCCCATGTTAATGAGCAACCATTTTTTTGACATTGTTCAATCCATATTGTCATCTAATCAAGATTTTTTGTAATATACAAATGTATTTCATCCCATCCTCGACCACTTGTATCAAAAAAAATACACCAATTATTAATAACTTATATTGAAGATTTATAAGAATTAATTAACTAAACTAACATCTTAGATTCACCTCTCACTTTTCTCGATCTACCTTTGCCCATCAAGTACTCCCCTTCCAATTTGTTAATTGAGTTGGGATCCCAAATACAATCTACATGGATCATTGTTACAAATTTAGGAAGATATTCACTAATGTACACCATGGTCCGGTATACCATATATCCCTCCACCGTAGAACCCTCAGGATGTGCTCTCTGTCAAACCAAGCCTTTCAAAAATTTCAAATACCTCTCAACCATCCACATTGACTTGGTTGGTATAGGTCCACATAATTCAATCTCCTCAACTTGATGAATGAGGTAGTGTTCTTGTGCATTGAAAAAACTTGGAAGTAGACACTTTTGCATTTCACACATAAGAAGCGGAATTTTCCTCTTCCAATATTTAATATCTTCTTTATTGATTTCTTTAGATGACAACCACCTCATGTATTTTCCAAGATCATATATAACCTATTTGACATTGTTGGTGAAGTGGTGTGGGAGAGATAGAGGTAGAATGTACTGCAATATTTGTAAAATGATCTTGTCAATATTTTATAAAAGAATGCAATTAAAACTACATGTAGTATAAAAACATATAGTAAATATAAAATAGCATGAATTACCTTAATAAATGTATGCCAATCATGTGTTTTCAACCCTAACCCAAATTCATTTTTCTTTGATATGAGATTGTTTATGTTCGCATTAAATCTTGTGGGAAATCATGTTTTTTTTATGACTTCTTTTATAGCATTGCTATGCTACTCTGACAATAACCAACTAAGGGCACTTGTATCAATCTAGTCTCCATTATTATTTGATTGAATGCCATTTTTCATTGCATGGTTGGATTCTTCAATGTCACTACAAGTTTTGACAATTTGGTCTTTGTCACGCCTTCCATCCAAGATTTTCCATAATGTCTCTGTTACATTCTTTCCAATATGCATAGGATCAGACAAATGCACAATTGGGAGTTTCTCATAGTACAACAACCTAGTAAATTGCATAGGATAAATTTTTAGTCCTTTTGAAAGTTAGTCATTGATGCCTTGAAGACCTTCACAAGCATTAATTACATCATTAGTAAACAAAACACAATATCAAAATATAAATTTGAAACAAAAACTGTCAAATGGAATGACATTACCTTGATGATTTATTTTATTGTATGCCAACTTCCATAGGCAAGGTGTCATTCTCTGTGGCTTTGACATAGTCTCTACTTTCCCATTGAAAAGATGTTTTTTCAGTAATTTAGTATTTATGATTTCTATGCAAAAAGTGTCTATTCTCATTAAATACTTGCTTTCTTAAACTTTTTGAATGATGAGATTTCGTCTTTGGACCACAAAATGGACATGCAAATTTTCCCTTTGTCTGAAGACTTAAAAGATTGTGTATAATTGGATTAAATGTGTTAACTTTGTGTTATCACTATAACATACCAAAAAAGAGGTGTTAAGAAGATAACATACCACAAAAATGTGTTAGCTCAGGGGCATCATGTATTATCCATACAAGCATTGTATGAAATTGAAATTGTCTTTGTCCTATTGGTCTATAGATGTCATACATAGTAACCCCATTTCATAACACCATCAACTCGTCGATAAGGGGTTCAATATATACATTGATATATTTAACTTGGTACTTACCTAGTTGAATGAAGAAAAATATTACATAATTATTATGACCATTTTGATGGATTAGTAATAATAAATTAATTTAGATGACCATTAAATCAAAAAATACCTGGAACAATCAGTGTCAACATTATGTGCTCTCTCTTTATGGACAATCAAGGAGGCATGTTATTGTTGATAACAAAAATAGGCCACATTGAGTAAGTAGATCTCATCTCTTCAAAAGGATTAACACCATCTATTGCCAATGAAAGCTTGAGATTATGAGGTTCTTCTTTAAAGTGTGGCCATTTTTCCTCTATTTCCTTAAATGCTGAACCATTTGTAAGCATTCACATAAGGTCATCTTGACTTCTATTGTGTGCATGGTAATCCATAACTTGTGCCAAGCTATTGCACTTGAATAATCATTGTAGACATGGAATAATGGGAATATACTGAAGAACCTTGCGAGGCACCTTTTTTGTTAATCGATCTGATTGATATCTACTAATATGACAAATAGAGCATTGTGTTGCAAATTCATGTTGTTTATGATATATAATATGATCGTTTGAACATGCATATATTGTTTGATACTCCATTCCAATATCTTTCATGATGGTAGATAATTCTTAGTACAAGCGAGGTAGAATATTTGATGGTGGTAACAAACACTCACCTATCAACCTACGACCAAAAATATAATTTGTTAATTTAAAGAATATTAATTGCTACATGAACCTAATGTTAATTGTAAGGAAAGTTTGAGTAAAATAATTAAAGAAGATGACATACCTTAACATATCTGTCATTGCTACGTTGGATAAACCATTCATAACCTTCAAGTTCACCAACAACAATATAGTGGCAAGAAGAGTTGTTTCAGAGCTTCCATATAGGGACTTGTGTGCCTTCTCAAGTATAGGTACATCAAGCTATGCATCAACATCATCATCTTGATCATCATGATCTTCATCATTGTGCTCTTCTTCCATTGTATCATTACCTTCTACTTCAAAATTCACACCTCCATGTTCCCTCATTTGGAAATCCACATTCTTTGAATTGTCGTGGTCCATAACATGAAACTCAAGGACATTGACCAATATGAAAATGATGACCTTATATTAACCATGACCATGATGTCATCATCAAATCATGTCTTATGTAATTTATAAATTATTAAAATACATACCAATGGATGATATTCATTCCCCCTTCAATGTGACCATGTTGCCTACAATGTTCCTCAATTGTTTTGATTAGATATCTTTGAGTCTTTAAGCCCTTACAAAATTTTGCAAGGACAATAACATTTTCCATCACCTTTTCTTTTTAAGTTAGACCACAGTCTAGCAATTGTCTCCCTATTTTCTTGTGCATTGATATCGTCAGACATGGTCTTTCTTGAATGGAATGACTTGTTGGTGGAAGAAGGATGATTTTTTTGCAACCTGCAGATGGAGTAGTAAGAGGAAGACACATATAGAAATTAATACTAAAGTGAGATAGATAGAAAGAGGTATAGATAGAGAGAGATAGATTGATAAATAGATAAAGAAATATAAAAAATGAAAATAAAAAAATACTTAGTTGACCTTCCATAACTCTACCTCTACATATTGCACTTGCTACATACAAGCACTTCCTGAGAAAATGGGAAGCAAAAACTAAGGAGGGAATTGGAGAATCCATTTGGCTCAAGAGGAGGATACAAAAAGTGACCAAGGGGTGAAAGGAAATGTTGATCCAGTGAGAGGAGAGTCTCTAATGTTCAATAGAACCCTGGTGAAGACTGTCACAGAGCAAGAACCTCCCCAAAGAAAGACATTATTCAGAACTCTTTGCAAGGGAAGAGGTAAGGTCTAAAAAGTTATCGTAGATTTTGGTTCAACTGATAATATAGCTTCAGTAGAAATGGTAGAGAAGCTTGGATTGAAGAATTTGCCTCATCCTAACCCTTATAAGGTTTCATGGCTAAATAAGGAGTAGCAGGTCATAGTAAATGAACAAGTTCATGTTCAATTTTAAATAGAGGAGTACAAAGACAAGATCTAGTGTGATGATGGTTGGAGACAAGGATTTTTTGAAGACCCTCAAGGTGAAAAACACCCTATGTTTTGCCATAGTAGTAAATCCAAAACTTGGAGAAAAAGGAAAGGAAGGTAGATCCAATGAAAGGATTGTGAGATCCAAGGAAGTAAGGTAGCTATTGGACAAGTACAAAGAAGTAATTTTAGATTGTACCAAGGGAAACTACACCAAACTCATAATGAGGAAGATGGGACCCTTCAAAATTTTGCAAAAAAATGGCACAAATGCATAAGAACTTGAACTCCTTGCTGACATTGGTTTATCTAACATTTTTAATGTTTGTGATTTGTATCCCTATAAGGGAACTGATGACTATGATACAGGTCAAATGGATGGATTGGAGGTGACTATGATAAGGCATTTCAATTAACCATTTGTGCACTATTGAACAGCAAAATTCCATAAGCTTGTGATTCCACTGAAACATGATTTTGTTCTACAAATAATTATCCACAACAAAATGACTAACCTCCTCAGAAGAAGAATCCTCACTACTAGAATCTTTTGCTGGAAGCTTCTTTGCAATGGCAAGATTTTTTCTTACAAGATGCTTCACCTTTATCTATACAGCATTAACACAAAATGAGTACCATAAAATCAAAACATATGTTATATTATCAATATGATCCCAAAAAGCAACAAAATAACTGGCATTCTTCAAATCTGGTATTTTTTTCAACATAAATGTTCTAGTTCGCTCAAAGACAAACACAAAGACCCTAGGAGAGTGGGTTCCACTTGGGAAGGTAGAGAGCCACATGTGGTAGGACTTGGTAATATCTATGTACTAATGCACAATCTATGCTATATTGTCAACCATCTCAATAAAGAAAAATAGAGAAAATGTGTACTTGAAATTAGATGGAGAAAGATGTAGCACATGACTTCTGAAACCAAGGCTCGAGATCTATAGTATAAAAATTTGGATTTTCAAGTGTAAATAATTGAGTTTAAATGCATGCATTTTTTTCAATCTATAATTTATTTCAAATGCCATGCTATGCAATCAAGGGTTAAAATTGAAAACAACTCAAAATGCATAAATAAACATTCTTGCGTTATCACACAGAAAATGAAAAAACAAATTTGATTCTAGAGAAACCCTCAAATAGGAAGAAAACTCTTGTAGAGTAATTACTATTCTTAATTCCATTAGATTATGGTCTAACAAGAGTAGAGGTGGAGTCTCTTATACCACAGGGGCATGGCGTTATTGCCTAAGAAGTTTCTAGTGCAAAGGTGGAGTCTCTTATACCATGGAGGCCTGGCATAAATGCCTAAGAAGCTATTGGTGCAACTGATGTCATCATGGTAGCCATAAAATATGTTTCTACTTCTTGGGAAGCTCATGATTATGACAAGGATTATCACCATGAAGACCAATCTAGGGCTAGAAAAGTTGAACAGGTATTTTTCACAATTAATGATCTGTCTATTGTTAAACTTTTGAACATTGTAAAATTTTATTCATCATAAATGTTTTAGATCATACATCATGATCTAAAATTTAAGTTCTTCAATATTGATAACAATCATGATCTAAAATTTAAGTGTGATGAGAAATCGAGTAAAAGAGATCGATGAGAAGTTATCAAGGTTGGCATGTTATTGCAATAGTTTCTTAGGTTTGTCACAATGGGTCAAATTTTGTGTTTGACTAAAAAATGAGTAGGAGGGGTCTCAAAATAGTTAGATATTTTATTGAAACCAAACTCAACCCTTTAGGAGTGATGATGACTTTCCAATTCATCAAAGTGAAAAAATTACAAAAATTGTCAATGACAACTTTGATAGCAATATTAGAAAGTCACCAAGAAATGGTTGGGGATCAATGAAGAAAGTTGGTACTTGGACAATAGAGTTATATAAGCTCATTTGAAATCATTTTTAGGGGTTGGAGTTCCCATTGTATGAAATATTGACTAATACAGCAAATTGTTACATTAAAAAATTATCACAATGATCTTGCAACTCAGAACTCTATATTCTAATGGATTGAAATGAGTGGTTTGATTACATGATTTGATGAATCATTATAAGTAATTTCATAGTGCATTAATTAAGTTCCCATTTTATGTTTTGGTAGTTGTAAATAAATTTTTTCTTCTTGGCTAGTTCACTAGCCTAGGTAGAGTAGTTGGTGCAGGAGCCCCACACACAACCAAGCCAATGGTGCAACTTATGAAGACCACAAAGACGGCTAGAGGAAATTAGGGAATTAATTGGCAAGTTATAAGAATTAGACTAATATGATGATTCAAATATTTGTAATTTCTTTAATATGACTAAATGAAATTTTAATGGACTATCATTGTCCAAGCACAAATAACATTGGAGTGTTTAGAGTCTAGGAATGTTAGTGATCATAAAAGATCAAAATTTGGTTAATGGTCTTTTGGTTTAAAGGAATTCCATAAAATATATGTTGACATTAGTTTGAGTTTTTTATGTTTTAAAACCAAACCATTCAACTAACCGATGGTAGTTGTATTCATTTTGAGTTACTTTTAGGCATTTCTATATTTATTTTTTTTGAGTCTTTGTTATAAGAGAGACAGTCGAGTGTACATTCAAAGGAGAAAGACAATAATAATACAACTCTATTCTTTGCAATTGATTTCCATTACTTTGGATCTCCAATTGATTGGTTTGTATTTGAAAGACTTTGACAAGGTTTTATGCATGAACTACTATGTTTTATTGATACATTTCATAATGTTGTAGGCTTGTTGTCGTAGCAGTCTTGATTTAAAATAGTTACTCTTGATTTCAATTTGTTATTGCAGTAACACCTTAGGTAGAATTAGGATCATCCCATGAACATAGAGGCCTAACCTTCATGGGATGATATTGTTAACATGTATTATAATCTGCTAATAGTGCATATGCAGTTTTGTGGGGTGCAAAAGTGATCACAGGTTGAAGATATATTGGAATTGAAAGTTGTATACAATAGGGAATATTCTACCCAAATTTGGAGTTAATCCTATGCTATAAAAACATATAACATATTGAATTTTTGTGTAGATGTAAGAGTTTGAGGGAACTCTAGTCAAATCGGGTTTGAGTCAAGATTCAGGGACTATGGTGTTGCAAGGCCCGAGAGACCAATCATTTATGAAATTTGATCATTTGTAGTCATCTCATGACTCTAGTGTGAGTTTGAAAAGATAAGGATAGCAGGTGTGATGTCCCTTATTAAATTGAGGAATTGTCTTGCTTAGATGTGGGGTACAATTATGTATAATCCTATTGGTCTATGGTAACCATATACAATCCTTTGTTATGTTATAAAACTCTTTAAAAAGGGTATTAGGAAGTTTCTTTAGATTGTGAAACATTTTGAGGAAAACCAAAGTTGTCCCCATTTCAAGCATGCAGCAGGATTGGTAGGTAGGGTATTGTGCATTTGAGCCAAATTTATAGAAGTATGGTATTGTCTTAGAGTCTTAAAGATCATTGTGCCAGTTAATTGAGTGTTTAAGAAACCAAATCAGCATCTAGGAATATTGTGATAGACTTAAACAAGTTAATTCCTTGAAGAATTTGAAGTTTTTGATAGGCACAAGTATCTAAGTCTCTTAAGTTTGCAACTTTTATTGTGTATTTAATACCAACCACCCTTCCTCTACATCAGTAGTTATCATAGAAATTGCTCTAATTTGATTTCTAATTGTTGGAATACAACAACCTTTAGGAATCTATTAGGGAACTATAAGTAACTTGGGGTCAATATGAAATGGTCTTCTATTTTTGGAATCAATCCCTAGGTGGATTCAGCCATACCCGACAAGGTGACTTGATGGTTATACGGTTTGGATAGAGGAGTAGTTTGATTGGTTTGTGGCAATCAAGGATTGGAGTATGTATAGAAATATATAAAGGTATAGTTTCCAATAACTAAGAAGGATTTGAATCTTTTTCTATTCATTTTTAATCTTTGTAAGGCTTGTCAACAAGTAAAGTCTTGAAACCCTTCTAAGTAGATTATTTTATAGGAATGAGTTGTACGGAGGGGTTGAAGAACTAAAACCTTGAAAATATTCAAGCTCTCTAAAACCATAACTTAATTGGTATCTTCTTGAGTTTTTTTTCAAATATTTTTAAAAAGGAAATTTTGGGGGCCTAATTAGTGGTGCAGGGGCACCAAGATCATCGTATGAAGACACCAAAACATACCATGAAGACTAGAGGAGTGAGTAGGACAAGGAGATATCCAAGTAATACAAATGGACTAGAATTAAAATCTATAATGGTTTTCATAACTAAATGATGTAATCAGATGAGTTTATTTTGTAATGTCCTAAAAGGACTGAAAGTCATACTTATAATGTCCTTAAAGGACCAAGAATTTGTTTGTATTGGACTAATGTTGTCCAAACCTAAGTTATGTTTACAAGAAGTTTAGAATGGGAAGGGGATAGGTCTAGGTATTAGAATAAGGGTTGAATATAAATTTAAAACCATTTTTGTTATTTAAAATTCAAATATTTAAAAACAAACAGCTATAAAGGTATTTGGAGGGAATCAGTGTTTGGGGTGTCTTTAGGCTTAAACTAAGCCTCCAACTGGTAAGAGTTGGTTGTGATAGTTTGGGGAAGGCTATTAAAGCATAAATGCATCTATTGTATGGAAGAGATCTGGCTGTACAAATTGATACAAATAGTGAGCAATAAAATCCTCATTTTGTGGTCTCATTGATTTGTTGAACTCTTTATTGTGTGGATTAACATATCTATGAATTAGCAAGGCTTACTGATTCCATTTTAATCATTTTTGAATGAACTTCACTTCATTTTGAGAAGTCTATATGCTTGGTGCAAGTAAACAAGTGTTGATTCTATTGGTTATCTTGTAACTAGTCCTAAGACCTATTACTTTATGGCCATCCCATGAATTTTGAGGGCCCAGGCTTCATGGGATGTGCATTTCTAACATGTATAATTATCTTCTAACCTTTTAATTGTAGAGGAGAATGCAACATTGGTTGACTGTTATGAAATAGTATAGGTTTCTTAGAAGGAATTCGTGGGTACAGAGTAGTAGTAGAGTTTTGGTCTGAAGGAGGAACCTATTCTATGGTTTGAACCATCTTAGTATGATCATCTAAAGGAGAAAAAACTATCAGTTATTCTTGGAATTGATTGGATACAGTGGATTTGAGAAACTCTTGGATTGAGGGTTTCGAAGTCATAAGTGCAGATAGTTAGACCTAGTCCAAAGAAGTCAAAGAAGTCTATAGTAAGGTCTAGGTATGTTAAGGTAATTGGAAAAGGGTATTTGAAAATGCTTTTACTTTACCAAGTGTTTTGGGAAAAGGTAAAGTTATTGAGTTTTAAACTTGCTGCAGACCTACAAGATTGTCAATTCCCCCAATCAAAGATGAAAAGAACAATGTAAATAGTCATTATTTTTCAAATTTCGTTGCTTAGAAAACTACCCATTCCCATCCTTGCAAAATAGAATTTTTTTTTCTATTTTTTAACTCACCTATTTACCAGTTGCAATGCAAAGCCAAGCGAGTTTGTGTATGCTCAAATGACGACTGATAGTTCAAGTTTAAGGCTATAGTAGATGCTCACAAGGTTTCCAAATGCTACAATGTTAAACTCTTGAAGGATGTAGAATGCTGGAAATCCTCAAATTATCTGTGAATGATGCTCAAAATGCTCATCTCAAGTGAAATGCTCAACTATTTCAAACACTACACTTCTCCTTTCTCCAACAATCTGATCACACCCCTACCCAACAACTCGGTGTCAATTTCTTCTATGATCAAATCACCTGATAGCCCTAATCTATCTATAAATAGCTCTATCTAAATCTTGCAAATTTTTTAATTAAAAATAATTGTTTTTTCATGTCACTAAAAACACCTAAAGGGTGAGGTGGATGACAGGAGTCTTCACAGGCAAACAAGTCTCCCAAAAGCAAAATGTCCCATAGATCGCTTGATTATATAATCATCATCACTTGTTAAAATAATTATTTTCTATTTAGATTGCGTTAGCAAAAATTATCCCTAACCTTGTTCACTATCTCTATGGGAGATGTCATGGTAGATGGAAAGAGATGAGTTCTCCTAGATGTGCCATATCACGTTGGTCCTCGACAATCAGCTCAATTGACCTTCCCCCATGTATTATGGCATTCAAGTGAAATGCTCAACTAATTTGCCACTTTTTTTTAATTTTTATGTTGCCATGTTGGTCGCAATTGAGACCAACACAAAATATAAAGCATTGGTTGTAATTGTGACCAACACGAGCATGTATTAAAAAAAACAAAAGTTTCCTTTATAATGAAACAAACCAAGGAATTTATATTTGATTAGTCAAAATTTAAGGTAGAAATTTGGGGTTAAATGTACTAGTGCATAGTTCCACTTTTGGTTTTCTGGGTTAGAGTTTTTGAGCAGCTTGAGATATGTGTTAATGCAAAAAATGAGTTATTTTGTAATTGATCCATAATTATGATGATTTAGATGGTGTAATTTGGAGGGATAATTATATTTGTAATTTAAAATACTCCAAAAAAAGAATCAGGTCAAAAGGCTGTACAGTTTGAAAGTTATTACAATTTTAAGTTGCCTGGAGACCTCCTAAGAGTGCTTTCGAGTCAAATTTTAGGCATTAAATGACCTTGTACGGGCCCAAAAAATGGGGGATGAATGAAGCTAGTACATAGGGATATAGAGCACTTTGAGAGCTTTTTGGAAATGTAAACAATTCATTAATCAAAGTCTTGGATCAAAACTTTTGCCTCCCAGAAGTTTGACTACCATTTCTAGATTCTTCTAATTTCACACCAGCTTCTAACATGATTTCTAGAACCTTTTGTTTTGGCGGTGGATTCCAAATGGCATATTCTAGAATTTATTCCTAACCCTAAACCTAATTGGGTTTATTTAAGAAAATTTTTGATATTGTAAAGGTAGTTCTTGATGGAGTTTGAGAGAAGGTACTGTGAGGAGGATTTTTCTCTAGGATCTGGCCATTGTAAGCCCATAGGGCATGTATTAGGGTCTGTTTACATGTACTGAATGTGGTTGCATATTTTACTAATAATAATATCCTTATTTTCCCTTGTTGTATTCATTATGGTTGTGGTTTGTGTCTTCATTAAGTGGTATCAGAGCAGGTTTTCCTGAGTGTGTAGACAAAGCGCCAACTGTGAGGCAGTTTGCACCAGGACTATGTGGTTGTGGGTTTGAGAAAATAAGATTCCTCCACAAAGGGAATGTGGTGGAAGGGCTAGATTTATTACTCTTGAGGTTAGAGCCCTCTAGAGACAAGTCTAAGCATTACAGGAGGAGATCCATAGAGGGATGAATGTTGTCATAGGCGATGAAAGTGAGGAAGAAAATGAAGAAGGAAATATTGGGCGAGAAGGGGAAGGAGATGGAGAAGTCCTAAACCAGGTAGAGGATAGGCTTTTTAAGGCCATTTCTAAGCTTGGAAAAAGACCTAAAATTGTCATGGGTATTTTTTGGGAAGTCTAAACCTAGATGAGTTGATCGATTGGATCAATGAACTAGAGGAATATTTTGAGCATGAGGATATTGGGGACCCAGATAGGGTTAAGTTTTTGAAGGCCAAATGAAAGGCCATGCCAAAATTTGGTGGCAAGAGGTTTAGCTAGAAATAAATAGAAGAGGAAAGGAGAAAATCACCAGATGGGATTGCATGGTGGACAAACTAAAGAAGCAATTTATTCCTATTGATTACGAGCTTGATTTGTTCAAAAAAATGCAAGGATTAAAGCAAGCAAGAAAATCTATACAAGAATATACAGAGAAATTTTACTGAGTTTTTATTAGGGCAGGGCATGCAAAAGAAAACAAGGAGAAGGTTTTCTATTACCTTAGTGGGTTAAGACCTAGCATTCAGGAGAAGTTAAGTCTGGTTAGAATGACTAGCATTGAAGAAGCATACCAATTTTCCCTGCAAGTTGAGGAGAAGCTAAAAAAAAGGCTTAATGGAAGGCAAAGAGGGAACAATCAAGGAGAAATAGGCAGTAGTAGGTCATTTGGAGGTTAAAATGAGAACTAGAGGAAAAATGAAGATGTGGGTACTAGCCAAAACTAGAGGAACGAGGGTTTCAACCATTCCGATGATCGAAACTTTGGAGATCAGAGAGGAAGAGGTAGACGACATGGACAAGGTTTCAAAAGATGAGGCTTCCTTGGTACCTATTTTCATTGCAATGAAGAAGGTCATCATGCCTTTGAATGCCCTCAATGCTAAGGAAGGATAGATAGGAGAGTTGATGGACAAGCAAGGGTTACTCATGTGGATGAGGATGCATAGTCATCACATTTAGAGGATGCAGAAAGATGAGAGGTTCTAGTAAATGAAAGGGTCTTACTAAGTGGTGAGACTAAACTTAGAGAAAGGAGGAGTTTGTTTCATACTAGGTGCAAGTGACAGGACAAATGTTGTGATGTGATTGTTGATGGTGGAAGAACTAACAACTTGGTGTTAGAAGAGATGGTTTCAAAGCTAAAGTTCAAGAGGGAGAAACACCCCCAACCTTATTGGATTTCTTGGTTGAAGGATGATCATAAGGTTCTTGTTAGTGAACAATGTTTCATGAAGTTCAAGATTGGGAGTTACCATGATGAGGCTCTCTCTGAGATCATTCCAATGGATGTCTACCATTTATTTTTGGGAAGCTCATAGCAATTTGATAGGCATGTTGTACATGATGGTCATGCAAATACATACTCTTTGACAAAGGATGGAGTTCACCACAAATTGAAGCCCTTGATAAATGAAGGTGAAAAGGTATGCAATAGTGCTAGGGTATGTCTTGTTGATGGAAGAAATCTTTTGGATGGCATGAAACATCAATGTATGTGTTATGCTTTGATTCCTAGAAAAGATAAGGAATGAAGTAGTGAAATTCCACTTGAAGTTTTAGGCCTATCAAGTGAGTATGGAGATGCCATCTTTGATAATGTTCTAGAAGGGTTGCCACTAGTAAGGAAAATTAGTCATCAAATAGATTTAATCCATGCAGCTAGTTTGCCTAACAAGGCTACTCATAGGATGACTCCTATTAAAACTAAGGAGCTAAACAAACAAATTCAAGAGTTTTTGAGGAAAGGTTTGATTCAGGAGAGCCTGAGTCCATGTGTAGTACCTATAGTGTTGGTACTAAAGAAGGATGGAGAGTGGAGAATGTGTATAGACTTTCAGGCTATAAATAGAATAACCATCAAGTATTGGTTCCCTTTGCCAAGAATGGATGATCTTATGGACTATTTGAGTGGAGCTTAGTACTTCACAAAGATAGATCTCAAGAGTGGATATCACTAGATACAAATATGAGAGGGAGATGAGTGGAAGAGTGCATTCAAGACCAAGGAGGGTCTATATGAGTGGTTATTCATGCCCTTTGGAGTGACCAACGTGCCAAGCACCTTCATGTGACTTATGAATGAGGTACTAAAGAAATTCTTGGGAAAAAATTTTTTTGTCTATATGGATGATATTTTAATTTTCAGCAAGTCTTTGGATGAACATTTATTGCACATTTATAGTGTCCTTGAAAGGTTGAGGGAAGAGAAATTGTTGATTAATTTAAAGAAGTATAGCTTCATCAAAAAGGAGTTTGTATATTTGGGGTTTGTTGTATCAGCTAAGGGTCTCAAAATGGATCCAAAGAAGGTAAAGGCCATCCTAGAATGGCCTACTTCAAGGTCTAGTTAGTTTTTACATGAGGTTCATTAGAAATTTCAGCGGCATATGTGCACCTCTGACTAAAACAATGAGGGGGATAAAAGAGAGTTCAAGTGGACTATAGGAGCTACAAGGAGTTTTGAATTATTGAAGAAGAAGATGACAGAGCAACTTGTGTTGGCAATTCTTGATTTCAATAAAGTGTTCTAGGTGGATTGTGATGCTAGTGGCAATGCTATTGGGATTGTATTGAGCCAATAAGGTAAGCCTATTACCTATTTTAGTGAAAAACTAAATGATGCAAAGAAGAAGTATTTTTTTATGATTAAGAGTTCTATGCATTGTTGTTGACTGTAATGCAAGTTGAAGTGGTTGGGTTTGATGAAATTAAGAATCTATACCCTAGGGATCCTGATTTTGCTTAAGCATGGAAGGCTTGTAAAGAACATATTACTCTAGATAGGACTGTTGAGATAATGGGTGTTGCACACATTGCATAATATTGTTATTTTATTATTTTATTTTATTATGTAATGTTGTACCTAGATGGACGTGCAACATGTAAAGATTTCCATGGAATATTCTTGATGAGTTGTATTGTAACATTGTAAAAATATTTCATGTAATTATTTAATATTGGAAAAAAAGAATTAAATGCCCAATATTAAATGTGGGGTTAGTGGGTTAGGTAGCACATGGTTTTAGCACATGGTTTATGTAATACCACTTGGTGGTTTTGTGGGACCTGCTACTATATAAGCAGCCACAAGGGTAGTTGTTGTATAGAAAAGAGAAAGAGTGACAAAGAGAAGACAAAAGGCAAGAGTCAAGCGGGACAAGGCTTGACAGGTTAGCCAAGGGAGCATTTGTGAAGGTTGAAAGCATGGCATGGGATGTGTGGATTCATGCTTGTTCACATAGTTTGCTCGGTTGTGGCTATGGCCATGAAGGCTTCCATGATCGTATGGCAATGGTATTTTTGCTGAATAATACATGATGATGGATGCTTTTGGAGGCTAGGTTTTTCCCTCAATGAGGGTTTCTCAGGGTATATCTTGTGTCACATTTTATGGGTATGTTGTCTATTCTCTTGCATGTGGATTTTAATTCCGTGTTTATTTCATATCTATTATGGGTTATGTGGAAATAGTTATATTCTTTATTGCCAAGTTTCCTTACAAGTGGTATCAGAGCTATGATTTTATTATTGTAACCCTAGATTGAATCCATGGGAATGCATGAGAGGATAAAAGAAAGGGCAAGATATATGAATGATTTATTGTAGATCTGAAGATTTTTTGATTTGCTATTATGATGGGATGTTAAAATATTTGGGCATGTGAAATTGTTGGACAAAAAGATTTTTCAGATGTTTCATTTAAATGAGGGTTTTGGGGGGTAGCTTGCAGAAATGACCTCTTGGGTAAAAACAGACCTCACCATTGGATCCGGGTCGACATTTTCATAAAATTTGATATATAATATGCCTTAGTTTGGCCATGTTCAGAGGAAATGAAAGAGTTTTTTAGTTTCAACCCGTGATGGCTATCAAATTTAATCCCGTTGGAATTTTCGTCACTGAAAAAATAAAAAATGAAAAATCGTACTGAAAATGGTAAAAAGACTGTCTTAGTAAAATGGCCATAACTTTCTTTCAGAATATTAGATTTCAGAGTTCTTATAGGCGTTGGAAAGCTAATTCATAGCACTACAAGATGGTGTAGGTTTGGTTCTATAATTTTGAGATTTTGTCAGGTTTTAAGAGCCCTAAAGTCAGATGTTATTTATTTTGAGCACGAATTGGGACATAACTTGGGCATACGAAGTCAAATTTTGGACTTCAAGTAGTCAACGAAAAGCTCTTGGAGAGCTCTACACATTGGTTTAGATTTGATGCAGGTTTGGCATGATTTATTTAGTGATATATTCATCTAAATAGATTATGGTATATTTTGACTATGGTAACATTGTGAGTTTATGGCATTGGAGATTTAAGATTTGATGTCATTGTATACTCAGTTCATATTTTAGATTGGTCTCATGATGATATAGTTATCAGTGTTTGGTTTAGATATGCATGATGACTTGTTGGATCTACAAGTTGTGCAGTGTTGTAAGTGGTCTATACTTATAGGTTGCATTTATAGCTTGGTTATGGGTTGTCTTTGCCCATTGATCTTTCATTATTGATGCATATTCAGATTGGTGGCTTTGATTTGGGTTGTCTATGCCCTAAGTCACATGATTTTATCTTCATGTAGAAGGGATGAGATGTTGTTACCAGGTACAGTCATGGTGGAGGATTGTGGTTGACTATTTTATGCTGACAAGTTGGACACTTTGAGAGACAGATGCTCAGTTCATGGATGTGATCATGGTGTCATGGATTTTGGCATGACATGATTGGTTATATAGGTACATCCTTGATGTTCATTAGCTTGGATTTTCTGATTCAGTTATGGTGGTATATCTTCTTGGTAGAGGATCATGGTTATTTGGATTCTTTTGAGGAGCTCATGATGTGCATTTTGAGTTCTTTGATAGTTTGATGCCTTGGTTGATTCTCATGGTTAGAAGATGGGTTTTCATCATGATATCATGGATAGCTTGGATACACGGTTTAGTGGGAGCTTGTGACAGTGATGGGGTGACAGTGCAGGATTAGTTCCTGGTTTGGTTTGGATCTTCAAGTAGGAGATGGATTTTATGATGCCATAAGTGACTTGGTACCACAGTTGAGTGGGAGTTGTTGGCATTGATATATTTATTGAGTGTTTGCAGATGTTGGAGGTTTGTCTTAGATCCTGTTGCTGCAGAAGCGTCTTTGACATTTGCATGGTGCACTTGTTATCTTCATGGTGTTTGAAGATGGTTAGACCTTGAGGACTCATGGAGTTCTTGGTTATCTTCATGGTATGTGGAGATGGTTCTTCCTGCTATGTGGAGATTGTTTTCTTCATGGTGTGTGGAGATGGTTGCATCTTGAGGACTCACAGGGTTCTTGGCAAAGGTGTGGTTTATATCTTTTATTTGGCATGTTATCTTTGGTATGAGGATGGATTCATTATTATGTCATGGTATACTCTTGATACGCATTTAGAGTTGTGACATCTTATGGTATGTTCATGTGGAGCATGTTATCTCTTTAGTTGAGATGGTAAGATCATGTTGTCATGTTTATGTTCCTGAGGCCATGGTTGGAACTTTGACATTGATCTTGGTTTAGTTTCTTGGTATTGAGTACACTGATCATAATATGGATACTTCATGATATTGCTATGTTGCATTTGGAGTTGGCATGAATTGATTGGTTACAGGTGCTCATGGATACTTAGAGATGGTGGTGATGCTGATTTCTCTTGGATTAGAGAAGTATTTGTTGGGACAGTTGATGGTTTCAGCAGGAAGTCTGAGGGGCAATCACCTGATATGGACTTGAGAGGAGATTGTTCTTAGATGAGTCTTGGTTGGAGACTTGGGTATCTTGATGAGCATTCGCATTCCCCACTCTTGGTCTACTCGGCGGTTTGCTACTTGAGAGGTATAGCCCATTGTTTTCTCTCAGTTGCATTATATTTATGCTTATCTTTCATGGATATAGATCTTGAGCTATGGTACATGAGTTAGTTCTAGAGGGTTCATTTGAGAGATGGTTTAGCATTGGTTATCTCCATGTGCATATGTTGTTATGCTAGTTGAGTTTGGGAGATGGTTTTATATTTGGGCATATTCCTTGGATTAAGAATGGTTATTCCTTGGTTTAGGAATGGGTTTATTGAGTTTGATCTTCTTGTGAGAGGCTTACATCCATGATTAGTTATATGGTATGGTTTGGGTGTTGTTGAGGCTTCTTGTTGGGGTTTTATGGAGGACATCATACTTGCACAGTTTACATCTAGAGGTATGTGTAGAAGGACATGATATAGGTTATGATTTGCATGGTTTCTCTGGTCTTGGTTATCTTCCTGGATGTTCAGTTTTGCTTACATTGGATTTGATATTGGTTAGAGATTATGATCACTAGTTTGTGCTCATGTATGTCATGTGAGAGATGACATGGTTATTTCTTTCTCTTTCCTCTGTTGGTTGTGGTGAATTTGGGAGAACGTTGGAGACTTTTTATGAGAGTTGTTCTTGCAGGATATCAGTTTATGTATTGTGGATGTCCTTGATGCTACATGGATTCACTTCTTTGAGATGTTGTGAGTTGATTGGTTATAGATTTGACATTATCTTTTGTAGTGGGAGCTTCTTGGTATATATGTGGCAGGTATTGCTCTTGAGGCTTGTAATTGCAGGTTATAGATTGGATATGTCGGTGATATGAGATTCACTTGTTATACCTTTGAGGTATGGATAGTTGGATGGGTTTGGCACTTGTTGTGGGTGCTATTTCAGCTATGGATATTTTGACAACTACGGATACATGTGATTACCCTTGGATCAGGTTTTTCTGCTTAGAATTTTAGTTGGTACAAGATTTTATGATCTTCTAATACGACAGGTTGGGTGGCTTTCTCTTTTGGATGGCTTCTATGTATGTCCAGTGGCAGTGGCATAATAGGAGGTGAGATCATTCATGTTTGAGATGCTGGATACTTTGATTTTGTTGTGGGTACCAAGATGGAGCACTTGGTGTATTTTGATCCATGATGGTGGATATGCTGGGAGGGATTATTCCCTTGTTCATTTATGTGGCTATGGATTGACCCTATGCAATGTATACAACAAGTGGGAGATTGTTGAGATAATGGGTGTTGCACACATTGCATAATATTGTTATTTTATTATTTTATTTTATTATGTAATGTTGTACCTAGATGGACGTGCAACATGTAAAGATTCTCATGGAATATTCTTGATGAGTTGTATTGTAACATTGTAAAAATATTTCATGTAATTATTTAATATTGGGAAAAAAGAATTAAATGCCCAATATTAAATGTGGGGTCAGTGGGTTAGGTAGCACATGGTTTTAGCACATGGTTTATGTAATACCACTTGGTGGTTTTGTGAGACTTGCTACTATATAAGCAGCCACAAGGGTAGTTGTTGTATAGAAAAGAGAAAGAGTGACAAAGAGAAGACAAAAGGCAAGAGTCAAGCGGGACAAGGCTTGACAGGTTAGCCAAGGGAGCATTTGTGAAGGTTGAAAGCATGGCATGGGATGTGTGGATTCATGCTTGTTCACATAGTTTGCTCGGTTGTGGCTATAGCCATGAAGGCTTCCATGATTGTATGGCAATGGTATTTTTGCTGAATAATACATGATGATGGATGCTTTTGGAGGCTGAGTTTTTCCCTCAATGAGGGTTTCCTAGGGTATATCTTGTGTCACATTTTATGGGTATGTTGTCTATTCTCTTGCATGTGGATTTTAATTCCTTGTTTATTTCATATCTATTATGGGTTATGTAGAAATGGTTATATTCTTTATTTCCAAGTTTCCTTACAAGGACTAGGTAGCGATATGATTTGGTTTAGGATGGTATGTTGTTCAAGGGTAGTCAATTATGTATTCCAAGGAGTTCTATGAATGAGAACTTGATCAAGGAGAAACATAGTGGAGGAATGGAAGGACACTTTGGTCAGGATAAGACTATTGCCATTATTAGAGAACATTATTTTTTGCCTCAATTTTCATAGGATGTAAAGAAGTTTGTTCAGAGTTTTCAAGTATGTCAAGCAGCCAAAGGATTTAGTCACAATACTAGACTTTAACAGCGATTGCCTGTTCCATCAAAGCCTTAGGAGGACATAAGTAGGATTTTGTTCTTGGATTTCCAAACACACAAAGGGGTAATGACTCATTATTTTTGGTGGTTAATAGGTTCTCCAAGATGGTACATTTCATTCCATGCCACAAGACTCATGATGCAATACATATTGTAGATTTGTTTTTGAGAGAAGTGGTGAGACTACATGGTCTCCCAAAGAGTATTGTTTCTGACAGAGATACTAAATTTGTGGGGTATTTTTGGAGGACTTTTTGGAAGAAGTTGAGGATGGAATTGAAATTAAACTCTACACATCATTCATAGATTGATGGACAAACGGAAGTGGTGAATAGAAGTTTGGGAAATTTGCTAAGGTGTTTAGTGGAGATAAGCCAAGGGGGTGGTTTTTAATTCTACCACAAGAACAATTTTCTTACAATAATTTTATAAATAGGAGTAATGGAAGATCAACATTCCAAATTGTGTATGGGAATAGTTCAAGGACTACACCAAAGCTGAGAAAGATGGAGCAAGGGGAGAGGACAAGTGTTGAGGCAGAAGAATTTGCTAAACATGTCAAGAATCTACATGAGGAGGTACATACACATATTACCAAGATGAATCAACATTATAAGGCTAGGGTAGATCAAAAGAGGAGACATAAAGAGTTCCAAGTAGGGGATCTAGTTATGGTATACTTGAGGAAGGAATGCTTTCTAGTGGGTACCTACAATAAGCTAAAGATGAAGAAATTTGGTCCTTGCAAAATTTTGAAGAAACATGACTAAGGAAATGCATATGAGGTGGAGTTACCATATAGGATTCACATTTCTCCTATCTTCAATATTGTAGACTTAACAAAATATAATAATGATGGTGTGGATGAGGGATTGATGTTGGAGCCATGTCCAATTCCTGCTTTGGTAAAGGAAGATATTGAAGACATTTTGGATAGTCATGTGGGCCAGAGTACCATAAATAAGTAGTATGAAGAATACCTGGTGAAGTGGAAAGGATGACCAATAGAAGACTCAACTTGGATATATGCAATGGAGGTTGCCCATTTGGGTTTTCCTCTACTAGCTATAAAGTGACAACGTCACTTTTCAATCTACCCTAGGTGTCTAATGCAGAAGCATCCGGTGGTGTAAAGGCAATCCTGTATCACCCAAAAAAATACTTAGTGTTAGTTTCTATTTAAAGTGTTTTCATTTTTGGATACCCATTTGGGTCAAATAAAGATTCCAACTCTCATAGTTCCACTTTTGGTTTTCTAGGTTAGAGTTTTTGAGCACCTTGGGATACATGTCAATATAGAAAATGGGTTATTTTGTAATTGAACCATAATTATGATGATTTAGAGGGTATAAGTTGGAGGGATGATTATATTTGTAATTTAAAACACTCCAGAAAAAGAATTAGGTCAAAAGGCTTTACAGTTTGAAAGTTATTGTAGTTTTGAGTTGCTTGGAGATCTCTTAAGAGTGCTTCTGAGTCAGATTTGAGGCATTAAATGACCTTATACCAGCTTGAAAAATGGGGAACAAGAAAAGCTAATATATAGAGCTATAAAGAACTTTGAGAGCTTTAAAGCACTTTGAGAGCTTTCCAAAAATGTAAACAGTTTGTCAATCAAAGTCCTAGATCAAAAGTTATGCCTCATGGAAGTTGCACTACCATTTCTAGATTCTTCTAATTTTACACCAGCTTCTAACATGATTTCTAGAATCTTCTATCTTGGTGGTGGATTCTAAATGGTATGTTCTAGAATTTATTCCTAACCCTAAACCTAATTAGGTTTATTTAAGAACATTTCTAACATTGTAAAGGTAGTTCTTGGTGGAGTTTCAGAGAAGGTATTGTGAGGAGAATTTTTCTCTAGGATTTGACCATTGTAAGCCCATAGGGCATGTATTATGGTCTGTTTACATGTATTGAATGTGGTAGCATATTTTACTGATAATAATATTCCTCTTTTCCCCTGTTGCATTCATTCTAGTTGTGGTTTGTGACTTCATCATACTCTCTAACAATTGTACTAGTCTAGGGTAAATCCTTTGGATTAAGCATGACTTAATAGTCATTGGAAAATCCTTTAATAGGGTGGCATTCCATGTGAATGGCTTAAATTCATCTAACAAGGTTCACTTTTAATAGGGTGATTGAAATCCCTTAACTGGGTCACATTTAATAGTGTGTATTGTAACCTTTAACAGGGTTGACCTTTCATAGGTCATTAGTTCAGAAGAGTTAAAATGAGTAGCTTGTTACTTTTTTTTTCTCCCAAATTGGGTTTCCACATTAAATCATTATGTCAAATGTGCTAATGAATGTGTTGTGTTTCATGCTTTACATTTCTGCAAGTTGATTTGATAGTAACATATATGTTTTAGTAGATACACAATGAATGCATGTATGAATATGAATGTTTTATAGGTTCATAGAATTGTTAAAAAAGGTTTTATTTTGTACATCTAGACCTTGAATAACTAATGCACCCCCCTCTTAGTTATTCTAAAATATTTCCAACAATTGGTATCAGATCCATCTGCTTAAGATGACTAGTTTTAAGGTACTAAAAGCACAAAGATCAAGATGTCTAAAAGATAAGTACCCAAGCTTAACAGAGATAACTTTTTTGACAATCTTAACAGAGATAACTTTCCTGCATGGAAAAGTTTGATGAAGATACACCTTGGAGGACTTGGAGATCATGCACAATCTTCCATCATAGTGGAGCATGTTGATCTAGTAAGAGCCCTAACTACTAAAGATATGAAGAAAAAGAAAGAACACAATCAGGCAATGTTGGAGATTGCCTCTTGTTAGATTATGGTGGCTGATCAAGAAAGTACTATACATACTTCATAATTAGTGGGGTTCGGGGAAAAAAAAATTTGGTACTATTTGTAGATTCACCATTCATAGATTTGCCACTAAAGTTATGGCTAATTTATGGCCGACATGTTATAACCCTAAAGAAGTTTAATACTTGTATAAAAGGGTTTAGAGTTGGGTATTTTCATTATGTTGTGATGCGAAATTGCTTCTTGCAGCGGTATTGAGCTGTAAGGGATTACAGATTGTAATCAAGTTGTAATCACTGGATTGTAATAATATTGGACTTGTTGTTTGGTGGACGTAGCCTAGGGATTGGGTGAACCATGTTAAATCTTGGTGCTTTGTGTTCTTTTTTGTGTGATCTATTATTTTCTGTTATTGGTTATATTGCATGTAGTTTTAATTTATGTTTGTGGTTTATCCTAACAAGTGGTATCAGAGATAGGTTGTCTTTCAGTTATCTTATGTAGGAAAGTCTCACGGTTAAGTGGGATTCTCACAGTTGAGTGGGAGCGATGGCAGATGAGGGTAAGCTGAGGGTTGACAGGTTTAATGGGCAAAACTTCCAGTTATGGAAGATGCAAATGGAAGACTATCTATATCAGAAGGATTTATGGAAGTCGTTGGAAGGCAAAGCCAAGAATTAGGGAACTATATCAGATGTTGAATGGAATCTTTTGGACAAAAAAGCACTTGGAAGCATTTGGTTATGCTTGGCACCATCAGTGGCATTTAATATTACAAAAGCAAAGACGACAGAAGATTTGATAAAAACCCTAGCGACACTGTATGAAAAGCCCTCCAATTCAAACAAGGTATTTCTCATGAAGCATTTATTTAATATGAAAATGGCAGAAGGTGGATCTGTTGCAGATCATTTAAATGAGTTTAATACTATTACTAGTAGTTGTCTTCTGTGGGTATCAATTTTGATGAAGAAATTAAGGCTCTCTTGATTTTTTGTTCTTTGCCTAAAAGCTGGAATGGCTTGGTAATGGTAGTGAGTAATTTTGTTCCTGGATCTAGTACCCTAAAATATGATGATGTGATCAGTGTTGTTTTGAGTGAGGAAACTCGTAGGAAATCCTCATGTGGATCTACATCAAGAAGTTCTTTGAATGCACAAAGCAGGGGTAGAACGACTGAGAGAAGAAGTAATTCTAGAAATCATGGGAAATCAAGAGGAAAGTCAAAGGGGAAGAGGTCTCAATCAAGAGGACCAAATGATTGTTGATATTGTGGGAAACCAGGGCACAAAAAGAAAGATTGTTGGAATCAAAAGAAAAATGAAGGAGATAAATCAAATGGAGACAAGGAGGCAAATGTGGTAAGTAACAAATCCGAAGAGGATGCTTTGCTTCTGTCTTTAAAAAGTGTTGATGATTCATGGGTTTTAGATTCTGGTGCTTCATTTCATGCTACACCTCATAGAGGTTATTTCATTGATTATGTCCAAGGGGATTTTGGGCTTGTTTATTTGGGGGATAATGAACCCTGTCAAATTGTTGGAAAGGGAAAAATTAAGATTAAGTTGCAGAATGGGAATCATTGGCTACTACATGAGGTAAGACATGTTCCAAAGCTGAGTAGGAATTTAATTTCAGCAAGGCAACTAGGTGATGAGGGTTGTGTAGTTACTTTTAATGATAAAAATTGGAAGGTTTCAAAAGGTTCCCTTGTAGTAGAAAAAGGTGTGAAAGTAGGCACATTATATCTTTGTACAGGTCATATTGTTCCTTCTACTTTGATTGTTTCAGAGAAAAATGAATGTTTAGGAACAATTGTTGCAGTTGAGAAAGGAGAACAAATAGATGTTGTAGATTCTGATAAACATTGTGGCACAACAGACTTGGGAATGTGAGTGATAGGTTTATGCATGAGCATGGCTATAACAGGTGTCATTCAGATTACTATGTTTATTTTAAGAGGTTGGATGATGATAGCTACATTATTTTATATTTATATGTTGATGATATGCTTGTAGCTAGGTCTAACATGGATCATATTAAGGGGTTGAAATGCCAGTTAGCACATGCATTTGCTATGAAGGATTTGGGGGAAGCAAAACAAATCCTTGGTATGAAGATTTGTAGAGATAGAAAGAATAGAACATTGACGCTATCTCAAGCTGATTATGTTGAGAAGGTGTTGCAACATTTCTCTATGAAGAATGCTAAAGCTGTCAGCACAACTTTACCTAGTCATTTGAAATTGACTAAGGAGATGTGTCCTAAGACACAGGAAGAGGAGGATAAGATGTCCAAGGTACCCTATGCTTCAATTGTAGGAAGCTTGATGTATGCTATGGTATGCACTAGGCCAGATATTGCCCATGCAGTGGAAGTCATTAGCAGGTATATGAGTCATCCAGGATTTGAGCATTGGAATGTTGTCAAGTGGATTCTTAGATATTTGAGAGGAACATCCAATAATTGTTTACACTTTGGGGGCTCTACTACTGATTTACAGGGCTATGTTGACTCAAATTTGACAGGAGATATTGATACCAAGAAGAGTACTACAAGTTATGTTTTTACTGTTGATGGGGCAGTCGTGAGTTGGGTTTCTAAGTTACAAAAGATTAATGCTCTATCCACTACAAAGGCAGAGTATGTTGTTGCTACAGAGGCAGCCCAGTAGATGATATGGCTTTAGTTCTTCTTGGAAGAATTGGAACATCCTTAGAAGGATAATTATTTGTTCACAGATAGTCAGAGTGGCATTCATCTTGCAAAGAATTCAGCTTTGCATTCGAAGACCAAACACATACAGTTGCGGTACCATTTCATTCAGTCAGTTTTGGAGGATGGACAGTTAAATTTGGAGAAGATACATACCAATGACAATCCAGTAGATATGTTGACAAAGGTTGTAACACTAGAGAAGTTGAACTCTTCTTCAGCTTTAGTTGTTCTTTTAGACTAAACATGAATAAAAGAAGAATAGAGTCCAGGTTGGTTTGATCCAGTGGGAGCCCCATGTGGTCATAGTATTGCTACAGGATCAGTCCACAAGTGGGAGATTTTTTTTTAGTGTGGAGCCTAATCATTCCCCAAGTGGGAGGTTGTTAGATTGTGTTGACTGATCAAGAAAGTACTGTACATACTTCATAATTAGTAGGGTGAAAAAAAAAATTGGTACTATTCATAGATTTTCCATTCGTAGATTTGCCACTAAAGTTATGGCTAATTTATGGCTGACATGTTATAACCCTAAAGTGGTTTAATACTTGTATAAAAGGGTTTAGGGTTGGGTATTTTCATTATGTTGTAATGCAAAATTGCTTCTTGTGGCAATATTGAGTTGTAAGGGATTACAAATTGTAATCAGGTTGTAATCACTAGATTGTAATAATATTGGACTTGCTGTTTGGTGGACGTAGCCCAGGGATTGGGTGAACCATGTTAAATCTTGGTGCCTTGTGTTCTTATTTGTGTGATCTATTATTTTCTATTATTGGTTATATTTGCATGTAGTTTTTATTTTTGTCTATGGTTTATCCTAACACCTCTACCCTAAGCTATGTTGAATTTGATGATATCAAAGGATGTGACACTGCAAAGAAGATGTGGGATGCCCTAACCACCATTTATGGAGGAGACAAAAATGTTCAAAGATCCAATTTTGAGAGTCTCAGAGGTAAGTTTGATGACATGACAATGGAAGGAGGTGAGAATATTGCTCAATATGTCACTAGGATAAAAGAGGTTATTACTGCAATAAAAGGAGCTACTGGTCAAATAGATGATGATACTATGCTAAGTAAAGTCTTGAGGACATTACTGCACGTTTATGCTATTAGAGTTTCTACAATCCAAGAGTTGAGATGTATACCAAGAAATAATCTAACCCTTGAAGGTTTGGTAAGTAGACTCACTACTTTTGAGCTATCTAATTTTAACAATTACAAACCAGAGAGTCTTGAATCAGCATTCAAAGCTAAATTATTATTGAAGGATTATGAGGAGGTAAAGTAGAAGAATAAGAAAAGAAAGATAAAATATGCATCTAGTGAAATTAATATAGATGAGGAATACATTGAACAATTGGAAGCACTACTAGCAAGAATATTTCACAGAGGAAAAAGAAAGTTCAAAGGCAAGTTACCCATCATTTATTTCAATTGTAATGAAGTTGGTCATATTGCTACAAGATGTACATAGAAAAAGAACTATAGAGAAGGAAACAAGCACAAAAATAGAAGAGAAGATGATGGCAAAGATTACAAAGACAATGGCAAGAACTCATGCTACATTGCTAATGAACATGATGATGAAGTGGTATATGTTGCAATGAAGGATGAATCTGATGAGGATTAGGCAACTGGACTTGTGACTTGTGTGAACAAAAATGATAAATGGATCATTGACAGTGGATGCTCACATCACATGACTAGAGACAAAAGTAAGTTTGTTACCTTAACTTGTTATGATAGAAATAGTGTAAGGTTTGGTAATGATGCACCGTGTTTGATAAAAGGAAAAGGGTCTATCAAACTCATAGACAAGATTTCATGTGACAATGCTTACTATGTTGAAGGATTAAACTATAACTTGTTAAGTGTGTCACAATTGAATAATTTGAGATGTAAAGTTGAATTTGAAAATAAAACTACCAAGATATATGACACAAATGGGAAGTTGATTGGAAAAGGTGATCAAACTAGAAGTAATATGTTTTATCTGGATATAGAGGATGCTACTTGTCTTATTGCAAAATTTGATGATGTATGGCTTTGGCACAAGGGATTATGTCATGTTAATTTTGATAATCTGGTTTGTATCAATAACATGAAAAGAGTTAGAGGCTTTCCTAAGTTGAAGAAACTAGATAATATAGTATGCAAACAATGTTAGCTAGGAAAAATTTGAAAGTCAAACTTTAAGAGTAAACCTTATACCTCTATGGATATACGAGAAATTGTTCATACTGACTTTTGTGGACCTATTAAAGTGAAAAGCTACAGAGGAGATAAGTACATAATGCTATTTGTTGATGATTACTCCAAGATGATGACAGTCATGTTTCTAAAACAAAAATTTGATGCTTTTCAAATATCTAAGTGATATTTGAAGAGTTGAAAAAGAAATAGGTAAAAGTTTGAAATGCTTCGGATCTAATAGAGGAGGAGAATTCACTTCAAATGTGTTTGAGATGTTCTATAATGACTGAGGAATCAAAAGATAGACATCTACACCTAGGACCCCTCCACAAAATGGAATTGCTAAAAGAAGAAATAGGTCTATAATAGACTATTCTAGAAAATTTATGATGAGAAGAATGTTTCTCTGAGATACTGGAGAGAAGTTGTGAGTATTGTTGTATATACCTTGAACTTTGTGCAAGTCAAGAAAGGTACTCATTCAACACCTTTTGAATTATGGTATGAATATCCATAATGTGAAATACTTTAAGGTATCTGAAAGAAAATTTTATATTCTTAAAGATGTTAGGAGCACAAAGTTTGATGCAAAAAGTGAAGAAGGTATATTTCTTGGATACTCCACAAGAAGCAAAGCCTATAAGTGTTAAATACTAACACTAACAAAATTGTGGAAAGTGCAATGTGAATTTTGATGAATTTATAGAAGTACATGACGCTAAACCTATAAAAGAACTAGAAGAACACAAATCATTTGTATACTGCTATAAAGGAATGCCTACTAAAGAAGATGCTACAAATCAAGTTGCAAACCAACTGTAAGTCTCAGTAACTATCGAGTCACAACTTGTGAATGTCGAGTTGCAGTTAGGAATTGAGTTGCATTTAGGAATTGAGCTACATTTAGATGCCAAGTTGTAAAATGAAGATAATGCACATTTTGATTCTGAGGTTTTTACACATGTAAGAGATGTTAAAATACTTGAAAGAGATGTACTCGGTGACTCTAAAGCTGAGAGACAAAATGTAATTAAAAGAACTAAGCCAAGACTATCCACATATGTCAAAAGAAATCATCTTGTGGATCAAATCATTGGAAACAAAGATGCAAGGCCAATGACAATAAGTAGACTAAGAAGTGAATCATATTTGTTAAGCATGAAGGAACCTAAGACAATAAAAGATGCATTAGAAGATGATGACCGGTACAAGGATATGGAAGAAGAAATTTAGCAAATAGAGAAGAACAAAACATGGAGTCTAGTTCCTAGACCAGAAGAAAAGAATGTGATTGGACCCAAATGGGTATTTAGAAACAAACTAGATGAAAATGGTGAGGAAGAAGGAATTGACTATGGTGAGACATTTTCCCCTATTGCAAGAATGAAAGGAGTGAGAATTCTACTTTCTTATGTTGCATACAAAGGTTTCAAAGTTTATCAGATGGATATTAAATCTGTATTTTTGAATGGCATACGAGAAGAGGAAGTTTACATAGAATAGCCAAAAGGATTTGTTGATGAAAATAATAAGAACATGGTATGTAGACTACAGAAAGCCCTATATGGATTGAAGAAAGCACCAAGAGCATGGTATGAGAGACTTCATACTTATCTTGTGAAGATTGGATTTGAAAGGACTGATGATAACAACAATATATACATGAAGATAGAAAAGGACAAAGGTATACTATTATCTAAAATATTTGTTGATAATATCATATTTGGAGGACAAGATGCTTTGTGTAAGAACTTTGAAAATTAGATGAAGCAAGAATTTGAAATGTCCATGTTTGGAGAGATCAAATTCTTTGTGGGATTGCAAGTATACTAGATGAAGTATGGTATATATATCACTCAATCAAAGTACATCAAAGAGATATTGAAGACATTTGGATAAGAGGATTCCAAACCAATAAGTACACCTATGGTGATAGGAATCAAGCTATCAAAGAATAATTATTTAGCTGAGGTGAATCAAACATTATATAGATCCATGATTGGAAAATTGTAATATGTAGTACATAGTAGACCTGATATTGCATTGTCTATAAGGATAGTTGCAAGATTCTTTACAAATCCCAAAGAGAATCACTTGATGGCTATGAAGAAAATAATGAGATACTTAACAGAAACCAAAGAGTCTGGTTTATACTATAAGAAGAATGAAAAATTTGAACTAAGAGCCTACACTGATGCTAATTGAGCTAGAAACATTGATGATAGAAAGAGCACTAGTGGAGGAGCATTCTTCTTAGGCAAAAGACTAGTTGCATGGACTAGTAAGAAGTAGATTTGTACTTCCTAATCTACTACTAAAGCAAAATGTGTTATTGTTGCTATCAACTACACAAAAATTGTATGGATCAAATAGTTGCAAAAGGGAATTATTACCATTTTTTGCCTCCTGCCAAAATTTGAACTTAAATGCTTACCCTACCCAATAGCTATTTCCCATCTTTTATAGTATTTTAATGCCCCAAAAATACAAAAATTAAAAAAGCATTTAAAATTTATGGTATTTCCTTCTTTTTTTCCACCAGCCTACAACTTTTCACAACGTCAAATCTTGCCCAGATCCATGGTAGGCACTTTCCCACATTTTCCAAATGCATGACCTTTATGTAATGCAGGGAAGCCCCTTTGTGACATGTGGCAGGTTGGTCTGTCTCCTTTGGAGGAACCACAGCCAAGGTGGTAGGGTGAGCTGGTATTTTAATTGGCACCTGCCTTCTCACATTTTTTCTTTTGTCAAACCTCTTAACAATATGGGCAAGTGCCCTAGTGATGCATGTCTGGATGATGTCACGGTAGATATTCGCAAAATTTTAGAAGGTACAGGTTATATAGCACCATAGATTCAAATTAGATCAATGGCTGGCACATGCCTACAAGATGAAGATGCGAGGATTTTAAGCAATGCGGGTATGTGCCCTTGCGACACATGGCTGGTGTGACATCATGGGCCCACCCCTCTCAAGGAGGTATGCAATCCTACAGAGCTTTGATCATCGTAGATTCAAATGAGATCAAAGGTTGGCGCATGCCTGCAATATGAAGAAGCAAGAAATTTTAAGTAATGTGGGCAAGCGCCTTGGTACCACATGTCCTTGTGGGGCTAGGCTAGTTTCATATGCTATAGGGTGATGCTAGTTGGTTGCCAGGTCAGATGTCGAGTGTTTCGTGGGCCCAGAATTTTGAAGAACAAGCGTAGTAATACAGAGAATCTCTCTCGATCATTGATCTTCTGTAGATCGACGATCAACGCTTGCCCACAATATGAAAGTGCATGAAGTTTAAACATTGTAGAGAAGTGCCTGAACAACATGTGTCCTCGAGGGCCTAGCCAAGGTATTAACAATGAAGGCATTGACAGTTGGGCTAGTAGTTATGTGACTATTGTGGTCAGGGTTTGAGGAGGTGGTGTAGTTAATAAGAAGATGTGGTCAACGGTGTGGAGACTCTACAAAGTGGCAAAATAAAAGAAGATTGTTAGTCCACATGGCTCATCGTGGTGCTAGAGTTAGGTTGACCTGCTGATCTTACTGATTCACGAGCTAGAAACAGGGAATATCAAGGTTTGTTGCGTGATCTAATCCTTGTGATCAATGCCAACCACTCTTGGATAAATGCTAAACTTAGTAAATGCAGGAAAACACTCCACCATCTTTGGTCCAATCCATATACCTGGTCAAAACTATTTAATGGTGCCACTTCTATCTTCTCAAGACCCTATTCCAACAAGATCAGATATCATTGCATTTGAATCTGTACTCAGATCAGACTTTCTTCAGATCCGCATGATTGTTCTTGGTAGGACTTAATGGTAGTAGTTGTAGAGTAATGTCAGTTGGGAAATATCACAATTATGCCTGAGCTATAAAGGCAATTTTTGTAGATTTTGAAAAGGTCAACTCTTCTATGATTTCTCTAATATTGCTCTACAATTTCATTTGTAAATTCTCTTTGCCTCTGAACTGTATGAAATTCTTCCTTATCTTTTTTAGCCATTGATGTAAAGTGCAAGAACTATTTGCCTCTCATTGGTGTATTGTAAAGATCTACAATCCTGCATGACTATATCTCTTTTGGCCTATGAATGATATATAAGTGAATCTTCTCTTTCCTTGTGTCATTCATTCTGGTTTTTTGATCTACATGTGATTGTTATATTAAAACAAGTTTGAATGTGTATATATTTTGGTGTCATGATGGTTCAATAGTGTATGTATAGGCAGAGATCAGTTTGAACACTCTATTTTGGTGCATCACTCCCTTAGGTTAGAGTAGGTAGATTTGCTTTCATGTATTCCTTCTCCCTTTTCCTCTCCAAGAGTAGTTAGGTGCACCCTAATAGTAAAGGAAGTCGGCCTTCTCCGAAGACTCAACCTTACAGTTCAAGTCCCACAGCTTGGAGGTTGTTTCCACATTTTACAAGGTTGTCCTTAGGTAAAAAATTTGGACAAGGGTGTAAACCTCTATGACAATAGTTTTTGGCACACCCAGTGGGACTAAAATCAAAAAATTTCAAGTCTACTGGTGTCAAAAGGAAGATTTCTAGATTAATATTGAGGAGATAGTACTAGCTTCAGTGTTCAAGCCTTCAAGAGGTTCATTCTTCAAGTGCTTGGTGAATCTGAGCTTCAAATACATTTGGTTCCAGAAAAAAGTTGCAGTAATTCATGCCCAAAGCTAAAATAAGGGCATCTTCTAGAGGTAAATTTTAGTACCAAGAGCCTTCATTTTCAAATCCTAGGAAAAGGAAGACTAGAGTATCTTTATCACTAGTTAGGAGCATAATAGTAACAAACACACCTGCAAGATCTATCTCTACTCCTCCTACTATTAGATCTCATCCTAGATTGCCATCAGCACATATCAATAGATCACTGTTCTATATGGCATAGCCTAGGGTCCATACTTTTTCCACCTTTAATGGTGGAAGTCCTCTTTTATTGGCTCAAAGACATGACATACCAATAGCTGCACTGAAAAAGTATGCCAGAGTTTACTGGTGAAAATTTTATCTCTCCCTCAGAACACATTCAAGAAGTTGCAAATGTTTTCAATATCCATGGTATTACAGAAGATGATGTTGCAGTTAGGCTTCTAGCCTCATCTTTGAAAGGAAAAGCACTACAATGGTATAGAGGTTTGGCTCATGGTTCTATAACAAATTGGGATGGATTAGGAGCAGGACTATGTAAACACTTTGAGGAAAAAAGTGACCATTTGTCATTTTTAGAATAGTTGACTACTATAAAAATAGCCCCCCATGAATGTATGACTGATTTCAACTATAGATTTCAAAAGACATGGGATAGAATACCTCCTTCAGTAAAACCTACCCCTGGTAATGCCTTCTTGCATTATCTCAGAGCTTTTAATAGTGGCATTACCACTACAATCCAAACTATGGGAGGAGATACCTTGACTAATTCTTATGACATATCAATAAAGTTAGAAAACATTCTAATACAAGGAGGTAAGCTAGCTCCAAGGCCTCCCATTCCTTTCTTTCCTGATGTTCCAAATCACCAACTAGAAATGGCTCCTCTTCCCACAACTTCCACATCACAATTCCCCGCTTCAGTCCCTCAAGCTTCCACATCTTCAAATGGAATAGATGAAATCAAGGAGATGATGCAATATATGATGTTGAACATAGATAAAAGATTGCAAGGCCAAGAGAAGAAACTGGAGGATAGTTTCTCTATGATGCAAAAAATGAGCAATAAGGTGGTGACTTTAGAAAGACAACAAGCTCAAGGTAGTAAGGCTCATCAAGTGCAGTATCAAATTACGAATAGTGGTAGGCCTCTAAATCATAATTATGGGAACAATTCTTTTGATCAAAATAGGTATAATAGTCATACTTCAACCTCAAATGTGAACCAAAGTAGGGCCATAGTCCCTCAAAACAACATGGCCTAGGATCAGGATTTTTGTCCCTCCTGTAACTACTCCTATGCTCATTGCATGTGTCAGAAGGTTGAATCTTATTTGTCTTTGACCATCCAAGATCCTGTAATAGTACAATCATACAAGGAGGACAAATTTAAAAAGGCCTCATATATGTAGGGACAAGGTGATTGCTCCTTTATGAATCATCAAATGAAGGAACATTGTAATGTAAACCAGGATTTCATTGCTCACAACACTAGGAGTAAGAGAAGAGCTATTGAAGGTGCTACCCCTCCTCATCCCAATCAGGCTTTGACTTCAAATGCAATACCCCATGAACAAGCAGTAAATGATCAGTCAAATACCCCTCAGTAGCAAAGGCAAAATGATGGCAGAAAATATGTAAGTGATCCTCAATTTGTTCTATCTCAAACTCCTACAAATGCAGCCCCCAAGGTTTCTACCAAAGTACCTACTACGCCATTTAGTGTGATAGAAAAAATGAAGAAAAAAAATGTGAATATTTCCATGTGGGATGCTATTACTACTATACCCATGCAAAAGAGGTTGTTGCAACAAGAATTGGAAAGTATTGAACCAAAGGATCAGCCACCCAGCATGGAAAGTGCCACAAGCCTAGTACAACCATCAAGGGAGGAAGAAACAAGTAAAAAGGTTAGACCCCCTCTATTTTATGTTTCTTTAATTATAGGGGATAAACTAGTCCACAACTACATCATTGATTTAGGGGCTAGTAGTTCAATGATGCCTAGGTGTGTTGCTGATGCTTTGAAAATGAAATATGAGCCCATTGTTAAGGATGTATTGCAATTGGATGGTAGTACTGTCAAGATTGTAGGGATCCTTAGGAATGTGGAAATGGCCCTTCATGCATGCCCTGGCTGTAGTGTAACTCAAGATATATCTGTTACTAAAGTCAAGCCACATTTTGCCATCTGTCTTTCAAGAGACTTCACTACCCAAATAGGTGGTTACATATCTTCTAATTGGTCATATATGTTTTTTAGGACAAGATATGGAGCTAAAGCTTCGATCAGAGCAGAGCCTCTAGCCCTCCATCATACCGAACCCTACACCTCTAATCTCATCAACATGAATTGCACTATCCTAGAAGTGGATGAGAATGACATAGTGAATGAGTGTACTACTTCCCTAGTAGAGATACCTGATTTTCTCTTAGATGAATGGGCTAATGCATATCAATTTGATCCTATGTTAGAAACCCTTGAAATAGGCCTCAGTACATATTGTATATTAGAGAAAGATGCTCTAGTTCCCAATCTTGTGGAGACTAAACAAGATATGAGTGGGATATGGAGTATGTACTTTGATGGCTCAAGAAATAAAAATGGATCAAGGGTTGGTGTGATGTTGATTTGTCCTACACAAGTAAGGTACTACTTCTCCTTGATTCAGGGTCTCCTACTTGCTTGAAAAAGAGGAATTCAAGCCTTTAAGTGTATATTGAGATAGTGAGTTGGTGGTTAATCAAGTGAAAAATTACAATATCGCCAAGAATGGCTTGCTCAAGTCTTATAAACATAGGGTATGGGATCTACTTGAGGTTTTCAATGAATTTAATATTTGAAGCATCCCTAGAAAAGAAAATAGACATGCTGATAGACTTGTAGCAATAGGTGCATCTCATCATGTGCCAAGGAATCTTGAGGAGGAGAAGAAGCAACAAATTAGGATGGTAGTAAGGCCTACCATCCCTGATAACAACATCCATTGGCAAGTGTTTGAATCTGATGAAAAAATTATAAGCTTCTTGCAGAATGAAGCAAAAATTTTAGATAGAAACCAGTCAAGACTGCAGGATCAGTATGGTGATCAAATCATTAACCTCAGTTCCAACAAGCTACCTAGGGGTCTCATTACTTTAGAGAGTGTTTTTAATCTTAATGACCAAGCAAGAGGCAGAATCATGAACTTAGCTACTGATGAAGATGATCACACCCCAGTCAGGGTTGCTAATGGAAAATCCTTAAACATGGGGAAGGTATGTTCTAAGATTAAGCAAGAAAGTTTTATTCATCTATGTCAAGAATTTAATGATATATTTTCCTGGACGTATGATGATTTAAAGGGTTTTGACCCAAGGTTATTTCAGCATACCATAGATTTAATTGATAATGTCAAACTAGTAAGACAAAAATAGAGGCTAGTGAATCCCAAAATTGAACCCTTAATGAGAAAAGAGCTATCCAAATTGATTAAGGCCAATATAATTTTTCCCATCAAGCACTCATCATGGATAGCAAACCTTGTCCCTGTTAGGAAGAAGAATGGAGAAATTAGATTGTGTGTGGACTTTAGGGACCTTAACCAAGCTTCCCTTAAAGATCACCATCCCCTCCCTTCCATGGAACAGATTTTTTCTAAGGTCAGCAGTTCAAAGAGGTTTTCATTTCTTGATGAATTTTCTGGCTACAATCAAGTACTGGTCAAAGAGTTTGATAGATGCAAGACTGCATTTACCACCAAGTGGGGTACCTATTCTTATTGTAAGATGCCATTTGGGCTAACCAACGTAGGTGCTACATTTTAGAAGGAAATGGAGATGGCCTTCAAAAATTTGATTGAAAAGTTTGTATTAGTTTACCTTGATGATATCAGATTGTATTCAAAGAGTGTAGAAGATCATGTCGATCATTTAAGATAGGTGTTTTCAAGGTGTAGAGAGTTTGGGGTATCCCTTAACCCAAGCAACTGTGTCTTTGCTACCAATCAAGGAAAATTATTAGGACACATTGTATCTGAGGATGGTTTAACCATTGATCCAAAAAGAACAAAAGCAATACTTTCTCTCCCTCTTCCTAAACATAAGAAGGGGCTGCAAAGTTTCCTTAGTAGGATAAATTTTGTAAGAAGATTCATCCCTAATCTTACTACCATGGTAAAACCCCTTACAGCTATGCTCAAGAAAAGTATGGTTTTTGCATGGAGCAAGGAAGGGAAGGAAAGTTTTGAAGAGATCAAGGTAGCCATAGCCTCAGCCCCTACTCTCATTATCCAAACTTTGAAAAGGATTTCATCCTTTATACCCTAGGTGGTGAGTCAAGCATTTATGTTGTCTTGACTCAAACAAATGATAATGATAAAGAGCAGCCCATAGCCTTCTTTAGTGAAGGGCTTAAAGAGTATGAAGACAAAAATAAATATGTAGAGCAGCACGCCCTTGTAGTTGTTAGAGCTTTAAAGAAATTTAGACACCTCCTATCTCATAGTAAAATTCATCTGTTAGTACCCCATGCCAGTGTGAAGGATTTCCTTTTGAGTAAAGATGTTAGTGATAAGAGAGCTGGCTGGATCACTAAAGTAATGGAATATGATGTTGACATCCAGATCACCAAGTTGGTAAGAGGGAAAGGGTTGTCTAAACAGATGATATCATTTCAGGAATTAGATGAGGAAGTTTCTATGATACTAACAAAGCAACAAGAAGCAACAAATGATGACCCAAAGAATTGGATGGATGATATGAGGAATTTCTTCTTAATAAATGGATACCCCAAAGGATTCGATAGAACCAAAAGGAGAAAATTTAGACTACAGTCAATTCCTTATGTCATGGTTGATGGCATCCTTTTCAAGAAAGATTTTAATGGAGCCCTATTAAGGTAAATTAACATAGACCAAGCTAAAAGAATGATCAGAGAGCTTCATGATGGTCTTGATGGTGGTCACTTCTTAGCAAGAATAATTGCAATGAAGGTCATGAGGGCTGGTTACTACTGACCATCCTTGTTCCATGATTGTCATAGGTATGTGAGGAAATGTGAAAAGTGTGCTTTCTTTTGAAATGTCCCTTTTCTGATTTTATATGATATTCCCAACCTCTAATCAGATCTTTAAGATCAAACAACTAATATCACAAAGATCCTCCAAATTTCTCAAGAAACCCCAAATCGGGTATGCCAGAAATGGTGCCAAAAGCTTCACAGCTTCACCTATTATTAATAAATCTGAAAATGGACATTTTTACAGAAATTTCAGCAGCATAACAGCCTACAAAATGACATTTCCAGATCTATATAGCCTTTACACAACAGCTCACAAATGTAGGACAAAAACTATGCTCATCGAGCTCCCGAAATTAACACAAAAATGCCCGAAAACACCACAAAACACTAATAAACTATCTTAGAAGTTTAATCACATCCCAATACATATATTCAACTATATTTTAATAGCTTAAATTCTGAAATATAGCAGCAACCAAAACTGATATGAAATGCTCAACCGAAAACACCAAACTCATGCAAAAAACACACCCAAAAACCCACAAATCTACATTATTCAGCACAAAGGCAAACTCTGTATGAGCATGCACATGGAATGGATTCAAACTCCCATCCTTAGCCTTCCTGGAAACCTGCAAACTCCCATTCTTGGGTCTCCCTGGAAACCTGCAAACTCTCGTTCTTGGGTCTCCTTCTCCATAGGTTTGGCAGCCTCTGAAGAATAACAAAGAATAAGCCAAAAATCAAGTTCTGGAATGTGCCCAAAATGCCTTCAAACCCCCTTAAAAGAGGGCATAAATGTAACTCACATCCAAGAGAGGTTAATGAAACATATTTTAATAATAATTTTCATTTATTAGTCCAACGGTTTCCAAAGATTAACTCCCTTTTTCCGAAACTTCACTTTCTTGGGCCTGGCCTGCCTTAGCAAAGATTATTATTTTTTAATTATTTGAAAAGGGGACATGACAAGTCCTCCCCTCCCAAAAATTGCTTGTCCTCAAGCAATGGCTGAATAATAAACCAATCAATCCACTTGGATCCCAAATGTAGTCATGAACTATACTACTACCAATTAACACAGGCTCTTGCAATATCCTCTGCAACATGACCAAGAGGAATCCATAATCAAACTGACAATTATAGCTCAACCAAACTCCAAAATCACAACTTCCATAGTTAGAAACCCACAAGACACAAACTCTTAGAACATCAAAACCCAAGTAAAGTGGACTACCAACACAGTAAATACCATCAACGCATTCCACTGGCCTATACGGAATGTACAATCCAACTCTGCAACAATGGTGAATGCTCTCAAATGAAACTATACCAAGTATGGAGAATCCACACACTGTACAACTCCTGCAGTCAACACAACTCTGTAGATCATCAGCCACTGTCTCATAACCATAACTCCCATGCACCCCTGATGGTAAAAAGCCATCACAAGATAAACAACAAGAAATGGAACCCAAACCAAATTTTCCCATCATCAACTCCTCAACACAAGGATCAATTGCTAACTGATGTACATACCCTGCAATATAATGTTGATTAAAAAAACCAACCTCATTCAACAGTTCACCATGAACAAGTGATATAACCCACTGTGACTGATCACTAGCTAAGTCAGGAGATGTCATAGCCAAAGGAGTAGAATCAATAACAACACCTGCTGAAGCATCACTCCAAAGCTCCTGCTCTAAGTCATGTATTATGAAGCTATCAACTGTAGGACCTATCACCATGTCATGACAATCACAACTCTCATCCTGAGGCATCAAACTATTCCATGACTGATGATAAGCACTAGGAACCAAAGTACATCTCTGTATCATAATCTCATCAACATGGTCATCAAAGGTAAATTGATGAGCGTACCTCATAGTGTAATGCTGATAGAATGCGCCAATCTCAGTCAGTGGCTCAGACTGTAATCCAGATGAAACTAACTGCAATTGATCACTAACCATGTTGGAACTGACTACTACCTCCAAAGATATCACCAAGGGAGTAGTATTACTAGCAGGAACCATGCCAACTGTTGACTCATCAACATCACACACGATCTTTGATACATCTCTAGTCTCTATGCCATCAGTACTAGAGGCCACCACCATATCAGGCATACAACAATCTGCTACAACACCCAGCTCAACTGAACCTGACTCTAGTGGGAATGAACCTGATATGCCAATGTTAGTATCAAGGATGGATGCATCCCCATCTCCACTATCGCTGACAATCTCGACCATGGTCATCCTCGGATCACCAACACCACAGCTTGTGACTGTATAGAATCAGGTAAAGACTGTAGTCACTCTAACTCCATGGTCACCTTAGCCAAATGAAACTATGACTCCTTGAAAGCCAACCGTGTACTCTCAAGAATTTCAGAAGTCACCTCAAGCTGCTCAGTAAGCTCACTCACCTCATCTTCCTTGGCCAACAATGCATCATATGCTGTACTACCCCACTCCATAAGATAATATCTATCGGCTACCAATTGCATATAATTCTATCTCAAAATTTGAATAGTGTCCCATAAAGAGTGGATCTCTGTCAAGGAAAGATAACTACCTTCCTGCTCATCACTAGTAGGAGAACCCCATCCATAAACTGCTAACAACTGACGAGCAGCATCGAAATGCTGGCAAGTGATAGCAATGTCTCGGTCACTAACTCTCAACTGATTAGACACATGATGGCACTGGCTTGACTGTCTCCTACAAATCTCCTCTGATGCACTGTCTAAAGGAGTATCCTCAAAGTTACTAGTCTCTAGAGTATTACCATCCATGTCTTGTGAATCAACTCTAAAGCTCATATCAACATACGGAGTATCAAAAACTATAGCACTGCTGTCCAACTCCTCTGTACCCAAAGAAACTAAGTCTTCAAAATTGCCCACTGCATCCTCCTGGATGTCATCAATGCCAATATGATCCTGGGACTCATCTGTACACACTGCCAAATATGAAAGATCATCAACACATTCCAGCAAGTATGGTCGACTGGATATATGAACAAAGCCCAACACTGGTGTATAAAAACTAATACCAACATCGGACAAGATACTGGCACAAGAAAAGACAACACCATGTAATCTGCTAATCAAATCCATGATAGCACCCAAACAAACACTGCTACCAAAAAGTGTTAAAGATCTCCAGTCAACTGAATCCCAAATGCCAATATAACAATCTCGAGTCCATATCCGTAAACTAGAATCAACTGGTAACTCAAGCAAACTCCTCACCTGAGTAATATGGCCAATACCAACTAACTCCACATACCTGTCATGATGAGATAATGAAGTCACAATACTATCTTTATTCACCTTTAGCTGGTTGGACAAATCATGTGAAGTAGTACCAGCCTCAACCTTATGTGATGAAGCATCTAACTGTGCCTGGTACTCTTTCTCAGCAAAGTCATGAATGCTCAATGTCTGCTCATCTCTACCAGGTATCTCACCATCCTGCACAACAACATCCTCATAATCGTCATCTGAACCCACTACACTATAGTCACTGCATGTTGTAACTATACCATCCTGAATACCTGTGGCATCACCCTTTGACAACCTGTAAACAATTGTCTCAATTTGAGTATCAAGTTCACCGTTACTATCAATCTGTGTAATATCCTTTCCCACCACCTCCTGTGGCAGAGTAGAATCTGAGACCTTTGCCTGGCTATAAGCTAGTTTCTCAAACTCCTCATGCAAGTTCTTAGTAATTGTGTCATCTGCCCTGTGAGAAAATCTGCCAAATAGAAATCCAGTCAACTTATCCACCTTAGCTGGGTCAGACAACATGTCATTCATTATACGGTGGTGCTCAACCAACTGTTCAGACATGTCATGGCTTATTTTTATAAGTTTATCTCGAATTTCTAAATAACCATCCTTTCTACTATTTTGACTCTGGATATCAATTGTCCAAGATCATGTCCTCTGAGACTCTGTACTATACCTGTCCATTCTGGATAAAGTAGAGTGTAACCCCAATAGGATATAACTTCTTCAAACACCAAGAACTAACATGCAAATGATTAGAAGTAGCATGCAAACATAGATTTTGACATGCAACTAATTAGAAGCAACATGCAACCACCAAATTATGACATGCAAGATCTGGGTAGTCGTCAAAACTGACATGCAAGATCTGGGTAGTTGTCAAAACTGACATGCAAGATCTAGGTAGTTGTCAAAACTGACATGCAAACTTCTACAACCACCAAATTCACCAAGAACTAACATGAAAATGATTAGAAGTAGCATGCAACCATAGATTTTGACATACAACTGATTAGAAGCAACATGCACCCACCAAATTATGACATGCAAGATCTGGGTAGTTGTCAAAACTGACATGCAAACTTTTTCAACCACCAAATTCACCAAGAACTAACATGCAAATGATTAGAAGTAGCATGCAACCATAAATTTTGACATGCAGCTGATTAGAAGAAACATGCACCCATAAATTATGACATGCAAGATTTGGGTAGTTCTCAAAACTGAAATGCAAGATCTGGGTAGTTGTCAAAACTGTCATGCAACTTCTACAAACCCTCAGGCTGGCAAGATCATGGCTTTGATACCATTGAAATTTCCCTTTTCTGATTTTATATGATATTCCCAACCTCTAATCAGATCTTTAAGATCAAACAACTAATATCACAAAGATCCTCCAAATTTCTCAAGAAACCCCAAATCGGGTATGCCAGAAATGGTGCCAAAAGCTTGACAGCTTCACCTATTATTAATAAATCTGAAAATGGACATTTTTAAAGAAATTTCAGCAGAATAACAGCCTACAAAATGACATTTCCAGATCTATATAGCCTTTACACAATAGCTCATAAATGTAGGACAAAAACTATGCTCATCGGGCTCCCGAAATTAACACAAAAATGCCCGAAAACACCACAAAACACTAATAAACTATCTCAAAAGTTTAATCACGTCCCAATACATATATTCAGCTCTATTTTAACAGCTTAAATTCTGAAATGCAGCAACAACAAAAACTGATATGAAATGCTCAACCGAAAACACAAAACTCATGCAAAAAACACACCCAAAAACCCACAAATCTACACTGTTCAGCACAAAGGCAAACTCTGTATGAGCATGCACATAGAATGGCTTCAAACTCCCATCCTTAGCCTTCTTGGAAACCTACAAACTCCTGTTCTTGGGTCTCCCTGGAAACCTGCAAACTCCCGTTCTTGGGTCTCCTTCTCCATAGGTTTGGCAGCCTCTGAAGAATAACAAAGAATGAGCCAAAAATCAAGTTCTAGAATGTGCCCAAAATACCTCCAAACCCCCCTAAAAGAGGGCATAAATGTAACTCACATCCAAGAGAGGTTAATGAAACATATTTTAATAATAATTTTTATTTATTAGTCCAACGGTTTCCAAAGATTAACTCCCTTTTTCCGAAACTTCACTTTCTTGGGCCTGACCTGCCTTAGCAAAGATTATTATTTTTTAATTATTTGAAAAGGGGACATGACATCTTTTCTGGCAAGAAAAAGCTTTCAACTCTTCCTCTTCATCCCATTCAGGTGGACCAGCCTTTTTCTCTATGGGGATTGGATTTCATAGGCCCTATCAATCCTCCTTCTAGTTCTTGCCACAAATGGATTTTAGCTACTACGGATTACTTCACTAGATGGACAGAGGTAGTGGCATTAAAGGATGCCAAAGAACCTTCAATTGTTGAGTTCCTTGACGAAATTGTGACCAGGTTTGGTGCCCCTTCAACCATCATTTCAGATAATGCAAAATCTTTTGTAGGAGCTTAGATTTGTGCATGGGCAGTTGACCATAATATCTACTTAAACACCTCCTCAAACTACTATCCTTAAGGCAATGGTTTGGCTGAGTCCTCCAACAAAAACTTGATTAGGATTATGAAGAGAACTATAGAGGATAATCAGAGGTGTTGGCATCAAAAGTTGAGGGCTGCACTGTGGGCTAACAGAATAACACCTAAGAGGTCAATAGAGAATTTACCATTTATGTTGGTATATGGCAGAGAAGCAAGGCTTCCAATTTCATTAGAATTTCCATCCCTAGAGCTAGCTCATCAACTAGAGTTAATTGAAGATGATGCCACGATAGTAAGAATGGAACAGTTGATGGAGCTGGAAGAGAAAAGAAGTTAGTTCATGCAGACCCTAGAAACACATCAGCAGTAGGTGAAAAGGAGCTTTGACAAGAAGGCTAGGGCCAAAGCCTTCAGAGAGGGTGACTTATTTTTAAAGTGGGATGCAAACAGGGCAAAACTAGGAAGACATTCAAAATTTGATGCATTGTGGAGTGGTCCCTTTTTTATTTTCAGTTGCAAGCATGCCAATGCTTTTCAATTAAGCAAGCCTGGTGGTGAAATCTTGCCTATCCCAGTCAATGGAATCATCTCAAACCATGTTTCTGACTGGGCTTGAATTTTCCTATACATATTAGAGTAGTTCCCTTTCTATTATTTCCTGCTTTCCAAGAAGTGCATGAGCACATGTGTTCTTTTGTTGCAGAGGTAGGGTTAGGGTTTTAAAATGCACTAATCCACATCTTCCATGACTCTATAGCCCAATGGATATTCTAGGCCACTGATCTTATGCATAGCCATCTCGCGTCCCCTCTAAGTCACTAGAAATGTTACCATTTTTTTCCTCCCACCAAAATTTGAACTTAAATGCTTGCCCTGCCCAACAGTGTTTCCCATCTTTTATAGTATTTTAATGCCTCAAAAATATGAAAATTAAAAAAGAATTTAAAATTTATGATATTTCCTATTTTGTTTCCACTGGCCTGCAATTTTCCACACCGTCAGATCTTGCCCAGATCCATGGTAGGCACTTTCCCACATTTTCCAAATGCACGACCTTTACGTAATGTGAGGAAGCCCCTTTGCAATGTGTGGTAGGTGGGTCCATTTCCTTTGGAGCCGCCACAACCAAGGTGGCAGGGTGAGCTGGTATTTTGATTGGCACCCACTTTCTCGCATTTTGTCTTTTGTTAGACCTCCTAACAATGCAAGCAAGTGCCCTGGTGATGTGTGTCTAGATGATGTCATGGTGGATATTCACAAAATTTTAGAAGGTACAAGTTATATAGCACCATAGATTCAAATCAGATCAATGACTGGCACATGCCTGCAAGATGAAGATGCAAGGATTTTAAGCAATGTAGGTATGCAACCTTGCAACACATGGCTAGTGTGACATCATGGGCCCACCCCTCTCAATGAGGTATGTAGTCCTGCAGAGCTTTGATCGTCGTAGATTTGAATGAGATCAAAGGTTGGTGCATGCCCACAATATGAAGAAGTAAGGACTTTAAGTAATGCAGGCAAGCACCTTGTTGCCATGTGTTCTTGTGGGGCTAGGTTGGTTTTATATGCTGCAGGGTGATGCCAATTGGTTGCCAGGTCAGATGTTGAGTGTTTTGTGGGCCCAAAATTTTGAAGAACAAGTGCAGTAATACAGAGAATCTTTCCTGATTGTTGATCTTCTATAGATCGACGATCAATGCTTGCCTGTAATATGGAAGTGCATGAAGATTAAACATTGTGGGGAAGCACCTAAACAACATGTGTCCTTGTAGGCCCAGCCAAGGTATTAACAATGAAGGCATTGACAGTTGGGCTAGCGGTTATGTGACTGTCACGGTTAGGGTTTGAGGAGGTGGCACAATTAATAAGAAGATATGGTCAACTGGTGCTAGAGTTAGGTTGACCTACTGATCTTACTAATTCATGAGCTAGAAATAGGGGATATCAAGGTTTTTTGCGCGATCTAATCCTTGTGATCAATGCCAACCGCTCTTGGATAAATGCTAAACTTAGTAAACATGGGAAAACACTTTGCCATCTCTAATCCAATCCATCTACCTGGTTAGAACTATTTAATGGCATCGTTTCTATCTTCTTAGGGCCCTATTCCAATAAGATCAAATATCATTGCATTTGAATCTCTACTCAGATCAAACTTTCTTCAGATCTGCATGATTGTTCTTGGTAGGACTTAATGGCAGTAGTTGTAGAGTAATGTCAGTTGAGAAATATCTCGGTTATGCTTGAGCTATAAAGGCAATTTTTTTCGATTTTGAAAAGGTTGACTCTTCTCTAATTTCTTTGATATTGCTCTGTAATTTCATGTGTAAATTCCCTTTGCCTCTGAACTATATGACATTCTACCTTATCTCCTTCAGTCATTGATGTAAAGTGCAGGAACTATTTGCCTCTCATTGGTGTATTGTAGAGATCTGCAATCATGCATGACTGTATCTCTTTTGGCCTGTGAGTGATATATAAGTGAATCTTCTCTTTCCTTATGTCATTCATTCGGGTTTTCTAATCTACATGTGATTGTTAGATTAAAACAAGTCTGAATGTGTATATATTTTAGTTTCATGATGGTTCAATAGTGCATGTATGGGCAGAGATTAGTTTGAACACTCTATTTTGCTGCATCACCCCCTTAGGTTAGAGTAGGTAGATTTTCTTTCATGCATTCCTTCTCCCTTTTCCTCTCCAAGAGTAGTTAGGTGCACCTTGATAGTAAAGGAAGTCAGCCTTCTCCGGAGACTCAACTTCATAGTTCAAGTCCCACAGCTTGGAGCTTGTTTCCACATTTCACAAGGTTGTCCTTAGGTAAAAACTTTGGACAAGGGTGCAAACCTCTATGACAATAGGAATGAAGGAAGAAATCAAGAAACCAGTGATACGTTATTGTGATAATACAAGTGCTATCAATATATCAAAGAATTTAGTAATGCATTCAAAGAAAAAGCACATTGCAATCAAGTATCATTATGTAAGAGAGTTAGTTCAAGATAAATAGGTGAAGATAGAATATGTTAACACAAAGGAGAAAATTGTTGATATCTTCACAAAAGCATTACCTAAGGATTCTTATGAGTATCTAAGAGGTAAACTAGGGGTGATACCCCTATCAAAGGCTATTTAAGAGATAGAGGGAGTGTCTTGCATCAAACAAGTTGATACTCACATAAGACAAATTGATGTAGTGAATCTTACTTTAGGAATTGCCTAAAGTAATCACAGAGCTGAAAACTTCAAATTAGTCACAAGCAAGGTGATAGAAGAAATTGAAGAACCTAAAAAATCTTATATCCACATATATTAAAGATGTCAAGTATTTAGTATATGTCTTTGGCATTGTTGTCAAAGAGGGAGAAATAGAAGAAACTGATCAAAATATTAGAGAGAGAGAAAGCACTCAAAGAAAGGACTAGAACAAAGAGAGAGACATTGATCAGAGAGTTAGAAGGATCATTATTAGAGGGAGATATTCCATTGAACAATTCAGTATAAAAGAGAGGCATAAGAAAGAACTCAAAGGGAGTTATATTTTGTAGCATAACAAGGAACTCAAAGGGAGTTACATTTTGTAACCTAACCAAAAGATTGAATTTGCTAATAGAGGGAGAAATTTCAATACAAGTTTTCTTTTTAGTATTGTTTTAACCTAGTTAGTTTGGTTGAACAAGATGTTCATCATTTGATTGACTTGGTTGATCAGTTTGGTTTGCCATCAATGTTAAAGAGGGAGATTGTTGAAATTTGATTGAAAAGATCATTGATTAGAAAGATTGTTATAAGGGAGATTTTTATGTGTTTCAATCATTGTTTTGTCACTGATGTCAAACCTGCTATTTGTTGGTAAGACAATTGCTTATATGTTTCAATTACTATCACTTAGTTGATTGATGAGGAGGATTTGATCAACAAGATGTAACAAAAGAACCTAGAGGAAAGGTTGAATTATGATTATGTAATGAAGTACAAGGATCAATTAAAGAAATGATTACATGATGTATTGATGATCTACTTAAGTTTACAAAATAGTTGGCTATACTTAGAAAGTTTAGAAGAATAAGTTAAATAAAGTTTATCTACCAAGCTTGATCAAGTGGCTAGTAGGTGCCAAGAAAAGTTAGTACAAGCCAAGAAAAAAGTTAGTTGGAGCCGAGTGAAAGAAAATTTTAGTGGATGCCAAGCAAGATAGTAGATGTTGAGTAAACTTTAGTTGATGTTGAGCACTAGTAAAATTGTGTTGATGCCAAGTGATTTTATAGTTGATGCCAAGTGATGCAGTATGTGCCAAGCATCAGAAGGTTGATAATGCCAAGTTGTTGCATTATGACAAAGATCAAAGATTCACCAAATATAAGCCAATAAGTTTGGTTTCTTGAAACTTGTAAACTAGGAGGAAGATAAGATTGATGAGCTTGTGGCACAAAATTTTATGTAAACCATTTTGGAGGTGAATTTAAATGGATTCTAAGAGAAGTTTCTAGAGAAGACAAGATATGGGGTAGATATTCTAATTTCCCACCTAATCCATCCAAAACCCTAATTTAGATGACGAATGATGAGCAGTAAAATATTCTAATTTCCTTTATATAAGAATGTCTAGTCATGAAACAAGAAAGTTAAAGAGATTGGTGTCATGTATGAGAACCTAAGGATGAGAAGGAATTAAGGATTTTGCTTCATCAAGTTACCCAAGAGAAGTGTTTGCAATGGCATACTAAGCAAGAAGGCTTAAGGAGATGAATGCTTGAAGGGTGAACAAGTTGTCAAAGATGCAAAGAATGAAAGCCAAGAAAAATTGAGGACTGAACAAAGATCTATAATCTACAAGTGAAGTCATAAGTTGTATTAGATCAAAGCTCTATTGTTACTCTCTAACAATTGTATCAGTCTAGGGTAAATCCTTTGGATTAAGGTTGACTTAACTGTCATTGGAAATTCCTTTAACAGGGTGGCATTCCATGTGAATGGCCTAAAGTCCTCTAACAAGGCTCACTTTTAACAGGTGACTAAAATCCCTTAACTAGGTCACATTTAACAGTGTGTATTGTAACCTTTAATAGGGTTGGCCTTTCACTAGGCATCACTTTAGAAGAGTGAAAAGGAGTAGCATGTTACTAGTGGTTTTTCCCAAATTTGATTTCCATGTTAAATCACTATGTCAAATGTGATGATGAATGTGTTGTGTTTCATGATTTACATTTCTGTAAGTTGATTTGACAGTAACATATAAGTTTTAGTAGATGCACAATGAATTCATGTATGAATATGAATGTTTTATGGGTTCACTAAATTGGGAAAAAGGTTTTATTTTGTACATCTAGACCTTCAAATAACTAATTCACCTCCTCCCCCCCTCAATTATTCTAAAAGATTTCCACCACATCTCTCTGGAAAAAAAAGTGACCAATCTAACAAGCATCATATATAGTCTTACAAGGGACAAAATGGGTCATCTTACTAAATCTATCCACAATCGCATAAATCCTATCATACCCTTGCCTTGTCTTTGGTAAGCCAACTACAAAATCCATACTTGTGGATTCCCATTATTTTCTGGGGATTGGAAGTGGTTGATAAAGACCAACATTGGTGGATCTACCTTTTTTTCTTTTGACACACTATACAACTTTCCACATATTGTCTGATATCTCTAGTCATCCTACGCCAAAAATAGAACCTAGTAACTAACTCTTGAGTCTTGTTGACTCCAAAATGACCACTAAGTGCCCCATTATGATTTTCTTGGATCAAATTCTCCCCCACTAACCCTCTAGGAACACAAATTTGACTTCCCTTAAACAATAAATCATTCTACAATGTATAATCAGAAAACTCACCATGAAAGTTGTTTTTGAACTCCTTGCATACCTTGTGGATTTGAGAAAATTTTGCATCTTTGAATATTTCAATGCCTATGATTTGTAGCTGAATCTCTTGGACTATGGAGAGTCTCCAACTCAATGCATTAGCTACCTTACATGACATATGTTCATTTTATGTTTAAACATGACAATATAATTGTATGTTCATTTCATGTTTATGACTTATATGTGTAGGTTCATTTCACATGTATATGACTTATATACATGTATGCTCATTTTATGTTTAGTATTTTATATACAATATCTATTTTCTTAAATGTCATTTTAATAAATTTTAGTTTATGATTGCACTATTTAGGAGATTCAGAGACTTCAAGAATCCCTGACTAGTGATACATGCTCTAGTGTATACAGTAGTACATGCCAAAGTATTTTACATAGCGTAATTTATTTAGGATAAGATTCATGATGGTTCTCCATATGCTACACATACCATACATGCATTCCTTTAGAGTAAGAGATGAGAGGTTTCTTAAGATCTTTCTTTGTAGGAGGTACATGTCTTAGTACCCAAAGACACCCTAAAGAGGGAATGTTTCCCTTATTTGTAAAGGGGTATCAAGTTATGAAGTGTATAGATCCACATATGGTTGCATTGATATACCCAAACTTCCTTGCTACTCATGGTAATTATCAAAATATTAACTATATTCCACTCTATTTTTTATAGCATTTTTATGTCAATGTTGGATTACATAGGGTGGTGAACTATATTGATTTACTATGGCATTTAGGATAGGGGTGTGGTAGATTATCTGGTAGGAATTATTTTTGATGGGTAGGTTGTCAGGCACCATTACACAGGGAAATTATCAAAGAGAGGGCACCTTCTGTTGCCCCTATATTGGGTCCCTCGACTGATGAGACTATATGTAGCAGCTAGTTTCAAGGGGTGACTCAGAGAGTTGGTGACATTGCCACAACTGTTAGATCCACATCGAGTGATGAGGTTGGTCACTAATTGATGTTTCCTTGATGTTCTAGATCATTTTCTAATGCTTCATCTTTAGCATACTTGTATAGTGTAACAAGTATCCCTTCACTAGCTAGCTTAGAGGGTCTCACTAGAGTGTTGGCATGACATACATTGAATGGTCTAGTTGATAATCTATTAGATTTATATAGCTTTATAGTAGCAGATCTTGGTATACCCATATCAGATATTTGAGCTCATGTAGGTAGTACTAGATTGCATCCTTAGCCACATTCTTCTCATTGCTCAAGTGGCATTCATAGTGGTAGTGTACATCATGATCCACCTATTGACCATTATTTTGTTGTAGAGGAAAATACATGCACTAAAAACCATTCATCTAGTGTAGGGAATGCTTAGAGTTTAGATATGGACCTTGATGTTAATTTTAGCTTGTCAACCACATGATGGATGGACTTTTTGATGTGTGAGGACTCTACTTCTATGTCATTTCATCTAGTTAGTCCACTTGGGTCATCATTATTATGACATGTATTGGTCACTAGTCATTCCAGTGTAAATTTAGAGGTAGGGCTAGATGAGGCCCAACAAAATCTAGATATATTGGTGGGCATGATCGATGTTAGGCAGTTTGATTATTATTAGATGTCGATATCTACACAAATAAATCTTTTTTTTGTTCATTAAGATTTAAATTTTTTAAATAATTTATGTCTATGTACCATGTGTAAGTATACATTTTTTAATTTGATTTTTGTACATATGTATTGTAGGGAGACATGTCTCTTTTTACTCCATCTTTGATGCCTAAACATGTATGTCATCAAGACTCATTGGATGATGTCAGTAGTGGACATGTGAGTTATAAATGCTTCATTAGACACACATACATGTATAAAATGTGCAAGTTATAAATAAGATATTTAATTTATGATTAGACATTGATACCAATTTATCTTTAATATATAGGGATTAGCACATCCTTTAGAGCATCTTGATAGTCAGTCTTTGAACCGTGTTATGAGGAGACATCATGATGAGACTCATAAACTTGGAGATCTATAGTTTATTTTATATATTAATTGATCTACTTTCATTTAGAGAGACATTCATACATTAGTAAATTTAGCCCTAAATTTTGATGAGAAAAGGTCAAAATTGCAACCAGAGTTGGTCGAATAAATGACTAAACCTATCGTCGATCTTTTTTAGTCAATTTTTTATCACAGGAATTATGCGTCAAAATTTTGACTTCAAAATGGTCGACTTACCAACGTGAGTTTCATCAATTTCCTTAGTCCAGTTTGAACTCTTATTTCCTCATTTGCGTCCATCACTGGTTGAAATTTTGTTGTATACTCCTTGACTTTTTTGACAGTAAAGCCAAATTTGTGATGGCAAAAAAGACCAATAGTCATTGAAATTGCAACCAAGATCCCTTTCAACCATCATCAAAATTGCAACCAAGACCCATTAATTTTCTACAGTGGTACCATACATTCAACAGAAAAGGGAAGACATGTTGGTCGAAATTGAGACTAGTGCTTGGTTGAAATTTAGACAAGCTATGCCAATTATTGCAAAAGGTTTTCTCTCATAGGAGCCTTCTAAACGGCACAAAATTTAATTCTAAAGCATAATTGCTCAGTGCATGAGACTCAAGGTATCATGCGCATTTCTACCTCCACACCATTTTTGTTCATATCACATGATTTATTTCATTAAAAGAAATGTGAAGGAGGAAGAAATGTGCACAATATCCTAAGTCTCCACCAAGCAATTATGCTTTAGAATTAAATTTTGTGCAGTTTAAAAGGCTCCTATGAGAGCAAAGCCTTTGCAATAATTAGCAGAGCCCATCTAAATTTTGGTTCTTGAGACACCATTGCTTGTGAAGATTGCAAGGAAAATAAAATTAGGAAAGAATTATTTATCAGGAATCAAAGCCAATAACACTAACTAATCTCTATTTTTCAAATAGATAAATGTGACAAAAAAACTTACAGTCCCAATCACATCATCATAAGAGCGCATATTTAACTATAACCCCTTATTTGGTTGCTTTTTGATCAATTCCTTGGCAAGAGCATCCAGGACATAATATTAAAATGCAATCAATCACTGAGCCTATTTCTGGCAATTGAATTGTACTATAGAAACAAAAATTGCCTTAAAATTGACACCTCACCAATTGTAGTTCATTTGCATCTGTAATGGTTTCACAAAATTTGAAAGCTTACCATTTGTCAAGAACACAAAAGGCACTCATAGTTCAGCTACATCAATAAAAGTAAAGTTATTTGAATGTTGAAAAAATGTGAAACTTCCACTTAATATCTAGAGAAGCCATATCCTCAGTATACATTATCTTTGATGGAATGTTCATAAGTGAATGATTTTCTCTAAAATCTCAAACTTATGCACAAAGAAGCACCATGCTCTTGAAGATATATATACAAGTTACAAGACTGATATATCAAAAGGAGCACGGTGAGGGCAAGAGACTATCATCAATATCGATTGTGGAGTTGCAGATAGGTAAGTAATAAACATAAAAAGGTAGTGCAAGGCACCATTTTCCATGTTCTAATATGATGAACTACCTTGGAGCTGGTTCTAAACCTTGATTGCTTAATGTTGGATTTGATCCAATGGTACCATTATCTGGAGGAGGTCCCACACCCCACTTTCCTGCTAAGTCTAAAGGCTAAATGACATAAACTCCTCTATCAATCGTTCCAAGAGTGAATTGATTTGAGACAGAGTGAATTGATTTGAGACATATGGATGTGATGCAATTTCTAGATACTGCATGAATAATCAAAGGATACATTTTGAGTTAAATCATAAAATACTTGGGGATCCATTTATCCATACATAAAATAACTGTTTCCTCCCTGGGCCAACTTACCTATTCATGCCTGAAGCTAAATATGCAGAAGGTGCAATACGACAACATGGCCTCAAGCTCTCTGCATCAAATACTCCAATGGCACCATCACAGTAGCCTACAACTATGAGAAGGCTATCACATGAATATACCACACTTGAAATGGGATCAGATAGAGAATCATGAGGTGTCCACTACAGTACAAACAAATGTGATATCAGTTTACACTGATATAGAGAAGGTAGCTTATATCATTATCACTTACTAAATTTGAATTCTAAATTGTTGACAAAGACTTACATAATGCAAATGCTCAAACTTGGAAGCATCATAAATTGCAAGCTGGATCTTGTGAACAACCAACAAGTGAACTTGATCATTATGGAACTGTACTCTTGTATCCCCAACCAGTGGTGATGATCTTCCTATCTGCACTTGTAAAGAATTTCACTTTCGCTTCTCCCATCTATCAATGCTCCAGAAATAGAGCTACCAGAACATTGGCCAAACATTTAGTAATTTGAATCTACAAACATGTGAATGTACAAAATGAGATGGAAATGGATATACAAAATAAAGACAAACCTGGGCATTGGCCCCAGAAGATACCAATACATTCAAAGTGTGTGAAAATGTCAACCCTATAATTTTCTTTTGGTGGCCTTTAAGCTTCATTTTTACCTGGTTAGTTTTAAAAAGTTTTGAAAAGGCACAAGTTAGAATGTCATCATATTGAACGACCCAAAATACTCTTCCTATAAAATAAACACCAAAACAAAACATATAGAATGAGGACAGTTCACTTTGATCGTGTATAACATTTTTGCATTGACTTTGCAATTTATATTTTAGAATCTATAATCTAGATAGTGAATTAGTGAAAAAGAGAACTGCCATGATGTATCATTTAGTATAGTGAGCTTGAAAAGAAAAAAAAATTCATGCTAGATCATAAATATAATTTCGGAGATACCTACAATCAAGTCTACAAGCTTTCCAATTTAAGATACAAATTAAGACTTTTTCATATGAGTGTGGTCAAGTTTATAATGGATTAGAAGAGATAATGAGCTAGAAAACAGAAAAGTTATGATGATAGATAAAGCTATGATTTCTCATTTTGAGTATACAAAAGTACACAATAAACTCAAAAAAATGAAAATTCAGAGTGAATAAAGATTCTGTTTATAAGTAGTTTACTTAGTGTACACTATTTTTCTCAGAATTTAATGAATTTCAAAGATTTTGATATGACTTCATAAATCTCTTTTGCATCAATATTTATGAGTTATTAACAAGACATTATGGCAATGGTGCATACTCCATTATCTATCATGATCAAGATAGGAAGTTAGAGAGCATGAAAGTTGTGATGGTAGATCATAGAACATGATCTAAAATATTGATAGGAAAAAATGATAAAAATAACTGAATTTGAAAACAAATTAGGTAGTCTTACTTTCTTGTTCTATAATAAAGATTTTCAAAGAGTTCAAACACCCATCAATATAATGAATTAAAAAAATAATAATAATCCTGACGATGGATTGTAAGAACATAGATCATACTCTATAATGCATTATTGAAACAATGATCTAGAAAAGACAAGGTGATAATGGATCATAGAAAATGTTGACATAGATAAAATATATGCAAACAATTTCAAGAGCATTCAAATTCAAAATAAATTTGGCATTCATACTCTATAGATCTACATTAAAGACCTTAAATATTTGAATTATTATCTATATTGAAGATACTAAGCTAGATAAGAAAATTTTGATACATAGATCACAGAATTTTGACTGCATACTTTGTGATGCATCAAAATAATAAATCACAAAGGAAGAAAGCTATACTAATAGATTGCAAGAACAAAATCTATAAACCTCCCAAAAAGAAATCAAAACACATCTAACATTTCTCCATTCAAGCACTCTTACATTCTCGATGTACAATAAAGGTAAAAATGAATCTTAAAAGCCACCAAAAGAAAATTACATCTTAAATTTCATCATATTGAACAAGGAGACCTTTCCACCAAAGGTAGACATTACATAGGAATCATTCTTAGAAAAAGCTATGCAAGCATCAACTTCTTCTAGATTTATAGCACTGATATCATTAGTCATCACAATCCCACTAGTTGCCTGCCATATTTTTGGTTGAAGATTGGCAATAGCCTGTAGAGAAGATCATTGTCTTAGTCACTTAAAAGACAATTTCCTAAGCAGCACGTAGAAATTCTTTCCAAATTAAGAGCATCACCTTTCTAGATAGATTCTGCTCATTCTGTGGCCATTTCCATAGTTTTTGGAGTGCATTTGATGCCAATGTTAAAAGAGCAACACCAGAATTGGTATATATTAGTCTTGTAACCTGTACAAAACAATAGGTGCTAATGTAAATATTGAAGTCATGAATTGCAAAGAAGGATATGTGGGTCTATTTATAGATATTACTTTTCATATTATAGGGTATTGTATGGTAACACAGAGTCCATACAGTGTTTTAGAGGACACCCTTTGTCCTTGATGTTAGAGTATGGAGATAAGTCCTCAAGAAATGTGGAAACAGTGTATATAAGATTGATCTTCCATCAGACATAGGCCTTTTTCCAACTTTTAACATTTTTGATCTTTATGCATATAAGCCCACCTACTGATGTTTGTGATGCAAGAATAGGTCATAATTATAGTGCTGATGTTTCTCAGTTACCTAAGGTCACTAAAACTTAGATTGAATGCATTTTGGACAAGAAGGTTACGAAACAAACTGAGAGAGGCACCTATTATTCCTACCTAGTCAAATGGAAGGACACACCCAATGAAGATGCAACTTGGATGACTCAAATAGAGATTGAAAAGGTAGGGTATCACAATACCAACTCAAGGGACTTGAGTTCTTTTTAGGATGTTAGGAATAAGTTCATGTTGTCATAAGCCCATTTATAAAGGTTCAAGGTTCATTTGGTGTTTCTATAAACCATGAATCCTTGGAGACCTATAAGGGCTAAATAGGCTTAGAATAAGGAATATAGTCCAAAATGGTGGAAAATACCTTAGAATAATTTTATGTAGGTCTTAGGAAAGTTTGAAAGTCTTAGAACTTCATTATGTTCAAAATTGCAAAATGCAACAAAAAGTTGCTAAGCAATTTTTGCTTAAAAGTTGGTAATTACAAATAAAGGAGTTTGAACCAATTATAAATGTTCCCAAGGCAGTTGATTGGTCAAACATGCTTATGAATACTTATGAATACCCTCCATACTTATCAAATAGATAATTATGTTTATGAATACTTATTATACTCTCCATACTTATCTCCACACTCACCATACTTATCAAATAGATAAGTATTCATAAACAAAATTGTATTCATAAACAAGATGGTGAGAAAATGAGGCTTTTGAATTGTCCACAAAGTCCCAGCAAGGACATTGAAAAATTATGGGGAAATTTAATAATTTGGAACTTCTATTGTTTATGATGAATTGTTCATATTTTTTATCAATTCTATGATCCATCATCAAAATATCAAAATATGAAAAAAAAAAAAAAAAAGGAAAATCAAAATATTCCTAGATTAAAATGATGAATAATGAAATTTGATTCAAAACATTAACAACAATAAAATGATAAGATCTATTTCACTCACCCCAAGTGCAACAGTGATAACCCCACCCCATTCCAAAGACCATGATGATTTATCAACACCCTTGTCTAAAAACACTATCAGTAGTTTTAGTGGATCCCAAAAGTGTTGTGAGTGCTAACAGGGATAATGGAGTTGGAAAGCTTTTCATTGTCTCTGCCTGCATTGCATGCTCTCAATCTTTAGTCATAACTCAAGAATACAACTACTATATAATCAAAGAGCTTCATGAATGAGACCAATGTTTCTATTATAGTAAGAAAGGACTAAAAACTAGGAAAAGAGGATGAAAAAAATCAAATAAAACCAAGGCAAGAGTCTACAACATATCTATGAATTGTGAGCCTCTCAAATCAATTAATCATGAAACATAATAATAACTGATCTTAGCTTCCACCTATACAATCATGGTAGATGACATGATTTTCATAGCTGTTAAGAGGTAAATGCATCCAATAACAGTTGTGTTTGGATTCCCCTCATGTAGAAAGTTAGGGAACTGATGTTTTTTGAGGGAGGGTCTGATGAAGGCCAGAGTTGGCTTATAACAAGACCATGCAAGAAGCTCATGTCCATGGCTCCAAACACACACATCACTCTACCCACAATCTTGAACTCGCTACTTGTAGACTTAATGTCTACTTTCTCCATCCTACAAACACAAAACAATACCAATTAGAGCATAAGGGTATGAAAACCCAATCTTTGAAGAAGTAGAAAATATGTGATTAGAGAGTACTACTCACCCAAAATACTCACTTTCTCACCATCTTTCTCACCACCTTTTTTATGAATACTTATCTTTCTCACCATCTTGTTTATGAATACTTATCTCCATACTTAGCATTATTTTGTGTCTAGAGTGTCATCAATGTTTTTAAATGTAGAATGAAATGGTTGTAAGTGTGCATTTCTACCACATGCAAATGATTTTGAGATACAGACCTATGCAATCCAATCTCCCAAGGAATAGATAGCACCACTTATCGCCATCTTTTCCAAAACAAGATTTGTCATAAAGCGATGTCAGAATAGTTACTAAAATGGTCATAAATTATGTTCTTATAGTAAAAGAATAATTTGACTTAAGAAAAAAACTACACAATATTAAAACATGACATTGTTCTTTAAAAACTAAAAAGGTACCTATAACGAAGAACTTCATGTGGATTTGCTAATTGGTTGTCACTATTAACTATAAGCTTATCTTTAAAGTTTGAGCTTCACTTGGTTTTGAGAATAGTTTTATATTCTCTACTAAACAAGGCCAACCATGTGAAGGTGGAAGCTCATTTGGCCCCTCCCGCACACACCCCCCCCCCCCCCGCCCCCCACCCCCCCACCCCCACCCCCATAACTAACATCACTCTAAATTCCCTATTAACATTTAATAACATTCATCCACTTTTGAAATATAACATTCAATCATTATAGTCACATGATAACATTCATTAACACATAAAATTCATTAACACACAACATTCATGAATAATTCATTAACACGCAACATTCATGAGTAATCCATTCATGAATAATTCATTAACACAAAATTCATTAATACGCAACATTCATGAATAAGTCATTAACACATAAAATCCATCAACACACAACAATCATTTCTTTTTTACTTTCTTCTTGTTTTTTTTTTTCATGAAATTTCTAAGAGGAATATCAATGTCCTTGTCATCCCCCTCCTCTACTGGTCCTAATTGTAACACATGTCTTCTCCTCATCTCTTGAGGAACATGAGGCCGCTACACCAAAGGGAGGCCCACTACAATAACAAGTACTTCATGAGTTAAATTCACACCATTTTATATTAGTGAATTACGAGTTTTTATTTAAGTAAAAGAACTATAAATCAAAAAATTAATTTAAAAGAACAAAACATAGATTTATTTTACCTGAATGTGCCACATGAGCTACCTATTGATCAGTCTGAATTTCCTCCAGCACTCGTTTAGCACAACATGATTCTATATCCTCTAAAATATATACAAAGATGTTACACCAAGTTCAATTAAAGATGTTAAATTGTATTAATAATTACATAATTAGTTTTAAATAGAAAATGAGCACCTCCTGTTGGGTGATGCGACGCGCTCCCCTGCCCACAGGTGGTTAATTATGTGGTGTTCCATGTTCACTAACAGTCATGGCTTTTGGTGCAACGACAAGTGGGCCCTACAATTGGTATCAGAGCCTGGTTTTGGCTTGGTCATGGGTTCAAATCTCCCCGGTGCCATCCCGACCCGCGTAAGCACCTGGTATGCGCGTCGAGGGGGAGATTGTTGGGTGATGCGACGCACTCCCCTACCCACAGGTGGTTAATTATGTGGTGTTCCATGTTCACTAACAGTCATGGCTTTTGGTGCAACGGCAAGTGGGCCCTACACCTCCAAGGATAGTATGATGCACATTAGGGGCTTCATGATGCGATGTATCGTCTATGTCACGATTAACAGGTTGCATTGCAATGTCATGCACATTATTATCAAATAGATTGTTGCTCAAGTATTCAATTTCTAATATATTTTTTTTCATATTTACTTGTGCACATGATGCAGGAGACTGTTCGATTGGGGCAATGGAAGCTTGTCGTAAGCGTTTATCCATGGTTGCATAGCCTTGCTTGAAGGAAATTCTTTTGTGTTCTTCCATGGCTTCCAAATTAAAATCAGTGCCCTACATTTTTTATTAATTAACAAAATCATTTGCATTTTATAAATAATTTTTCTCTATAATTCATTTACTGCTACTTACAACTCATGCTTTGATTTTAGAATATCCCCCAAAGCCAAGTCTGTGCTGCCCAACCTTTTCCAGCCTAGCCTTTGTTGTCTTTGATGTGTCCTGCAACCTATGAAAAGTTTGAAATATGTTAGATGATATAGATATAAAGATCAGTATTAATTAGTACATTATTACATTAATGTACTAGTAGTTAATACTATTGCATACCTTCTTGCACTTGTTGGTGTAATTTGGCTTTGACCATCCCCTTTCTCCTTTGCATCCAAAATGAACTCATTGCATTCCCTCACTGTAATAAAGGGAGGATGCTCGTACTTTGGGTTTAGGATGAGACTCTTTCTATATGAGTCCCTCACAACCTTAAAAATTTTGCAAGCTTTTTGTAACATTTTCTTATGATCAAAAATATTAATACCAAACTCATGCTCTAAATCTTTGATAAGCTGAACTTTTAATTTTTTATCTTGAAAGTTCCATAAGAAAAAATGCAAAATTGTTAGATATAGCTAGTAAAAGAAAAGACCCGAATGAAAGGAAAATGTTGCACCAATTAATGATATGAAAAAAAAAATAGTGGGATAAAATTAGTTCACTTATGATGTTCCACCTTGTACGTATGGTGGGCTCGAATGTTTACAATGTGAGGTCATAAAGCTTCTTATAAAATGTATTGCTTCCTCCAAAAAATATCATCGGATAATCAATTCAAAGCTTCTTATAAATAGGTAAATGCATATTACAATATAAAAAATAATTATTTAAAGTACTTGGAATCATAGGACATTTTAAAGGCATCGGTTCATCATTGTCAATCAACAACGACGTCTGCATAGCTCCCATGCTAGAAACATGGGTAGCTCCAGGAAATGATGGTGAATTGTCACTAATACATGCACTATGATCTGCATCTAGCATAGAAGACAGTGCATCTCCTAGCACACAAAAAAAAATCCACTATGTGATGCACCCAAGATAAAAGTACAAATTATCAACTCATAATTAACACAAAACCAAATATAGAAAAACAAGGATTTACCAACTAGACATCCCCTTGTTGTCAAGATTATAGTCAGCAATCTTGTATGGATGTCTGTCGACCTCCTAGGAGTCTCCTACACTTGATGACCTAAACAATACATTGTTATCAAAGACATTTTGAAATAATAAAAGTAAGAATTAACTTAAGAAAATTTTGAATGTTCGAAATAAAAAATTCCTTGTAACTTTTCAACTAAAAGATTATTTTACCAGTGGCAGTCAGAGCTCTGCTAGTGCTGGCCTCACCGCATTGTCCTTGACCAGGTTCTGGATCAGTCGCCAAAAAATCTTGTAACAAGAACACATATTACATATTTTCCTTCACAACATAAAAGATTATAAAATATAAATCTTTATTGAACTTTTTTTATAACTAAACATTCATTACTACTTACTTCATAACAACGTGCTTGCGCTCTCAAATCAAATAGCCTCTTCCTCATCTCCTCGGATGGAATATTTGCTTCATCCAAAATTCTCATTATTTTTAAATCAATTTTTTTTATTTTTTTCTTCAAAATTATTGTTACATTGGGATTTTTTGCAATATCGTCATCAAAAGGGGTAGCTAGTGGCTCTGTACTTACTGTAGGTGCTTTTCCCTTATCCTAAACATCAAATTGTGAGAGGAATATCAGTAAAACTATCATAAAAATTCAAAAACCATAAATAAAATAATGTAATAATATTAAAAAAATCAACTATATAATTTGTACAATTTCAATAAGGTTTACCCTTACTGAAGAATGGGTGGGAGTAGCATCCTAATGGCCTCTATCATCTGTTGGATCCATATCATCCTATCACAAAGATTAAACATAAAAACTTCAGCTAAATGAAAGCAATAGATAGCAAAGAAAAAGTTATTAACAAAATGGTATATAGTACTTACAACCCTCATGATAGTAACTTTGTTTGTATCTATGCAATTTAAATGGTAATTTATCAACAGTTCTTCCCCTGCACTTATTGATTTTATTGCACAAACAAAAACATCATTCCCCTCATGCCCCTCAAATATGCAATTGGGTTGCTTACTAGTTGAGGAAAGTTGCATACTATTTATAAAACCTACAATATTACCTGTTGCTTTTGGTCTCCTATCAATGTACATAGCAAATATTTTACTTTGATTATTTTCTTTCCATTGTATATAATTAGCTGATAGTGCATACCTACGTATACTTCTTTTTTAATTGAACAATTCACATCCAACCATTGTAATCGTAACATGGACTGACATACTTGAACAATTCGAAAAAAAATTTGTAACATACCTTTATCCCATCCATGGAAAATAGGCCCAAACCATGTAATGAGGATGGAGCAATGCAATATATCCTCTCATTAACACAAAAATATGTGTTAATTGGAGGTAGCTCATTGGGTACCCATTCTTTCTCAATGTGTGTGTACTGAAAGGGCACCTTGATGTCGCCTTTGGTCTCATCATCATAATAACATGACCCCCCATTAGCAAGGAAAAATTGCATGCATTTATCAAAAAAAATTCTAATCTTTTGACCTCTAGTTGATCTCCCTATTTTAGTCATACTACATGTAGAGCTTTCATCTACCATTTCCTCATTTCCCTCATTCAATGTAGATAGATCTAACAAGTACCTATTTGGTGGGTCCTGCAATCCATCAAATGGAAAATTGATAATATTTAAATAATATATATAGAATAATCAAGTCGTGACTCATATGTGCAGTTCTTCCTTGTCTACATGTGAGAGATATAAAATGTAGTAAGTTGAAGGTGATTATACAATTATATTTCTATACGAACCTTCTTTGTCTATATATACATTATATGATTATACAATTATATTTCTATACGAACCTTCTTTGTCTATATATACATTATATGATTATATAATATGTTTATTTATAACATACGTGGTCAATGATAAACAAGAAGAATATAAGAAAATAATGTCTATTTATTGACTTATACCTGTTGATCCATGTCACTATGCACAATCAATGCCAAAGGGGTCAAATTTCCAACATATGTTAATCATTTATCTTAAGTTAGCTAAAAATTACATGATACACGTATGCTAAAAATAACTTAGAAGACAACATGAACAATATGAAAAATCATAAATATGAACAAATTTACCTTATATATGGAATGCAAGATCATCAACAGAAGGGGTGACAATGTCTGTAGTCAATTGACTATTTGCAAAAAGGGTGATAATCAGACACAATATAAACAATGGTAATTATTAATAACATATGTTGTAATAATTAGAATTGAACACAATAAATATGTAATCAAATTTCTTGCATATGTTAATCATTTATCTTAAGTTAGCTAAAAATTACATGATACGCATATGCTACAAATAACTTAGAAGACAACATGAACAAAATGCAACATCGTAAACATGAAAAAATTTACCTTATATATGGAATGCAAGATCGTCAACAGAAGGGGTGATGATGTCTGTAGTCAATTGACTATTTGCAAAAAGGATGATAATCAGACACAATATAAACAATGGTAATTATAATTAACATATGTTGTAATCATTAGAATTGAACACAATAAATATGTAATCATATTTTCTGCATATGTTAATCATTTATCTTAAGTTAGCTAAAAATTACATGATACGTGTATGCTACAAATAACTTAGAAGACAACATGAACAATATGCAACATCGTAAACATGAATAAATTTACCCTATATATGGAATGCAAGATCGTCAACAGAAGGGGTGATGATGTTTGTAGTCAATTGAATGTTTGCAAAAAGGGTGATAATCAAACACAATATAAACAATGGTAATTATAAATAACATATGTTGTAATCATTAGAATTCAACACAATAAATATGTAATCATATTTCTTGCATATGTTAATCATTTATCTTAAGTTAGCTAAAAATTACATGATACGCATATGCTACAAATAACTTAGACAACAACATGAACAATATGCAACATCATAAACATGAACAAATTTACCTTATATATGGAATGCAAGATCATCAAGAGAAGGGGTGATGATGTCTATAGTCATTGATTATCTTCTTCTTCTTCATCCTCATTGTCGTCATCATCATCGTCATCATTGCCATCATCATCACCATCATCACCATCATCATCACCATCATCATTTCCATCATCACCATCATCATCATCACCATCATCATCATCACCACCACCATCATCATCATCATCATCATCATCACCATCATCATCATCACCATCATCTTGATCTTCATCATCTACTTCATCATCTTCAATATCTTCTTCTTCCATAACATTATATTTTATCGGCCTTCCTCTTGGATCATGTCTAACAGCAAATGACCAACCCTATTTATGTGGAACCTCTGAGAAAAACACTTGCTCACATTGTCTTGGAAGAACATAGGGCTCATATCCAACTAGCTCAAACAACCTTGTATTAATCATTGTAAATCCATTATCATGTTGAATAACCGTTCTATCTAGATCATTTTGATTTAGTCATAACATGTACCATTTGAAAATGAATAGATCTACTTTGAAGGAATTAAAGTCGCACTCAATTATATCATCCAAGATGCCATAATATTAATTTTGAGATTGTTGAGGATGTATGTCATTTCTAGACGATATATTGGTGACCTTGAAAATTGCAGTTATCCCATAATCACAAGTTTTCTTTGTGTCATCCAACTTTTTTATGTGAAATTTGTGGCCATGATAGTACATATCTTTGTGGTGCTTGACCTACAATTTTTGAAGAATGTGTAAATTATTTTCATCATGAGTTGATACAAAACATACGTTGAATTATGATCATTAATAAATTTCTACATACCTCTCCACCTCTTAAACCCTTTACTAGATCAACTACCATTGGTGTAACATTGCAATCTCCATTACGATGAGCTTCTATAACCAATGAAGCAACACCTTCCCATATTAATGAGCAACCATTTTTTTGACATCGTTCAATTCATACCATCATCCAATTAAGATTGTTTGCAATATACAAATGTATTGCATCCCACTCTCGACCACCTGTATCAAAAAAATACACCAATTATAAATAACTTATATTGAAGATTTATAAGAATTAATTAACTACAATAACATCTTACATTTACATCTCACTTTCCTTGATCTACCTTTGCCAATCAAGTACTCCCCTTCGAATTTGTTAATTGAGTTGGGATCCCAAATGCAATCTACATAGATCTTTGTTGCAAACTTAGGAAGATATTCACTAATGTACACCATGGTCTCGTATACCATATATCCCACCACCATAGAACCCTCAAGATGTGCTCTCTATAGAACCAAGCCTTTCAAAAATTTCAAGTGCCTCTCAACCATCCACATTGACCTGGTTGGTATAGGTCCACACAATTCAATCTCCTCAACTTGATGTATGAGGTAGTGTTCTTGTGCATTGAAAAAACTTGGAGGTAGACACTTTTGCATTTCACACATAAGAAGAGGAATTGTTCTCTTCCAATATTTTATATCTTCTTTATTGATTTCTTTAGATGACAACCACCTCATGTATTTTCCAAGATCATATATAACCTGTTTGACATTGTTGGTGAAGTAGTGTGGGAGAGATAGAGGTAGAACATACTGCAATATTTGTAAAATGATCTTGTCAATATTTTATAAAAGAATGCAATTAAAACTACATGCAGTATACAAATATATAGTGAATACAAAATAACATGAATTACCTTAATAATGTATGCCAATAGTGTGTTTTCAACCCTGGCCCAAATTCACTTTTCTTTGATATGAGATTGTTTATGTTCGCAGCAAATCCTATGGGAAATCATATTTTTTATGACTTCTTTTATAGCATTGCTCTGTTGCTTTGAAAATAACCAACTAAGGGCACTTGTATCAATCTAGTCTCCATTGTTATTTGATCGAATGCCATTTTTCATTGCATGGTTGGATTCTTCAATGTCAGTACAAGTTTTGACAATTTGGTCTTTGTCACGCCTTCCATCCAAGATTTTCCATAATGTCTCTATTACATTCTTTCCAATATCCATAGGATCAAACAAATGCACAATTGGGAGTTTCTCATAGTACAGAAACCTAGCAAATTATGTAGGATAAATTTTTAGTCCTTTTCAAAGTTGGTCATTAATGCCTTGACGACCTTCACAAGCATCAATTACATCATCAATAAACAAAACACAATATTGAAATATAAATTTGAAACAAAAACCATCAGATGGAATGACATTACCTCGATGATTTATTTTACTATATGTCAACTTCCATAGGCGAGGTTTCATTCTCTGTGGCTTTGACGTAGTCTCTTCTTTTCCATTGAAAAGCTTTTTTTTCAGTAATTTGGTACTTATGATTTCTATGCATAAAGTGTATATTCTCATCGAACACCTGCTTTCTTAAACTTTTTGAATGATGAGATTTCATCTTTGGACCACAAACTAGACATGCAAATTTTCCCTTTGTATAAAGACCTACAAGATCATGTATAATTGGATCAAATGTGTTAATTTTGTGTTGTAACTATAACATACCAAAAAAGAGGTGTTCAGAAGATAACATACCACAAAAATGTGTTAGCCCAGGGGCATCATGTATTGTCCATATAAGAATTTCATGAAATTGGAATTGTCTTTGCCCTATTGGCCTATAGATGTCATACATAGTAACCCCATTCCATAACACCATCAACTCTTCGATAAGGGTTTCAATATATACATTCATATCTTTAACTTGGTACTTACCTAGTTGAATGAACAAAAACATTACATAATTATTATGACCATTTTGATGGATTAGTAATAATAATTAATTTAGATGACCATTAAATCAAAAAATACTTGGAACGATCAATGTCAACATTATGTGCTCTCTCTTTATGGACAACCAAGGAGGTATGTTTTTGTTGATAACAAAAATAGGCCACACTGAGTAAGTAGATCTCATCTCTCCAAAAGGATTGACACTGTCTACTGCCAATGAAAGCTTGAGATTACAAGGTTCTTCTTTAAAGTGTGGCCATTTTTCCTCTATTTCCTTAAATGCTAAACCATCTGCAGGCATTCACATAATGTCATCTTGATTTCTATTGCATGCATGGTAATCCATAAATTGTGCCAAGCTATTGCACCTAAATAATTGTTGCAAATGTGGAATAATGGGAATATGCCAAAGAACCTTGCGAGGCACCTTTTTTGTTAATCATTTTGATTGATATCTACTAGTATGACAAATAGGGCATTGTGTTGCAAATTCATGTTGTTTATGATATATAATATGATCATTCAGATATGCATGTATTTTTTGATACTCCATTCCAATATCTTTCATGATGGTAGATAATTCTCAATACGAGCAAGGTAGAATGTTTGATGGTGGTAACAAACTCTCACCTATCAACCTACAACCAAAAATATAATTTTTTAATTTCAAGAATATTAATTGCTAGATGAACCCAATGTTAATTGAAAGGGAACTACGAGTAAAATAATGAAAGAAGATGACATACCTTAACATATGTGTCATTGCTACATTGGATAAACCATTCATAACCTTCAAATTCACCAACAACAATACAACAGTGAGAAGAGTTGTTTCAGAGCCTTCATATAGGGACTCATGTGCCTTCTCAAGTATAGGTACATTAAGCTCTATGTCAACATCATCATCATCATCATCTTGATCATCATGGTCTTCATCATCGTGGTCATCTTCCATGGTATCATTACCTTCTACTTCAATATTCACACCTCCATGTTCCCTCATTTGGAAATCCACACTCTCTAAATTTTCATGGTCCATAACATGAAACTTAGGGACGTTGACCTATATGAAAATGATGACCATATATTAGCCATGATCATGATGTCATCATCAAATCATGTCTTATGTAATTTATAAATTATTAAAATACATACCAATGGAAAATATTCATTTCCCCCTTCAATGTGACCATCTTTCCTACAATGTTCCTTAGTTGTTTTGATTAGATATCTTCGAGTCTTTAAGCCCTTGCAATTTTTGCAAGGACAATAAAATTTTCAATCACCTTTTCTTTTTAAGTTAGACCATAGTCTAGCAATTGTCTCCCTATTTTTTTGTGTGTTGATATCATCAAACATGGTCTTTCTTGAATCGAATGACTCATTGGTGGAAGAAGGATGATTTGTTTACAACCTGCAAATGGTGTAGTTAGAGGAAGACACATATAGAAATGAATACTAAAGTGAGACATATAGAAAGAGGTATAGATAGAGAGATAGATTGATAAAGAGATAAAGAAATATAAAAAATGAAAAGAAGCAAATACTTAGTTTACCTTCCATAACTCTACCTCTACATATTGCACTTGCTACATACAAGCACTTCCTAAGAAAATGGGTAGCAATAGTCAAGAAGGGAATAGGAGAGTCCATTTGGCTCAAGAGGAGGATGCACAAAGTGACCAAGGGGAAAGAGGAAATGCTGATCTAGAGAGAGAAGAGTCTCTGATGTTCTAGTTTGCTCAAAGAAAAAGACAAAATAACTGGCATTCTTCAGATTTGGTATTTTTTTCAACATAAATGTTCTAGTTTACTCAAAGACAAAGACAAAGACCCTAGGAGAGTGGGTTCCACTTGGGCAGGTAGAGAACCACATGTGGTAGGGCTTGGTAATACCTTTGTACTAATGCACAATCTATGATGTGTTGTCAACCATCTCAATAAAGAAAAATAGAGAAAATTTGTACTTGAAATTAGATGGAGAAAGATGTAGCACATGACTTCTGAAACCAAGGCTTGGGATCTATAGTATAAAGAGTTGGATTTTCAAGTGTAAAGAACTGAGTTTAAATGCATGCATTTTTTCAGTCTATAATGTATGGCAAATGCCATGCTGTGTAATTAAGGGTTAAAATTGAAAACATATTGGTCTATGGTAACCATATACAATCCTTTGCTATGTTATAAAACTCTTTAAAAAGGGTATTAGGAAGTGTCTTTACATTTTCAAACATTTTGAGGAAAACCAAAGTTGTCCCCATTACAAGCATGTAGCAGGACTGACAAGTAGGGTATTGTGCATTTGAGCCAAATTTATAGAAGTATGGTATTGTCTTAGAATCTTAAAGATCCATGTGCTAGTTAAATGGGTGTTTAAGAAACCAAGTCAGCATCTAGGAATATTGTGATAGACTTAAACAAATTAATTCCTTGAAGAAGTTGAAGTTGTCAATAGGCACAAGTATCTAAATCTCTTAAGTTTGCAACTCTTATTGTGTATTTAATACTAACCACCCTTCCTCTGCATCAGTAGTTATCATAGAAATTGCTCTAATTTTATTTCTAATTATTGGAACACAACAACCTTTAGGAATCTATTAGGGAACTATAAATAACTTGAGGTCAATATGAAATGGTCTTCTATTTTTTGAATCAATCGGCATACCCAACAAGGTGACTTGATGGTTATAGGGTTTGGATAGAGCAGTAGTTTGATTGGTTTGTGCCAATCAAGGATTGGAGTATGTATAGAAATATCTAAAGGTTTATTTTCCAAGAACTAAGAAGGATTTGAATCTTTTTGTGTTCCTTTTGAATATGTGTAAGGACTATCAACAAGTAAAGTGTTAAAACCCTTGTAAGTAGGCTATTTCATAGGAATGAGTTGTACGGAGGGGTTGAAGAACTAAAACCTTGAAAATATTCAAGCTCTCTAAAACCATAACTTAATTGGTATCTTCTTGAGTTTTTTTTTGAAATATTTTCAAAATGGAAAGTTTAGAAGCCTAGTTAGTGGTGTAGGGGTACCAAGATCATCCTATGAAGACACCAAAACATACCATGAAGACTAGAGGAGTGGGTAGGACAAGGAGATATCCAAGCAATAAAAATGGACTAGAATTAAAAGCTATAATGGTTTTCATAACCAAAAAATGTAATCAAATGAGTTTATTTTGTAATGTCCTAAAAGGACTAAAAGTCGTATTTGTAATGTCCTTAAAGGACCAAGAATTTGTTTGTCTTGGACTAATGTTGTCCAAACCTAAGTTATGTTTACAAGAAGTTTAGAATGGGCAGGGGATAGGTCTAGGTATTAGAGTAAGGGTTGAATATAAATTTAAAACCATTTTTGTTATTTAAAAACAAATGGCTATAGAGGTATTTGGAGGGAATTAGTGTTTGGGGTGTCTTTAGGCTTAAACTAAGCCTCCAACTGGTAAGAGTTGGTTGTGATAGTTTGGGGAAGGCTATTAAAGCATAAATGCATCTATTGTATAGTAGAGATCTGGTTGTACAGACTGATAAAAATAGTGAGCAATAAAATCCTCATTTTTTTGTTTTATTGATTTGTTGAACTCTTCATTGTTTGGATTGACATATCTATGAATTAGCAAGGCTTATTGATTCCATTTTAATAATTGCTAAATGACCTTCACTTCATTTTGAGAAGTTTGTACGCCTGGTGCAAGTAAACAAGTGTTGATTCTGTTAGTTATCTTGTAACCAGTCCTAAGACCTATTACTTTATGGCCATCCCATGAATTTTAAGAGCCCAAACTTCATGGTATGTGCATTTATAACATGCATAATTGTCTTTTAATCTTTTAATTATAGAGGAGAATGTAGCATTGGTTGACTATTATGAAATAGTGCAGGTTTCCTAGAAGGAATTCATGGGTACAGAGCAGCAGTAGAGTTTTGGTCTGAAGAGGGAACCTATTTTATGGTTTGAACCATCTTAGTACGATCATCTAAAGGAGAAACAACTATTAGTTGTTCTTGGAATTGATCAAATAGAATGGATTTGAGAAACCCTTGGATTAAGGGTTTGGAAGTCATAAATTGGAATTTTGGGGGTTTTTGGTGGATTGAGTCTTAACCCTTTGGGATTTAGTCATATTTAGCCATTATATGACTCTACTAAGAGTTTGGAGTGATAATGATGAGAGAAGAGTGAGGATGCTCTGTTAATTGATGGGATTTTATGCTACTTAAGGCTCACATTGTGCAGACAGTCAGACCTGGTCCAAAGAAGTCTATAGTAAGGTTTGGGTATGTTAAGGTACTTGGAAAAGGGTATTTGAAAATGCTTTTACTTTATCAAGTGTTTTCAGAAAAGGTAAAGTTATTTAGGATTTTGAGGGAGGGAAGAGCTATGGTGTATGTTCTAAAATTGTCCCACAGTGTTGTTTGGTTTGTGTATGGGTGGATGAATTATCAAAGACGATTGATGTTTCAAATTGAGGGAATTTGGAAGTTTGAGGTGGCATTTGTGAAAATTGGTGAAGTATAGGGGTTGGAGCATAGGTTGAAGAGAGAAGTGAGTTGAAGGATCATATGCGTTGCAGCCATGAGAGCTCAATGCTAATGTCAAGGATCATTGTTTGGGTCTATGATGGGTTGGCTATTTGGATTTCCATCATTTCTCACTTTCTTTACTACACATGATCATGCATTTGATTCTAAGGAAGGCTATTTCACTTGTAGATTTATTACCACAAATCTTCTTGGACTCCTAGCTCATGCCAAGATGAGGCTCTTCCCAAGCTCAACTCATCAAGCCACATGAATACTTGCAATAGAAAATGCCAATTAAATTCCATCCCATCATTTGGGTTCCTTTCCTTTTCATTAACTCCACTTTTGCAATCAAACAATGAGAGTGTAGTTTATTTTAATGTAATGAGGTGGGAGTATGTTGAATTGTGAATTTTGAGTAACATGATATGTGGAACAAAAAGAAATTGGCATTTGTGTGGCAATGATAGAGCCTTATGTGTTAACTCCTCCCTCCATATTTCCCTTTGTAAACTATGACATCAAGAAAAAGGAATTGAAATTGTACACCATGGAATTGATTGTGAGTTGGCAAATAAAATGGTCAAGTAAGAAAACCAATGTAAAAATTGGAGATATCATAGACCATAATAGGTATAAGTGATGGAAGATTGATAGAGATGAAGATATATAAATATGGAGCATGTGAAGCAAAGAAAAGGGGTAGATAAAGAGAGATGAGAAAGGGGAAGACAGATATGGAAGAGATAAATATTTATAGAGGTGACATAAGAAAATAACAAGAGAGGGAGAGATATAAAGTTGAAGATAGATATAGGAAGTCATGCATGTGCATACATGCGCGCGCGCGCGCGCACACACACACACAAGGGGGTGTGTGTGAGAGATATAAAGATAAATTTAATTAATTTGGTTTACTTAGTGACCATGGAATATGTAAAAAAAAATTATTAAAATTCCTAGAAACTTTAAAACACATGCAATCAACATGTAGAAAGTTAGTCTCAAAAACCTTTACATGCCTTCTCCTTAATTGTGCCAATAAGGGAGCTCTTCAAAAAAATGTCATCCACTATAACCTCATGGAAGGAAATTTTGCTAAAATTTTAGTTATTGTAAGATAATCAATATAATTTTATATTTAGATATAATAAAAATATTTTATCTACCTATATCTCTCCCTCTCCATCTTCAACTATAGCTTCATCGTGATCTCTCTTCCCAATCTCTGTCTTTTTAACCACATCTCTCTCTCTCCCCTCTATTTCTCCTAGCATAAATGTCTAAATATCTCTCCCTTGATCCATCTATATCTCGCATCTCTCATTTCTTTATCTTTATATTTATCTCACTTTCCTTCCCTCCTTTTTATCTTTGTCTCTTTGATGCAAGTAGGACTAATGAAGGCAAGGGAAGTCCACAATTGTTCAAGGTAAGCTAATACAAGGTAAGTTTCCAATTTCCCAATGGGCCAAGCAAGTAGGTAGAAGGGTAATGGTACTCACAAATTGACCAAGCAACACAATCTCACCTACTTCTACTCCCATACATAAAGATTCACCAAATTCCAAGATGACTCTTCACCTTTCTATCACTCACTAGTACCCCCTTAGAATCTTTCAATACCAACACCTTCAAGACACCCCCTAAGCATACCAAAGGCTTTAAGAAACTAAACCAACATAGAATCATTCAAATTCAAGATTACAAGATTCATTTCAAAACCCCACAAGAACTATTAATCCTACCTAAAAACATACCCAATTCAATTAGGCCTACATATCAAGTTTTTGGAAAATAACTTAAAATTCTTCCAAAAAATATTCAAATCAAATTTGAAAATCTGATGTGTTTGGGATTTCTCTAGGATTCTAAAATTTTAGGTCTCCAAGCTAATGCTATGTCACCAAACTTAGGTGAGAACAATTTTTTGATGTGGGAATACTAGATGTATGTCTGAGCAACTCCAACTGTGTATCATTTTTTATTGCAAGGTTTCAGATTTATTGTATGTGAGTGTGATTTCATGAGATAGAATCATCATTTTTTGTGAAGCTAGAGTATTGTGATTAATAGTTCAATTATAATTGATTTGAACTAAATATGGTTTGATGGTGTTCGATTGACTATTTTCGTAGATTTTCATTTTGACGCAAGCTGCTAATTTCGTAATATATTTTGTATCATGGAAGCTTTCTAGTTAAAATGTTTTAAATTTTATTCCAAGTTGATTGTGTTGTTATACTACATTTTGGAGCTTGCGAATTTGCATAAATTAAAGAGCATGCATTAGCCTCTGGAAAATATGAAAATTTGAGAGTTGTTTGATTGAAGTATTTGGAGCAAAAATATTCGACTTTGTCCCAGAAATAGTCAAGTTTTTGAAGGAGTTCCACATGTTTTTAATTTGTAAATTCTAGACCCTAAAGTTACATAAAATTCCAGCTGTGAGGATAAGCATTACTGTTATTTTTGAATTCCACTAAATCCCTACCTTGATCACCACTCTCAAGTCAAAATCATCAAATTTGCTCCAGAAAACATTAATGCAATGCACAGTTTTGATGGGCATGAGGAAGATCAGTTCACAAAACCCTAAGATTAAGGGTTTTATTTTTCTCCAAGGATGTCGGTCAAAATTTGTTAAGAAAACCGAAAATACAAATAAAGAATATCAAGATTAGAGTACTTCACATAATGTATCTTCATTCAAAACAAAATCCTTTCTTTTCTATTTTGAATTCTTACCTGATTTGCTTGATTTTCATGGCAGGATTCCCAGAAATGGTGCCTGAAGGATTTCTAGGGTTACTTTGCTCACAATGTTTCCAAATGCTCCAATGTTAAATGCTCGAAGGATGCAGAATGTTGGAAAAGTGAAATGCTCAACTGATATGGTGCTCAAGTGAAATGCTCAACTGATTTGCCACTTTTTTTTATCTTGATGTTGTTGCGTTGGTCACAATTGAGACCAACACAAAATATAAAATATTGGTCGCAATTGTGACCAACACAAGCATGTATCAAAAAAAAACAAAAGTTTCCTTTATAAAGCAACCAACCAAGCAATTTATATTTAATTGGTCAAAATTTGGGGTTAAATGTACTAGTGATATATTAGATAGACACTATATATGAATTTTATTTATATTTGATTTGATAGATACAGATGTATATGAATGTTATTTATATTTGATAGCATCTTCTAAGATATGGATAGATATATTTTTGTCATATCTTCAATAATTGACATATGGTAGACTTGAGAATGATGTTTGACACATGTGATAAATTTTTAGTTCACATTCATTTGATGGTTGATCTACATATATATGTTCTAGACTTTTTTTGTACATGTTTGATTATGTTTTAGTATATATGTGCATTTAATGATTAATGTATACATATGTGATTAATTTTGTTCTACGCAAGTGATATTTAGATATGATTAAATGACATTTGATCTAGAATTTATAATACATGTACATGTGTATGTGTGATGGTGGATTTTGTGAAACATTTTCAATATGATCTATAGAAATTAGATATGCTTGATTTGATTTAAGTTAAATACATTTTTTATAATTTCATTTATGTCCTAATTTGAACAAGTAGTTAATTTAGTTTCATTCCCTTAAGATATGTGTTCTATTTAGTTATATTCTCTAAATGTTTCTTATGTTGTATGTCTTTTGAATAATTTACATATATCCCAATTAGTTACATATGTTAATTTGAATAATTTAAAGATACAAAACATAGTTTGAACTTGAGTAGTTAAATGAAAGAATAAATATATAGTTCATCCCCTTAAGACTAATTTTCTAATTTGTTCCCCTTAAGACACATTTTCTAATTAGTTACATATTCTAATTTGAATTATTTAAATATACAAAACACAATTTGAGCTTGACTAGTTAAATGAAAGAGTAAATATATAGTTCATCCCCTTAAGACAAATTTTATAATTAGTTACATATGATAATCTAAATAATTTAAAGATACAAAAAACAATTTGAACTTGAGTAGTTAAATGAAAGAGTAAATATATAGTTAATCCCCTTAAGACCAATATTCTATTTTTTTCCCTTTAAGATGCATTTTCTAATTAGTTACATATGATAATTTGAATAATTTAAAGATACAAAACACAATTTGAACTTGAGTAATTAAATGAAAGAATAAATATATAGTTCATTCCCTTAAGACACATCCTAATTTCATCCCCTTAAGACCAATGTTCTAATTTCTTCCCCTTAAGACACATTTTCTAATTAGTTACATATTCTCATTTGAATAATTTAAAGATACAAAACACAATTTGAACTTGAGTAGTTAAATGAAAGAGTAAATATATAGTTCATCCCCTTAAGACACATCCTAATTTCATCCCCTTAAGACCAATGGTCTAACTTCTTCCCTTAAGACACATATTCTAATCAGTTACATATGCTAATTTGAATAATTTAAAGATACAAAACACAATTTTTACTTGAGTAAGAATAGTATTGCAATATAGTTCACCCCCTTAACAAACACACCTAATTTCAAATTGTTCAACCAAATTTTAAATTATTCAATCAAATTTTTTGCATAGTTCAAGAAAACATGTAATATATATTACAAGTTATTTCTATCTCGTATCAAGTAAGTCAACTTATTGTTGGATAACATGTAATATTCTCTCATGATCATCAATATCAAGCCTCCACTTACGTATTCCAGGTCCTTTGACAAGATGAAGAGATAGACTAGTGGAAATTACATGGTTGGTATAGTGATAATCCGTATTGTTAGGTTGATAATTAGTGAAATGATTCTGATTTTTAAGTGCTCTTCTTTGCTTGAAATATGTTCCATGTACAACAACAAAACATGTATATACATTTTAAAAATATCATAGATTAATTAGTTGCTGAATATGTGTACACATATCCATTTACATCAATCATATAAGTCCATAAATTTGAATTCATAAAAAATAAAGATGTATGTTCAACTATACTAACATGTGGGTTGGGAAACATAATTCTATCACTTATTTCAATCTTTATTAGCTTCTCTCTTTCCATGGTGCATTGCAATAAAGAATACCTAACACCTTCTACATTCTCAAATTCTTCCATGATTGCAAAATCATTGTCTACACAAAGTATATATGTATAATTTTCATGTACATGAGTATAAATTATAAATTAAGGAAAATTGTAAAACAAAAATTAATATGTACATACCATCTCTAATCAAATCCTTTAATATGGTCTTAATCACTAGAAGTCAATGGAATACTATCAAATTTTTCATCCTCAGACCCATTCGTCCATTCACCCACATATCGATGTTCATGATTAATGCAACCACAATAGTTTTGATCAATGCAATTAGAACAAAAACATGAGTAATCTCTAGTTTACAATGACAAAACATTACTATTTGTATTCATAATTGAATGCAAAGATCGTGCCTTGCTGACCCTCTTGCATGAATGTATTGGTCTTATATTGACACCTGAATCTAAGAGCCACACATACATATATTAAACATGTACATATTGTTAGTGAACAATTTTTCCTTTTCACAAATTGAGAAAAAAAGACTATATGACAAGAAAAAATATCACCACAATTGAGTTCCCCTTATAGAACTCTCTATTTTTAGAGGCACAACTCCCACCTTAAATGATAGACAATAATCTCTTTTATTTCAAAAAACATAAATAGAATGTGATGTTTTTACCAAAAAGAACTAAGGCATTGAAAACACTTTTCCATATCCATGTAAAAGAATTATAGAATTATTGTCATTTCAATGTTAATCCCAGAGACTTATCAATTGAAATACATATATTTTAAATAAAGAGATCTATTCAACTAAATATAGTTGATTTACCATTTGCAAAATAAACAAACAATCATTTATCACAACCAAGATAGCATTCCTTAATAAATGAATTGAGATTACCCAAAACCATATGATCTCAAGTAACAAATGATGTATCATAAGAACCAAAAGAGTTTTTGTTTCTATTCATTCATTCAAGTAAATAGCACAACAAAAATGGTTCAATAAGAACCTATCTTAACAACTTATGTTCTTTTAGTAGAATTAACTAGAGTATCGATATCAAAATCATCAAAAGTGTCAAAATATATAGTCATGCAAGGCCTATGAAAATAGTTATAAAACAACCCTAGATAGAGTTGATAAGGTTTAACTTAGAATAGAATGAAAATAACTTAGATAACTGGAAAATACTAACTGACCAAAGCCCTCAGTTCTAAGCTAAGCATTTGTAGCATTGACTGGATTGGTCTGTTGTCCTTGTTCAATAGATGTGTTGCCTCTTGTATCTTTCCATTCTTTGTAAGAAACTTCAAATTCAACGATCTCTTTTTTTTGTGGGATTCCTAGTTGTTTTATCCTCAGCTACCAGATAGTGAGAACTCTGTGAGTGTGTTCCAACTTTGTATTTTGCATTGTCAAGTGATCATCATTGATTATGATCATTGAGTCTACTCGAGCAGTGATAGTGAAATTTGTAATAGAAACCTCTTTGGTGTCCTCCAGAGCTTGTAATTTATATTGGCATGCTATCTCAATCTCCTTCAAATTTCTATTAGGTTAATCCTTGTTGCCCAAGATTTTGGCATTGATTTATTTCACATCATTGTCTAGAATCTACTTAGATTAATCTAGCTCTTTGAAAAGTTCTAAACATTCATCTAAGCATTATTTAATCACCATGTTTCTCAAATCCAAGTTAGTTCTAGAAACATATAGGAAGTTTTCATCTATGCCAAAGTTCTATTTCTCTATCAGAAATTTATCCATCCCATACTCCTAGACTTCAGTAATATGAACTATAACTTCATCCCATTTTTCCTTCTCTTCAACCCAAGCACTAAGATTTGATTCTAGAGGTCATCATTTGGTTGGATTTTATCCTTATTTTAGCTAAGCGACCAATGTAGATGATCTTGTGGGAAATTATAGATTCAAGCCATTCATTAGATGTCTGATAAATTGATCTATCTCTTTTCAATTGATTAATAAATTGTTGGTTAGCACGAGAGGTCACATCAACCATGGAAATGGCTTGGGGTTGAGTTTATGTTTCAGCATTTTGTAAAGTATGGGTTTATTCTGCTGCCAGATGAATGGATTGTTTCTATTCTTTCTTCTCTTTCCAATCTCTCCAAATGTGATCGGTGACCCTAGCATGCCCTAAATCTAGAATTTTCATATATATAGCTCTGGAGGTTGGTCCAAGTACCTTTTTTTCTATTGTGTAATCTTGGGATGTGATGTTATCAATATTTTTATCTTTAGAGGGTTTATACATTAGCCACACAATTTCTTGTGTGTTCATCAACCTCAAACATGGTTTCCATCTTTGGCTTCTTAGCCTTAGGTGTTTTTCCTAAACATTTCTCAACCATGTCTTCTACTAAGGAATTTATGGGCACTATGCTTCTTTTCTTGATCACTAACAACTCGAACCAATTTGGTGCAGAGTAAATGTCTTTGGATGAAGGAGTTTGTAAAATAGGGGAGGTAATACTGATGACCATAGAACTTGGAGCTTTGACATCACCCATTATCTACTACTACCTTGACTCATGCCTTCATGCACTCGTCCTATAGATTTAGCCATAGTCTCAACCTTAATTGGATTCGTATCATTCTTTCCTAGTACAAGAATAGGTCTACTTCATTGAACTTGAAGGTTCAATTGAAATTTGAACTTTGGGTTCAACATCAACTTCTAGATTCAAAATACCTACATGGAAAAATTTGACACCTTTGTTAGTACCATGAATGGGTAAGGATAATTTAGAGCTAGTGAACACCTCTTGCAGATGTTGCTCTAGATCTCCACAATTGGATATATGTAGCGATGTAATTGTTGTCACTAATGGAAACACATGATGTACATACTTGTAGTGAACCTTAGAAATAAAGATACTTAGCTTTTGGTACTTAAAAAATTGTCTAAGTATGAAATTGGTCAACAATACATTATTTTATATGTAAAATTTTTCTGACATCATATTATGACTAGCAAAGTTAGATGGAGATAGTATACATGTTTATGACAATGTGTATAACCTCAAACATCTATACAAATAGTATAGAAAAGAGATATTCACAATTTACCAGTGAAATAGAATAGCGAAATTAAAGAAAGGAATTATTTTGTTTACAAAATAATTACTTAACCAATTAGGGCTGACATCCTAGATGTTTACTCTAAGATGGAAAAGTATATCATGGTCTTAGGTGACCTAACAACAATTTGTGAAAAGGCATGATATCTATATGAAGGATATCTTGTGAGAATCAGAGTGCAATTGTATTGTAATAAGTGATATGCAAACTTTTTGTGAAGCAATATATGTGAAGTTTTTGAGAACCTAATTTCATGATCTAAGATCAAGATGAGGTCAGAGATCAATCAAGAAAGAAGATATAGAACCTATATACTTGAGGACATATTACTTGTTTGGGCAGTGAGCTTTTCTTCTAATTAGAAGTGCATGTTTGGGCAGTGAGCTCTTCTTGCATCTATTCTACTACAACTCCTAATAGGGTTGGAATCTCATAATAGGGATTCAAAGTCTCCTAACAGGGACTCTCTCTATACTAAATTTTCTCATTGACTCTAACATGGTCCATCCTCTAACAAGGAACATATATATCAATCTATCATCTAGTGGGCATCATCCCCACTGGGGTTTTCCCTTGGCCAGGGTTTCTCTAGTTAACAAAATATGGTGTTATGAGTTCTCTTTATGCATAGTTATTATTTATGTTTAGCATTACTTGTTTTCTTTCTTATGCATGGTTCAAAGTAATTAATAATATCCATTTGGTGACAAAAGTTTGTATAATATTGCTTCACCCCACCCTCCCCCAACTCTTAGTATTCCCTACTTCTAACAATTGGTATTAGAGCACACTTACTTAGAAGAGGCTTGATAGCTTGAGTAAGATCCCTATGGATATGGAAAAATTGATGAATAACCTTGAAAAGGCACTTGAACAAATTGATCTCCTTACTAAAGAAAGAGATGAGCTGAAAGATAGATATGAAGACTCCAAAGTATACATTGGACAATTGAAGGACAAGATTGAACATCTCAAATCCAAGCCTAAATCTACCAGATCTAAAACTAGTGATGATGAATATTCAAAATTGAAAATAGAGTACAAGATCTTGAAGCATGAATTGAAGATTACCAATCTAAAGTTGAGTTTGAAGAATGATCCTAGAAAAGTTGAATCTGATTTGAAGATTCAAAATTCAAACCTTATAGTGAGTCTAGCAAAGAAGACATCTAAATTTGAAACATTGAAAGAAGATCATGAAGAACTTCATAAGTACAACACAATTGTGAAAGGTGGCCTAACTCAGTGCAAGCAACAGCTAGAAATACTTATACTAGCAAAGAAAAGCTTGATGAATCAATGTCAATACAAAGACCTACTTATGATAAGACTGGTCTTGGTTATTTATTTAACATGTTTGTAAAGAAACTTGAAAGTAAATCAAATCCAAAAGAGAAAGATAAATCTAATGATAAAATTGAATCTAGTCAATCTTCTAATAAATCCAAAGAAGTTGGACAAGAGAAGACAACTAAGAAATTGGATGAACCTAGGCAAGTGGAATCACCTAAGGTAACTAGGTATGATTTTAGAGGTAAATATTTTTCATGTAATGAAATAGCTCATATGAAAAGAGATTGTACAAATAAATCATTTAGTCATGTTATGAAATTTTATTGTCATAATTGTCATGGTATTGGTCATAATGCAATTGATTGTAGTAAACCTAAATATGATAATGATAGTAGAAATAGTAGAATGTCTGGAAACACTAGCCCTATAGATAGATGAAGATCTTATGAAAGGACATCAAGAGAAAGTAGACCTTATGAAAAAGAAAGAAGATCATGTGTTATAAGTGTAACAACTTTGGACACATCACCCAGAATTGTCAAGCACCTATTGTTCAACAAAATCCTAGAAGCAGAACCCTATTATGTTAGTTATGCAACAACTTTGGACACACAAAAAAATATGTAGAATGGACAGAAGCAATAATGGAAGAAACTTTTGAAATGATAGAAGGAATCATGGAAAAAACTTTGGAAATAGAAGCAATAATGGAAGGAACTTTGGAAATGATAGAAGGAATCATGAAAGTAACTCCAGAACTAAGAAAGACAATGAAGCAAAAACAAATGTAGTTAGTGAACTTCAAGAAGAACTTAATGAGGCATTTGTAAAGGGATTAGATATTTCAAAAGAAAAGTTAGATGATGTTGAGATAGGAAAATTGAATCCAGCAATCGAGTTTGATTCAACCAAGTTGAATTAAGCTTTTTCACAGCACCAAAATTGGAAACTTCATTTAGAGATCAAGCTACTCATAGAAAGGTTGAGAGAAGATGTATTATAATATGTTTGGATTGTAGTTAATCTCATTTGCAATTTGGAGCTTATTAGAACAAGTTAGGAAGGAAATAAGAGCTACTATTATAACAAAGAAAGTTTACTTTGGGACAGAAGATGAAATCTATGTTTCTAAAGAAAATTTCATGAATCAAAATCTTGTGGAGCATTTTCATGATGAAAGAAAGCTATGATGAACCTAGGATAGCATTAGAAGATTAGACAATTGATCTTGAATAGATGTTCAATTTCAAAGCAAAATAAATAACTTTTTTGATTTGGTAAAGTACACAATTAATGCACATTCTAGCTAAATAAATAGAGTATGAACTTGATTACTTCTATAGTGTGATCATCTCAGCGGCTAAGAGCACCCAAAATCAATTTGGAAAAAGTGATTTTGAGCAAAATCCTACTCCAAAAAAGGTATTTTATCATTTGTTGCACAGAAATTCTTTGATAAATTTATTTTTAGTGTAATCATGGATATGTCAGTCATTTAGAATGTTGAGAATGTTGAGAGACCCAAATTAAAGGTTATTCTTGTGAAACCTGTAGTGCCTGCCCCTAGTTCACATTCTATTATCATTGTCAAATTCTTTTAAGCTAATTTTATGCATTGATTAGTTTTAGAGATACTAGATTTACATTATTATGATATTATTTCATGACTTTGATTACAAATGCATCGGTTATTATTGCTTAGTTGATTTCATTCATGTGTTGTTAATGGTATTTTGATGATCCTAGTTAGTAAATGTGGTTTCTTTCATAAAAATGTTAACATGATGTCTTTAATGATGATTATGTTGTATTGATAGAGATGCATTATTATATGTACGCATTTGATGTTAGACTTGTGATTTTTACGATACTTACCCCATACTTGCATGTGTATGGTGTGCGTGTTTATTTTATCTTTCTGTCTGACGTGTTTGATGTGGTTAAGGGAGGGAGTCGTAGTCACCTGCTAGTCGGGATCTACACGATGAACCACTCCCCGCCATTATCTGTTTAGTTTAGATATATTATATACATGTACATGCTCGTCTTTTATGCAGGATGTAGGTACCGGGCATCGACTTTCCTGAATTGCCAGGATGAGCGTGCCCTATTACAAATACTCAAATGGTGAGAATGGGAAGATAATGATCAGGTCCAATCCTAGCCATAAGCCTATAATACTTGTCCTGCAAGGAGGACTTGTAACAGACTGTCTACCTTTTTTAAAAACCCGTGAGTATTTTTGTGTGTATGTTGTTTTGTGAGTGTTTGATGTATTTTCTATTAATTAAGTCTAATTAATAGATTAAATTAATAATTTAATTTAATGGAAAATTATTATGATATTATGAATATTTAATTATATTTAATTAATTGAGAAATTAATTAAATATAAAGAATTAAATTGAAGATAAAAGTTTTAAGATTAAATTTAGAACGTAATAATATTTATTAATTTAATAATAATATATTTAGAGTTCATTTTTAAATAAATGCTAAATATTATTGTTATTTAAGTTAATAAATATTTATCAAATTAAAACATTCAAAAATGTATTAAAAAGAAAAAAAGATATTAATTTATGGAAAAGATTTAAGTTCGCATGAATGAGTTTTAAATATAAGAGATTAATTTAAAAGATAAAAACATGTGAACTTGAATAAAAGTATTTTAATAAAGTACGCATGAGATTAAAATTATAAATTAACTTTAAAAGAAAAGTCAAAGTGAAAAGTTAAATAAAGTAATTTAACAATTCACTTAAAGTGCATGAAGGATTAATAAAAGAATATCTTAATTAAAAAGAAAATTAATTGTGCATGAATTAATTAATTAAATAAGAGAGAATTAAATATTGGAGATAAAAGTTAAAGTTTAAATTTAGAACGTGATTATATTTATTTAATTTAATAATAATATATTTAGAGTGCATTTTTAAATAAATGCTAAATATTATTGTTATTTAAGTTAATAAATATTTTATCAATTAAGTTTCTAAAAATAAAATTAAAAGTGAAAAGATATTTAATTATCATAAAGATTATAGTTCGCATGAATTATGCATTAGTTAAAAATAAAATTAATTAAAAAAATAAAAATGTGAACTTGAATAAAGATATTTTAATAATGTGTACATGAGATTTAAAAAGTTATAAATTTATTAAAGTAAAGTGGAAAGTTAAATAAAGTAATTTAACAATTCACTTAACGTGCATGAAAGGAATAATAAAATAATAATTTTAATTAAAAGGGAAATTAATTGTGCATGAATGAATTAATTAAATAAAGTAATTATTATTTTAGAGTTGTGGGGACAGAAGCCCTAAAAGGTAATTAGATTCTATATTAGAGGGTTTTGGGTCATTATTGCACACACAGGTTTTTAGGGAACACACTTTTGGAAAGGGGAGCAAAGAAATCTTTGGAAGCTTGGAAGGGTTCGGATTAGCAAGGGTTTCACTAGATTGTTAGCATCAAATCAAGGTAGGGTTTGTGAACCATTCTAGAAACACTTTCGGATCTTTGTCTTCTTCGTGCTTGTTGGAAATTGCTTTCTCAAATTTTATTGAATGAATCTTGCTACCTTTCTTCTGAATCTTTTGCGATTTGATTTCTTCTGGGAATCGGGATTGAAAAAAAAAAAAAAAAAACTATTTAGAAAACCTTGTTTTACTTTTGAAAGAAATTTAGGATTAAATTGAAATTTGGGTTTTGAATTAAAATGGAATTAAGAAATTTAATTTGGAAGGGGTTTGTTTTTGGAAATGAAAATCTTAGGATTGAAAATTCGAAGGGTTCAATTTATTTTTCCTATCAGTTTAATATCGTAAATGTTATTAAAATATGTAGATATTAAAATAATATTGTTATGAAGTTCGTTGAGAAAAATATTATAAAATAAAGAATATAGAATTATAATACAATTCTTAAAATTTTCATATATAATAATTTATCTAAATTTATTAGAAGGGTTGTTCTTCTAATAAACAAAATTATTGAAATTTGACTTAGTTAAAAAATAATAATAATAATAATAATAATAATAAAATAAATAAATTTTTTAAAAAAAAAAAATTAAAAAATAATAATAATAATAATAAAATTTATAAAAAATAAAAAATAAAAAATAAAAAATTAATTAATTTTAAAAAAATAATAAAAAATTTTTAAAAAAAATTTAAAAAAAAAAAAAAACGAAAATTGAAACCTTACATTAATTCAACAATATATTATCAATCAAATCCAACTGTGAGACTATGATGTTTTCTATGTACTGTCTATATTTCTTTTTGGATTTTGGTGTTGTTTAGATGTCGACCAGTCTAGGATGTACACCAGAGGTTTTGTGAGATTTCTTGGATACTATTATGTGGCTAGATGTTATGATGATTCTTGTGATTCAAATTGGAGTTTATACTTATGAGATTTGTTTTGTGAGCATTTATGTGTATTTGGATTTAGTTTGATCCATCTTGTTATCAGGTTGCTTGTTAAGGAACCAAGTTTGATCTTTATGGGTGTTGTGGTATGGGACACAACTATGTTTTTATGTGCTTAGGAGAGGTTGTCTAGGTACGTGACTTGGGAGTGGCTTGCATAGGGGTCCGGGACCCAAAGTGGTCAGTACCAGGGTAACCTAATGCAAGTTATGTAATAAGTGATAACCTAGTAATTAAAATTTATGGGGGGGAAAACACACTAAAAAGATAAGTTAGAGATATTTGATCTACCCATGCCTTTAGTGCTTGTATAGACTAAGGATGGGAATGAGATGAGTGCCTCGTCTTCTTGAGAGGGCTTTCTAGTTTCCATATGTGTGATGTTGAGGGTCCGGGGTTCATAGTAACCAGTCCAGGGTAACTCAACGCTTGAGGGTCCGGGGTCTATTAAGAGATCAGTCCAGGGTAACTCAAGCAGCCATGTGATGACACTCCCTAGTATGTAGCCTAAGTCTCCTTTGTAGTTTTTGTGTATCTCTGGTGGTGTACTTATTGTTGGATGTGGTGTACTTATTGTTGGTGGTGTATCTATTGTTGGATGTGTTTATTGTGGTTACTTACTTTCATTGATGATGATTGGTGTTTCATTATGTTGTACTTTTGACATGTGGTTTTTGACTTGAGATGATTATCTTTCGTTGACTTTATCTTATGATCTTGGTATTTGGTTTATACTTGGTTTGTGTATGATGTTTGGTTATGTGGTGTCGGTATTGGATTGAGTGTTCTTTCTTTGGATTATGTTATCTTCTTAAGTAGTATGTGTTACCTTTGAGGTAGTTTTGGCTATTAGGGGTACCTTGCCTAGGAATGTTTTATGTTTGATAGCCGTATGTGGATCGTTCATTATCTTCCCTGCACGGTGGGAGTGGAAGCCTGACTAGGTAACCACGCGGTCGGGAGGTAGTGCCTTCTTACCATTTGGGTTCCCCTTCACATTGCCAGCTGTTGGATGTTCGTTGTAGAAGATGTACCTTTATCATTCTTATTTCTTATCTCAGAGACTTCTTTTTCGATGATGTATATATGTTATCATATATCCTGGTGTATTGTATCTATTTTCACATACCCTGCGACATGTGCAGTGGATGTTATTTAGTGGATGTGCTTTCATTGTATGGTTTATACTTATGCATTTGCTTATGTGATTTATGTATCTGTTATTTCTTTATGATCTTGAGACATTATACTTGGAACTTAAACTAATTAATTTAAAATCATTAAATGTGACTCAACGTAAAGGAACTCTTGAGGAATTTGAAACTGTATCTATATTTGCATATGTGTATTTGATGTATATGTTCATATTGCTTCCGCATTAATGTTATCTTGATGTTGTTTAAACTTTTAAAAAAAAAATAGTTCAGTAAACATTGTAACATTTTAGGTTTATTTCTCTTGGGTTCCCGAGCGGGGCGTTACAAAACCCTTAGAGGAAAACCCTAATTTGGCCTTATCAATTACTCTAGACAATGTAGTTTTCTTGGAAGATGTCGGAAGCTACCTATGTAGTAAGTTTGAAACCATTGGAAGTGAATTTATGAGTAAAGATATGGAAAAAATTTTCAATCATGATATGACTATTAAGCCCAGATATGAGCATTTGAAAGACTTAGACTTAGTCAAATATCATTTCTATCGCAAACTTGATAAAGCATAATGCACAAATCATATTAAGAAGAATTCATAATGGTAAGATTTGGATGGGAGATAGTTTAGTAGTCATCTATGTTGACCTTATTCATGAGGTCATTGGTCTTATCAAACAAGGTAGTGTACCCACTGGTGAGAAAATAGTTAAGAAAAAGGTTGAAAAAAATACTAAGGTAGTGTACAATGGTAAAGCAATGGTGATCAGCACCATCAGACAACATGATGTAAGATTCTTGAGCAAAATCATTGCATTCTATTTGTGCAAGTTCTAAAAGTGATGAGTTGTCAATAGGGTTCATTTATGTAGCTTACAAGATATGTGCTGAGAAAGAACAAGTGAATTTAAGTGATATTCTAAGAGTACAACTTATTAAGAATTTGGAGAAAATTAAAAAGAACTAAGAATCGTGTATTTAGATTCTAATCTCTGATTAATCATATTTTCTTTCATGTACTTAAGAGATTTCTTTTTTTATTAGTTACTAATATTATGAGTAGTGAAAAATGCACTTTGGACAAGATAACAGATGTATGCAGAAGGAATCCAACAGAGAAAATCTTGGATAGTGGAAATTTGATCATGAGAACATTTTCAAATGAGATGAAACAAAGATACAAAATTGCTCTGCAATTATTGAAAGTTTTAAGAATGATGTATGTTTTATGGTGGACATTGACCTAACCTATATTGAATTAGTAGAACCTTAGGAAATATTTCTTGAGCCCCTAGGTTATGAATTGAGAAATGATATAGCTATTAGTTATATTGATTTATTGTTGAAATCTAATATAGATCAAGCATCATACATATTTGGAAAATATGAAGAGATAACCCAATCAGCCTACCAGGCATCATTAGAAAAGGCATCTCATAAGAATATTGCATCTCTAATGAAGAAAGTTCTCTTGGAGGCCGGTATGTCAGAAGAAGAATCACAAGCAGTCAAACAAACTATCTCCAAAATGAAACAAACTAGTGAACAAGGTATAATGTATGTGACAACTCTGTCAGTTGGTCAAGCATCTGGTGTATCCATTATAGAAACTCCTATAGAAAAAAGCATCCCATATGTTGTTGTATCAGTCAAGTAGCCAGTCAACCTAAGAGGAAGTCTAAAAGGCTAGTAGAGACTCACAAGTCTAAAAGATTCAAGTAGAAAGCTATTGGACCTAATAAAATAAAGAAGACATTGTTGACAATTGAGGACTCCAATGATAAAGAAGAAGAAGAAGAACTAGAAGATAAACAACCAGAGAAAGTCATTACTTCTAAGTAGCCAAAAAGTAAAACAAGGCAACCATGGAAACCTAAGATAGAGAAAATCAACACAACCATTCTCAATGAAGGAAACTTTGTATAGATGAACAAGTTCTATGATTTATACAATAACATTGAGAAGGAACAAATAGATATCTCTACCATGAGATATATGATCCTTAATAACTTAAAACTTAATAGTATTAAAGGCATGATGAATCAAAAAGTCTATGATAGACTTGTGGCTAAGAAGGCATTGGGTCATGAAGAAGACATGGAATTTTGGAAGTCAATGTTGAGAACTATGTGTAATATAGATGATGAAGATAAAATCAAGAAATTGATGAAGAAATTAGCACTTTACTTGTGAAGTAAGATGAGGCTATTTTTGTTCATGACAGGAGAAAATAATGTTATAATAAGTGAAACTATAGCAGCCATCAATCAAATTATGAGTGAGATATAGGTAGAACCTACTACTATAGAGAAAACCATAGAAGTATCAGTAAGTGGTGATACTATGCAAATTGATCAAACAAATGTTACTATTAACATTGATGAAGATCCATTCAATCAACCTGAGCCCCATTTTAAAGATATTCAGGATCAATTGAGATTGATTGAAGAAGAGAAAAGACAGATAGAAGAAGAAAAGAATAAGATTGAAGAATCCAAGCCGAAATTACTTGAAGAAGAAAAGAAACAGAAAGAAGATGAAAAGAGGAGAGAAGAAGAACAAGAGAAAAAGGTGGAAGAAGAAAAGAAAGAAAGAGAAAAGAAAGTAAGATAAGAGAAGGAAAAGGAAGAGAGAATATCTAGGAAGGCAATAGAGAATAAACAAATAGAAGATGAGGTGAAAGCATCTAGGTCATCCTTTCCTATATCTCTTGCTAACCTTATAGGTGATGATGACGATCAATCTAACTTGATCTCATCCTTGACAAAATTGATTGAGAAGAACAAAAAGGTGAAAAGTCTACTAAGAGCATTAATGGAGGTGACTGACAGATTGCATAGCACCCTCATAGCCAAACACACTGAAGCAGACCCTAAATAGAGAGCTCAAGTAGTTGTAAAATCATTTGATGATGAATTTACAAATTTGTTGAATTTTGATGAGTCTAAGGTTCAAATTTCACATGATGCTAATGTTTTAGCACTATTTTTCAGAATATTTAGAATGATTTGCTAAGTCTTGATACTTGTATCAAGGAGCTCCAAAGATGTCAACAAGTTGGCAAGGTGTTGTACATCAGAAGTACTTTATCTCATATGTTGACCAAAGATTTGGATAGAAATATTCAAGGGAAGCTGAGTGAGCTGGAAGCTCTAACTAGTTAAATGCAACAACCCTCTTGCAGAGTTGATGAGTTGGAAGGACAAGTTGTTAGTGTTCACTTAGACATCAAGAAATTGGAACTTGAAAAAGAACTAATTTTGAGAAAACTATCATAATTTGGAGAATCTATTGCTCTAAAGATATCAGTCATTGAAAGACAATTGGAAGAATGTGTCAAAGCTAAAGACACTTATACAAACTTCAACTACTCCAACCTTAATGCAGTTGAGATTGCATCATATGCCTCATGTGTAATTCTCACCACTACTAAAGTAGCAAAGGACACTTGAGAGAAAGTTATGAATAGTTTGAAGATAAATTTTGATGATTGTATGAAGATTTTAATAGCTTAAGGTAGCAAGACAATATTTTGACAGTAGTCAAACAACTTTTTTAACAGTTTTGGACTTTCTAACCTTTGTCATTGATGTCAAAGGGGGAGAAGTTGCAAAAGAAAATTGTGTAGTAAGTTATGGATGTAGAAATTATATCATAAGGGAGAGCAATTAAGAATTGAGCATTTGCAATATGAATTATATGTAATGTAATAGATGATAAGTATTGTAAGTTTTTGTTAAGGTTTTGTCGCTTAGCCAATTTTCCTTACTTTGTTGTCATCAATGCCAAAGAGGGAGAATGTTGAAAATTGGCTATATGTACTGATTTAATTTTTTTCATTAATGGCAAAACATGATGTGCATACTGGTAGCAAACCTTAGAAATAAAGATACTTAGCTTTTGATACTCAGAAAATTGTCTGATACTCAGAAAATTGTCTAAGTATGAAATTAGTTTACAACAGTACATTATTTTATATGTAAAATGTTTCTAACGTCATATTATGACTAGAGAAGTTAGATGGAGATAGTATACATGTTAATGTTGATGTGTATAACCTCATACATTAGGTATAGATAGTACAAAAATTAGATATTCATGATTTACCAGTGAAACAAAATAGCGGAATTAAAGGAAAGGAATTATTTTGTTTACAAAATAATTACTTGACCAATTAGGGCTGACATCCTAGATGTTTACTCTAAGGTGGAAAATTATATTATTTTCCTAGCTGACCTAACAGCATTTTGTGAAAAGGCATGATATTTATACAAAAGATATCTTGCAAGAAGCAGAGTGCAATTGTATTGTAATAAGTGATATGCGAACTTTTTGTGAAGTGATATATGTGAAGTTTTTGAGAACCTTATTTCATGATCCAAGATCAAGCTAAGGTTAGAGATCATTCAAGAAAGATTAATTACTTGTTTGGGAAGTGAGCTCTTCTTGTAATTAGAAGTGCATGTTTGGGTAGTGAGCTCTTCTTTCATCTATTGTACAACAAGTACTTACAAGGTTTGAATCTCCTAACAGGGATTCAAAGTCTCCTAACAAGGACTCTCTATATTGAATTTTCTCATTGACTCCTAATAGGTTCCATCCTCTAGCAAGGAACACATATATCAATATATCATCTAGTGGGTATCATCCCCACCAGGGTTTTCCCTTCGCCAGGGTTTCCCTAGTTAACACAATATGGAGTTATGAGTTCTCTTTATGCATGGTTATTATTTATGTTTAGCATTACTTGTTTACTTTCTTATGCATTGTTCAAATTAATTAATAATATCTAATTAGTGACAAAAGTTTGTAGAATACTTATTCACTCCCCCAGTATTCCTTATTTCTAACATTGTCTACTACTACCTCGATTCATGCCTTCGTGCACTCCTTCTCCTATAAATTTAGCCACAGTCTCAACCTCAATGAGATTTGTATTAGTATCCACCACAATAGCTCTTTGGGCTCTTTCTTTCCTAGTACAAGAATAGCTCCACTTTGTTGAACTTGAAGGTTGAATTGAACTTTGAACTTTGGGTTCAACATCAGCTCCTAGGTTCAAAACACCTACAGGGGAAAAGCTAACACTTTTGTCAATATGATGAATGGGTAGGGATGATTAAGAGCTGGTGAATGCCTCTTGCAGATGTTGTTTTGAATCTCCTATTTTAGATTTCCTCTTCTCTTTCAACCAAATCTTAGTTCTTTTGATGACTAGGTTAGTTCTAGCCTATAGATTATCCTCTTCAGGTGAATCTCAACCTATCTTTGGCAAGGGAAAGGCTTCAACTTGATCTATATAGAAAAGATCAACCATGTCTTCATCTTTGTCTTCTTTCATACCCTTTATATTCATCTAAATTTTATATTATTTTATTTGTTTCAAAGTGAGCATGGACCACCATCTTTTCCTCACTCCATAGTCTCATCACAGTCAACCTAGAAGTCTCCTAAATGAGGAATATGTGAGAATGAGGGATGCAACTCAAACAAGGGTTGTGCAAAATCTTTGTTATCAAAACTAGAATGGGTGTTATAGGTTGCTAGATTCATTTTTTTTAATTTGTGCTCTAGGTCAAAGGCATCTTGGATATTTTTGCACCAATAATGACCAAGTTCTAAAGGATAAGTAGAGCCAAAACCCTTCCTAACTTTGTAACTTTTTCAACTTCTAATACTTTCCTACAAACCTCAATTAGAACATAATGATCTAGGCAATATCTAGGCAACTTAAGGGGCCTTCCTTTATATCCACCAACTCGAATGTATGTACATTTAGGGAACTAGATAAAGAAACTACCATAGATGGATATGAATCGTATTGCTTCTTTAGTCAAAATCCTCTATCCTTTTCCTTTTGGTTCAAACACTAATTTAGCAAGGAAAGTGCCTTGTACCCTTTTCAAATTATCTGGATTCTTCTCTTTCCATAAGGAGGGGAAATACTTGTATATGGGCATGTCATTTACCCATAGAGCATGAAACAATCTAACCAATTCTTTGCAACATGCTAAGATATAGAAAAAATATGAGGTCATGTAAAAACCAGAAACTCCAAATGCTTGGGAAAGTTCATCGTACAATTGGTCTACTATGATTTCTTCCCAATCAATACACTTCCCATCACTTAAGATGGTTTAAACAAAGAAATACATCCAATTTTCCCAATGGAAGGAGTGTTTGTTTCCTTTTACTCTATTCAAAAGGGTAATTACATCTCTTATTTCAGGTATCATGTATTTTCTTTTCAGGGGATGCAGAAGGTGAGAACCTCATTTTTCTAGCTTGAGTAACCAATTTTTGGCTATGGAATTATTGAATGTTCTTGGGTCTGATGTAAATTTGGCATCTGAAATATGAATAGTCTAAGCTTCATATTCCTCATGTGTTGGAATCCTCACAGAACCCATGATTGTAACCCTATTCACATACAATAGAACTTCACCTAGGTTTGTCCTAATACATATTTGGGTGGCATCATATCTATTTATACATTCTAAAATAAGTTTTGGGCAAAGAATTGCTCCTAAAAAACCTACAACTTGCAACAATCCACTCTTGGCTATCTTTTCTATGATGGACCTAGGTTTAGGCTTCAAAAATCTAGTCAGCAATTTGTTAATATCCTTATCAACTAGGAAAATGTCTTTTAGCTCTAGTAGGAAACTAGTAAGGAAAGTGGTTGGCTTTTCTTTAGGTAACTTGGGGTGAGATGTGGCCATGGGAGACAAAGAGCTAAAAACCCCTTTTAAACTAGTAAGAACAAACAGAAATGAAAAGGACTAATAGATTTATTCCACTTTAAAGCATGAATTATAATAGTAACCAATGAGGAAATGGGAAAAGGACTCACCATGAAGAAAAAATGGCAAGGCACTTTGATGAAAAATCTATGTTGTAGACCACTTACGACTCCAAAGAAGGTATGAACATTTACTTCATTCAAAAATTAACATAATGAAATAGAAAGGAAAATTAAAACAACCTTAAAAAGGTAAATAAATCATGATACAATATGGAAAGTACCAATTTGATAGGGGTATTCAATAATTAATGAGTATATTTTTTCTCACACGTAGTAGATGCTCATGCCACCTTCATACCAATCATTTATCATAATGTGTTACTCCAACCTTTTTGGAAAGATTTTGAAAATATTTGTACCACCACTTGTCACCTTTCATAAATACTTTAGGCTGACAAAATGAATGCTTGAACTACTTTTAGGTTCAGGATTCAAGTTCAAAAGTCAATAATTCTAGGAATTTTGGAGCATGAAACCAACTTCCCATAGATGAAGCAGAACATTATTAATGAATTATGAACTTGAAAAAATTATTATTCAAAGTTTGACTTCAAAAGAAGCTCTAAATTTTGACTAACAATATTGATCTCATCGGGTCTAGAAAAATGGATGGACATGAAGAATGATCCTTGAACTTTGGAAATTAGTCTAGAGTTCAAGTTCATTGAATGCAAACCAAAATGATCCCAAAAAAATTATCTTGATAAGACCAAGATCAATTAAACCTTGAACTTAAATTAATTGACTTCAAGGTTCAAGTTCAAAAACTCAAACAAAAAGGGGAAATTTATTGAAAGCTTGAAGCAAAATGTATGAGACTTTAGGGTGGATAACAGTTGGCTCTAACTGAGGATTTAGAATGGCAGGAACTAAAAATGAATTCAAAATTTCCAGTTTCACCAAAAAAAAAAAAAAAAGTAAGACGAAAGAAAGAGAAGGAAAGGAACTAAAGAAAAATAAGAAACAAACCAATGGACACATAACAAAACATTATATATAGAGGGAAAAAGTGAGGAATAAATCATAACTAATAATGGTTGACATCCTTCCCATTGTTGGATAGGGGTATTGTAGTCTAAAAGAATTGGGCCCAAGAACTCTTTTGATATCAAAGGGGCCTTTCAAAAATGAATCAAGCTTTCCATAAGCGCCTTTTGGTTCTTTCATCTTGTCCCATAGCAATACTTTGTCACCCTCCATAAATTTCCTTGGCCTTGCCCTATGGTCAAAAATATTTTTGGCTCACATTTGGTGCTCAGTAATGTGGTCTATTACCTTTTCTCGCTCTTCTTCTACTTTCATCATATAATAGATCCTTTTCTCTAGAGCATCTTTAAAGGTTGCATCTTCTAAGGTCATTAGAAGATTGGACATTACTAATTCAAGAAGAAGTAATAATTGAGCTTTTACACCATAGATCAATTCAAAAGGTGTCATGTCAATAGCCCTTTTGGGTTTTGTACGATCTAGCCATAAGGCTTCATATAGTCTTCTATGCCAGTCCTTAGCATATTCACTGACTAATTTCCTCATGATATAAATAAGTTTTTTATTCGAAGATTTGGCTTTGTTGTTTCCTTATGGGAAGTTTTCAGAAGCATGTGAAAGTCTTATTCCATTGTCATAACAAAATATTTGTAATTCTTATGAGGAGAAATTATGAGCATTATCAATTACCAACTTTTCAAGAACACCAAATCTAACCAACATGTTTTCTTTCAAAAACTCGCAAACTACTTCAGATGTAAGTTTCTTAACCGATATCGCTTCCACCCACTTAGTGAAATAATTAGTAGTAGTTAGGATATGAGTATGTCCTATGTTGGAGGTGGGATTTAGTGGTCCAATAAAGTCTAAGCCCCATTGTCTGAAAGGTTCTTCTATTACCATAGGTCTTAGAGGGAGTGTTGTTAAATTGGGTTTGCCTAAAAATGATTTGCATTTTTCACACTACCTAACCCATTTATATGCTTCACTAAACATATCTAGCCAGTAGTACCCATTTCAAATAATTTTAAAAGTGGTGACAATAGATGAAGAATTTCCTCTGCATGCTTCATTATGAAATATGTGGAGCAATTTTTTATGTTGATCCTTATCAACACATCATAAGAACATACCATATAGGCCCTTCTTGTAAAGCATGTCATCTACTATCACAAATTTGGCTAAATTTAATTATAAAGCCCTCATAGCTTTTCCAAAAAAATTCTCAGGACACTCAACATAGGTCAAATAATAAGAAATATGTGAAAACATATCATCCTTTAAACCTACTAAAAGCATGAATGCTTCACCATTTGTGAATTCTTGTTGGTCTTCAGCGATTAGTTTACATAGACCTTGACCTCTTATTAGTTTGGTAGGTTTAATTTCTAGATCAAATTCTTGAACTTTAGAGACCCAGGTTACTCTATTTTTTACTACTACTTCTTGTTGTGTAAGAATACTTTTAACCACAACATTTCATACTAGAACTATGCTATGAGAGTGCAGAATATAATAGTGAAATTGCTTTAGTGCTTTTACCACTAAAAATGCTTGTTTCTTAGTAAGTGAGTACCTCAATTCATGGTTTTTCAAGAGTATAATCATGAAATAAATAGGAACTTCTTCACCTTCTTCATTTTTTTACAATAAAATACTAAATAGTATATTCACTCGTATAACAATGTATTATAATAATAATAATAATTAATAATTTGGGTGGGCTACGACAGGTGCTTAAGAAATGATTGTCTTTACCTTTTCAAAGGATTTTATAGCTTTCTTCGCTCTATTTGAACACAACCTTTTCACTGAGAATATTGGTAATGGGTCTAGTAGTCTCTGAAAACTTCAATACAAACTTCCTTAGAAAGTTGATTTGACCAAAAAAATATCTAACTCCATTGTGACTTGGAGGAAGACATAGTTGTTGAATTGCGTGGACTCTTTCAAGATCAATTTTGATTCCTTCTTCTAACACTATATGTTCAAGGATTGTCCCCTCTATAACATAGAAAATGCATTTCTTAAAATTTAGTGAAATGTCATTCTCTTTACACCTTTGAAGAACCAATTTTAGGTCTCTTAGATGTTTCTTTCTTCTTCAAGAGAAGATGGTCATATCATCCAAATAGATAATAATAATCTTGTTAAATGAATGACTAAATAAGAATTCATTACTCTTTGAAAAGTTGCACCAACGTTTATCAACCTGAAAGGCATGCAGCTATAGGTAAAGGTACCTAAAGGAGTGGTAAAAGCGGCCTTATGTTGGTCTTTAGGAGTGACACTAATTTTCTTGTATCTAGAAAAAACCATCCAACATAGACATCATTTTAGAGCCTACTACCATTTGGAGGATGTGATTTATATTAGGAAAGACAAAGTTATCCTTTAAACTTGCTTGATTCAAATTCCTAAAGTCTACACAAATATTGATTTCTCCACTCTCTTTATGGAATGGAACTATATTTCCTATCCAAGTAGAATGATGGATAGGGTAAATTATGTAAGCTTCCAAGATTTTATCCACCTCCACAAAGATTGCATCATTTACTCTATGATTATAATTCCTTAATTTTTGTCAAAAAGGGGTAACTCCGAGATTTAGTGGAATTTTGTGTTTGAATTTTCCCTTTCTAAAGACTTTCAATTCTTTGTAAGATGAAGTAAAAACATTATTTTAATTCCTTTTTTTATCTAGTGAACCTCACTTTTTCAACTTCAATACAATATTTACCCAAGTTAGTCATTTGGGGTTTTCCTTGGTGTCAATATTGACTTTATCACACTTCTCTATTGCCAATGCCTCTATCAAGAAAATCCCTCCTATTGAATAGATTTTCTAAGGCTACCAAGCCTTTAGGGATTTTTGTCCTTTCAATTAGACCACTCCAGCCTCTCCTTCTAAAATATCTTCTGGGCAGAATTCATGACATCCTAACAAGGAGCCTTCGGAGAACAAACTGCCAAAACTTTTGTTTCCATGCAAGAAAGTGTTAATATGATCATCATTGTTAAAAATCTTCCATGAACTAGTTTTATAAAGAACATTGGGCCAGTGGATCATCTCTATTGTGTAGAGGCCCTTAATGAAGTCAAGATGTGGAATCAACAGAGATGCTGATCCAGCAAGAGCATTTACCCTAGTGTTAAGCTCTTGTGGCACATATTCTACATAGAAAGATTCAAATCCTTCCAACTCCTCCCATACTTTTTTACTATAGTTCTTTAATCTAGGATTCTTCATGACAAAATTGTTTCACACCTATTTGACCACCAGTTTAGCATCTCTTTTGGCTTTCAGGATTTTGATGCATTTTCATTTATCTTCTCTATCCCCAAAAGTAGGGAGTATTATTTATATTATCAAATTCAAGTTTGAAAGCATAAGGGATAATTTTTTCCAAAGGGGATATGAGAAATACCCCTACTCCTAAAGCAACTAAAGAAAAACTACCATCAAATTCTAAGGTCCACACACCTTCTTCAACTAATTATTCAGATCCAGCTACATCTTCTTCAAGCAAGATAAATAATTGGCAACATTGGTATCTTGATATAATAAATTTCATCTAGGATCTTCTAATGGGAAGATTGTGTATTTGGCTTTAGTCTTTGGTTTCAAAACTACCTTTTTGCTACCAATTGGTATGGTTTCTTGTGACCAATCTAGTTTAACTCCTCCTAAGTCTTTGTAGAAGGTTTGACTCAACAACATTCTATAACTAGATGGAATATCAGTGACTAGGATGGTTAGCATAACTCTCTTTTCAAGAAATTCAACTAGAGAGACCTAAGCATCCTTAATCTTTCCTACAAGTGGAACTTATTTAGAGTCCATTGCACAATATTTTCCAAAACAATTGGTCATAGGAAAGTCTAGGGCCTTGGCTGCTGAAGATGGCATGATATTGTTTGAAGCTCCTAATTCTATGATGCAATTTTTCAATCTATGACCATGAATAAAAAAAGATACATAAAAAGGGGTAGGTCGATCAACAACAAGTGTGTCTTCAGTTTACATTTTCTCTTTACGATCAAACACTGCATTGATTAGTTGAGATGAATGAGAATTTTGTGAACCTTTGTCAAATTTGATTAGTTTATCTAACTTTCTAGGATTAGAATTCAAATAATCAACTAGAGAAATTTGATTTATGGAAGACTTATAAAATTCAATAATATCGAAGGAAGATTCAAAATCATTTCTTTTCAAAACTTTTACCTTAGGTGTAAAAACCTTTGGAGTATCGAGAACCTTCTTTGATTGATTATGTAAACTCTTCCATTTCCTAGTTGGAGTAGATGTCGAAGGGTTATCAAGAGGTTTTCTTCCTCTCTGACCCCTTGTAAGCATTAAACACAAAGGATCTTTGAGAGTAACCAAAATAAAACATCCACACTCAGAATCAGACTCATATTCGAGGAAGTCATTTATAGAGTCAACAAGACCTCTTGATTCTTCATCAATCAGTATCTTTTCTATGGTTTCTTTTTTGGAATTCAGTTCATCACAAAGAATCATCTTCAGATAGGAAGTATTGTCATGATCATTAGTGGAGTGAAAAATGCACATGTTTATTTTATTAGCAAAAGTGCCTTCAATTAATAGTTTTTGATTGGACAGTAGCATATTAGATTGTCTTCTAGTTGCACCTGTATTCTGTATTTAGGTATTTCCTTGGAATCTCTTGGTAAGGATTATTGACTTTCAGAATCTATCTTTTCATTTACATTACGTCATTTAGAAATCTCTAAACCAAGGGATTAGTTTGACCTAAATTCAACAATTGTGAACTTGAAGCTTGTATATCTCTCCTCCAGCTAAGAGATTGCCTTCCAACTCTACAAATAATCTTTTTAGAAATATCTATATCAGCTACTATAATCCTTCTCAAGTGAAAACTAATATTTGGTAGCATTGCATTTACAAAGAAGCCTTTGTGATTCTTAGCATTAGGTCTTTTAGTGGTGAGAATTTTATGTAGTATCTTATTGAATTTTCCTACAAAATCATGCATAGATTCGTGTACTTCTTTCTTGAGTTGTGTCAACTACAATAGCAAAGTATGTTCATTATCTACTAATTTGAACCTCGATTCAAATACATTTCACATAGATGCTCAATTGGTAATTTCCTCATTTGGGAGGTCGTGGAATCAGTCTGTGGTGACAGCGGTCAAGGTTTGTACAAATAACCTCATAGCTACATTTTTTATTGGTACTATGAGGACTCTGAATGTGGTATTGAAAGAATTCAAGTGTTCATCAGTAGATTTCTTCTCATCACCACTAAATTTGGGTAAGAAATCCTTTGCTCCTTTTGGGAGAGGATCAAGGTTAGGTCCTAAGTTAAGGGGACCAACTTGGACACCCTAAGGGTTTGCAACCATGTGAGGTAGAATAAAGTTCAATTTGGGTGTTAAAATGAGTAAGGATTAAGGTCCTAGGTAAAAATAAGGCTTGCAGATTTACAACAATAGGAGATGGTCTCTTAGGAGAGGTTGGTCTACTCTTACATTTAACCACCCTTTTTCTCTTTTGAGTAAGATTAGGAGAAAATTTTTGACTTTTTAAAAACTCAAAGGATTGATCTATAAACCCCTTTCTTTCTTCACTTTGAGTATATTTTTCACCAATCAAATTGTCCTAATAGTTAGGAAGAGCACTAATTATGATTTGGGTTTCTTAGACTTAATATAGGTCGTTGGGCCAATATTTCAACCATGGATTCTTCTTGAGTAACACATAACCCTCTAATAAATTATACCCATTCTTCCCCTTGTTCAAACACTTGACTAACTTGTAAGAACTATTCTATACTAGTTTTGAGCTTCCAACCTCGGTTGTTAAGATTTGAAATGATATCTTCTTAGGTATTATCAAATCCTAAGTCTAGTTGGAGAATAGGGAAAATGTTTGTGTGTGGCAAGACCATTCTCTATAAAATTGTTGAACCCAAAAGATTCCCCAGCAAAGTCACCAAAAACTGTTAGCGAATAGTTTTTTTTTACCTTTTCCCAAATTGAGAAACAAAGACTATATGACAATAAAAACTATTAACACAATTGATTTATCCTTATAGAACTCTTTGTTTTTAGAGGTACAGCTCCCTCCTTAAACGATAAACAATAATCTCTTTAATTTCAAAATAATTTAATAGAATGTGATCCTTTTACCAAAAAGAACTAAGACAGTGGAAACATTTTTCCATATCCATGTAAAAGCATTGCAGAATTGTTGATGTTTCAATGTTAATCCCAAAGACTTATCAAATGAACAACATATATTTTAAATAAAGAGATTGATTCATCTGAATATATTTGATTCAAAACCATTTACAAAATAAACAAACAATCATTTATCACAACTAAGATAGCATTCCTTAAGAAATGAATTGAGATTACCCAAAACCATATGATCTCAAGTAACAAATGATGTATCATAAGAAACAAATGAGCTTTTGTTTATATTCATTCATTCAAGTAAATTAATGCAGGAGCATCCTAGGTGTAAGAGCAATATTGCATCACCCATAAATATTTTCTTTTCAGTATTTTCTATTTTAATAAGGACTAGTAGATAGGGTGGTTACTTTTTATGGAAACTTGCTATTTTTAGTAATTTTTTCACATGAGCTCACAATGTTCTCATTTTCTACAGGAAGGTTCATTTTAGAGTTATAAGCTTACCATAAAAGTCTAATTCCTCTAGCTTAAGTATCAAAGAAGTTATTGTGGATTTTCGGTGGAAAAATTTGCACAAAAATCTTCAGGATCACTGTTGGAGGCCTTAGAGTGCCTAGATGAGGTATGAAAACTTGACAAAAGGGCACTTGCATGGTTTTGAACCTATAGATTAGGAGCTAGCATTTCTAAAAAGTGGTTATAATAGCCAATCGAGGCAACGGTTTGAGAGTTATGGCCTTCCAAAGTTGGGCTGCCAAAATTTCTAAAATAAGTTATCAAAAATGTATTTAGCCAACTTTATATGTATTGTTAGGGTCTTTTGGCCCTAGGTATTAAGTTTGAGCATCTAGAACCTTCCCAGGCGACATAAAATTGCCTATTTAAGAAAGGCCTAAACATTGTCTAGAATAGCTCTGGGTGATAGTTCGCAGCTTCTCTTGCAGATTACTGTAGTGAAGGCGCCCATGTGAGTTACCATATTGTACTTATGAATTTTGTAATTTTTCATTTGTGATGCAAATAAGAAGTCCATATTTTGTTCTATTATTTCTTTATTTGTGTTACGAGTTTATGGTATTAAGTGGAGCACCCTTCATCATAAATAGCACCACAAAAATGGTTCAATAAGAACTTGTCTTAATAACTTATGTTCCTTTAGTAGAATTACCTAGAGTATTGATACCAAAATCTTCAAAAGTCTTAGAATATATAGCCACACAGGGCTTACAAGAATATTTATAAAACTAACCCCAAATGGAGTTGATAAAGTTTAACTTACACTATGATGAAAATAAATTAGATAACTAGAAAAAATTAACTAGTTGAAACCATTGATTCTAAGATAAGAACTTGTGGCATTGACCAGATTGGCTTGTTGTCCTTGTTCAATAGATTTATTGCCTCCTGCATCTTTTCATTCTTCATAAGAAACTTCAAAGTTGACAATATCTTTTTCTATGGGATTTCTAGTTGGTCTATCCCTAGCTTCCAGATAGTGATAACTCTATGAGTGTGTTCCAACTTTTTCTTTTGTATTACCAGTTGGAAGTGCTAAGCTTTGATTCTAGATTGGTCATCATTTGATCGGTTTTTATCCTTGTTTTAGGTAAGTGAACAATATAGATGATCTTGTAGAAAACTATGGATTCAAGCCATTCATAAAATGCCTGAGAAATTGATTTGTCTCTTTTCACTTCATCAATAAATTCTTGGTTAGCAAGAGAAGTCACATCAACCACGGAGATGGCTTGGGGTTGAAATGCTTTAACATTCTATAAAGTATGGATGTATTGCTAGCAAATTAATGGATTGTTTCAGTTCTTTCTTCTCTTTCCAATCTCTCCAAATGCAATTGGTGACTACATCTAGAATTTGTGTATCTATGGCTCTAGAGGTCAATCCAAGAACCTTTTTCTCTATCATGTAATCTTGGGGTGTGATTTTATCAAGAGTTTTATCTTCACGGGGTTTATATACATCAGCCACACAATTTCTTGTATATTCATCAACCTCAAGAATGGTTTCTATCCTTGGCTTCTTAGCCTTAGGAATTTTTCCCAAATATTTCTTGACCATGTCTTCTACTAAGACATTTATAGGTATTATACTTCTTTTCTTTTTCATTGACAAGTCAAACCAATTTGGTGCAAATCAAGTGCCTTTGGATGAAGGAGTTTGTAAAATAGGGGAGGTAATACTAATGACCATAGAACTTGGAGCATTGACATCACCCGTTATTTGTTCACTACCTTGATCCATGCCTTCATCTACTCCTCTTGTAGATTCATCCATACTCTCAACCTCAATTGGGTCCATATTAGTATCCACCACAATAGCTCTTAGGGCTCTTTCTTTCCTTGTATAAGAATGGGTCTACTTTACTGAACTTGAAGGTTGAATTGAACTTTGAAATTTGGGTTCAACTTCAGCTTCAAGGTTCAAAATACCTGCAAGGGAAAAGGTGACACCTTTTTTAGTGTCATGAATGGGCAAGGATGATTTAGAGTTGGTGAACACCTCTTGTAGATGTTGTTAAGAATATCCAACCTTATATTTCCTCTTCTCTTGCAGTCAATTTTTAGTTCTTTCGATGACTAGGTCAATTATGGCCTACAGGTTATCCTCTTCAGGTGAATCCCAATCTATCTCTAGCAAGGGAAAGGCTTCAACCTTAGCTATATAGATGGGATCAACCACTTCTTCATCTTTATCTTCCTTCACACCCTTTATATTTATTTGAAGTTTATACTCTTTTATTTGTTTCAAAGTGAGCCTATACGACCATCTTTTCCTCACTTCATATTCTTCTTTACAGCTAGCCCAAAAGTCTTCTAAATGAGGAATATATGAGAGTGAGGGATGCAACTCAAATAGGGGTTGGGAAAAATCTTTGTTATCGAAACCAAAATGGGTGGAATAGGTTGCTAGGTTCATTATTTTTAATTCATTCTCTAGGTCAAAGGCATCTTGGATATTTTGGCATCGACAATGACCAATTTCTATGAGAAAAGTAGAACTAGAACCCTTCCTAACCTTGCAACTTTATTCAACTTTTGATACTTGTCTACAAACCTCAATCAGAACATAATGAACAAATTATGTTTCTTCTTCAATCAATCTCCTATATTTTTTACCTTGTAGTTCAAAAACTAATTTAGCAAGGAATGTATCTTGCACCCTTTTGAAATTATCTAAATTCTTCTCTTTTTGTAAGGAATGGAAATACTTGTTATGGGCATATCATTTACCCATAGAGCATGAGGCAATCTGACCCATTCTTTGTAGCATGCTAAGATATAGAACAAATATGAGGTCATGTAAAAACTAGAAACTCAAGATGCTTGGGAAAGCTCATCATGCAATTGGTCTACTATGATTTCTACCCAATCAATACACTTCCCATCACTTAAGATGGCTTGAACAAAGAAATACATCCAAATTTCCCAGTGGAAGGCATGTTTGTTTCCTTTTACTCTGTTCAGAAGGGTAATTACATCCCTTATTTTAGGTATCATATGTTCTATTGTTAAGGGATGCAAAAGGTAAGAACCTCATTTCTTTGGCTTAAGTAACCAATTTTTGGCTATGGCATTGTTAAATGTGCTTGGGTCTAATGTGAATTTGGCATCTATAGTCTAGGGTTCATATTCCTCATGTACTAGAATCCATAGGGAATCCATGATTGTAACCATGTTCACATACGCTAGAACTTCACCTTGGTTTGTCCTAACACACCTCTGGGTGGCATCATACCTATTTCTACATTCTAAAACAAGTTTTTGGAAAAGAACTACTTTTGGAAAACTTACAGCCTGCAACAATCCACTTTTCATTATCTTTTCTATCATGGACCTAGTTTAGGCTTTGAAAATCATCAGCAATTTGTTAATATCCTCATCAGCTAGGAAAGCATCTTTTAGCTCTAGTAGAAAACTGGTAAGGGAAGTGGTTTTCTTCTCTTTAGATAACTTGGGCCAAGACGTGGCCATGGGAGACAAAAAGATTTAAAAACCCTTTTAAACCAGTAAGAACAAATAGAAATGAAAAGGACTAACAGAGTTATTCCACTTTAAAGAAGGAATTTTAATAGTAACCAATGAGGAAATGGGAAAAGGAATCATTGCAAAGAACAAATGACAAGGCACTTTGACAAATAATCTATTTTGCAGACCGCTTATGAATCCAAAGAAGGTATGAACGCTTACCTCATTCAGCAATTAACATAATGAAATAGAAAGGTTAATTAAACTAGCCTTAAATAGGTTAATGCATCATGATTCAATATGGAAATTATTGATTTGACAAGAGCATTCAATCATTAATGAGTTATTTTTCTCACACGTAGTAGATCCTCATGCCACCTTTCATACAAATCCTTTATCACAATGTGTCATTATTGGACTAACCACCAGCATTCCCCTTCATGATTCATGACATGGCTTAACCACCTCCTATGTTCTATAAGTCTAGTGGTTGTATCAAGCATTAAGAGCTCAATCTTTGTAACAGCATCAATGAATCTAACAAGTGGTATTAGAGTTTGGTCATAGGTTCAAATCTCCTCAAGTAACGTTGAGGGGGGGATTGTTGGTGTTGAGATAATGGGTGTTGCACACATTGCATAATATTGTTATTTTATTATTTTATTTTATTATGTAATGTTGTGCCTAGATGGACGTGCAACATGTAAAGATTCTCATGGAATATTCTTGATGAGTTGTATTGTAACATTGTGAAAATATTTCATGTAATTATTTAATATTGGGAAAAAGAATTAAATGCCCAATATTAAATGTGGGGTCAGTGGGTTAGGTAGCACATGGTTTTAGCACATGGTTTATGTAATACCACTTGGTGGTTTTGTGGGACTTGCTACTATATAAGCAGCCACAAGGGTAGTTGTTGTAGAGAGTGAGAGTGACAAGAAGAAGACAAAAGGCAAGAGTCAACAAGGCTTGACAGGTTAGCCAAGGGAGCATTTGTGAAGGTTGAAAGCATGGCATGGGATGTGTGGATTCATGCTTGTTCACATAGTTTGCTCGGTTGTGGCTATGGCCATGAAGTCTTCAATGGTTGTATGGAAATGGTATTTTTGCCGAATAATACAGGGTGATGGATGCTTTTGGAGGCTGCGTTTTTCCCTCAATGAGGGTTTCCCAAGGTATATCTTGTGTCACAATTTTGTGGGTATGTTGTCTATTCCCTTGCATGTGGATTTTAATTTCGTGTTTATTTTAGATTTATTATGGGTTATGTGGAAACAGTTATATTCTTTATTTCCAAGTTTCCTTACAAGTGGTATCAGAGATATGGTTTTATTATTGTAACCCTAGATTGAATCCATGGGAATGCATGAGAGGATAAAAGAAAGGGCAAGATATATGAATGATTTATTGCAGATCTGAGGGTTTTGGGTTTTCTGTTATGATGAGATGTTAAAATATTTGGGCATGTGAAATTATTGGACAAAAAAAATTTCGGATGTTTCATTTAAATGAGGGTTTTTGGGGGTAGCATGTAGAAATGACCTCTTGGGTAAAAACAGACCTCACCATTGGATCCGGGTCGACATTTCCATAAATTTTGATATATAATATGCCCTAGTTTGGCCATGTTCAGAGGAAATGAAAGAGTTTTTTAGTTTCAACCCGTGATGGCCGTCAAATTTAATCCCGTCGGAATTTTCGTCATTGAAAAAATAAAAAATGAAAAATCGTACTGAAAATGGTAAAAAGACTGTCTTAGTAAAATGGCCATAACTTTCTCTCAGAATATCGGATTTCAAAGTTCTTACAGGTGTTGGAAAGCTAATTTGGAGCACTATAAGATGGTGTAGGTTTGGTTCTATGATTTTAAAATTTTGTCAGGTTTTAAGAGCCCTAAAGTCAGATGTTGTTTATTTTGAGCATGAATTGGGGCATAACTTGGGCATACGGAGTCGGATTTTGGACTTCAAGTAGTCAACGAAAAGCTCTTGGAGAGCTCTACACATTGGTTTAGATTTGGTGTAGGTTTGGCATGATTTATTTGTTGATATATTGATCTGAATAGGTTATAGATATATTTTGAGTATGGTAACATTGTGAGTTTATGGCATTGGAAATTTAAGATTTGATGTCAATATGGTTATCAGTGTTTGGATTTGGATATGCATGATGAGTTGTTGGGTCTACAAGTTGTGCAATTTTGTAAGCGGTCTATACTTACAGGTTGCATTTATAGCTTGGTTATGGGTTGTCTTTTCCCATTGATCTTTCATTATTAATGCATATTCAGATTGGTGGCTTGGATTTGGGTTGTCTATGCCCTAAGTCACATGATTTATTATTTTCTTCATGTAGAAGGGATGAGATGTTGTTACCAGGTACAGTCATGGTGGAGAATTGTGGTTGACTATGCTGACAGGTTGGACATATTGAGAGCCAGATGCTCGGTTCATGGATGTGATCATGGTGTCATGGATTTTGGCATGACATGATTGGTTATACAGGTACATCCTTGATGTTCATTAGCTTGGATATCTGATTCAGTTATGGTGGTATATTTTCTTGGTTGAGGATCATGGTTATTTGGTTTTCTTTTGAGGAGCTCATGATGTGCACTTTGAGTTCTTTGATGGTTTGATGCCTTAGTTGATTCTCATGGTTAGAGGATGGATTTTCATCATGATGTCATGGATAGCTTGGATACATGATTTAGTGGGAGCTTGTGATAGTGATGGGGTGACAGTGTAGGATTAGTTCCTGGTTTGATTTGGATCTTCATATAGAGGATGGATTTTATGATGCCATAGGTGAATTGGTACCACGGTTGAGTGGGAGTTTTTGGCATTGATATATTTATTGAGTGTTTGCAGATGTTGGAGGTTTGTCTTAGATCCTGTTGTTGCAAAAGCGTCTTTGACATTTGCATGGCGCACTTGTTATCTTCATGGTGTGTGAAGATGGTTAGATCTTAAGGACTCATAGAGTTCTTGGTTATCTTCATGGTATATGGAGATGGTTCTTCCTGGTATGTGGAGATGGTTTTCTTCATAATGTGTGGAGATGGTTACATCTTGAGGACTCACAGGGTTCTTGGCAAAGGTGTGGTTTATGCTTTTATTTGGCATGTTATCCTTGGTATGAGGATGGTTTCATTATTATGTCATGGTATACTCTTGATACACGTTTAGAGTTGTGACATATTATGGTGTGTTCATATGGAGCATGTTATCTCTGTAGTTGAGATGGTAAGATCATGTTGTCATGTTTATGTTCCTGAGGCCATGGTTGGAACTTTGACATTGATCTTGGTTTAGTTTCTTGGTATTGAGTACACTGATACTTAGGTTATAGGTGCTCATGGATACTTAGAGACAGTGGTGATGCTGATTTCTCTTGGATTAGAGAATTATTTGTTGGGACGGTTGATGGTTTCAGCAGGAAGTCTGAGGGGCAGTCACCTGATATGGACGTGAGAGAAGATTGTTCTTAGATGAGTCTTGGTTGGAGACTTGGGTATCTTGATGAGCATTCTCATTCCCCACTCTTGGTCTACTCGGCAGTTTGCTACTTGAGAGGTATAGCCCATTATTTTCTCTCAGTTGCATTATATTTATGCTTATCTTTCATGGATATGGATCTTGAGCTATGGTACATGAGTTAGTTCTGGAGGGTTCATTTGAGAGATGGTTTAGCATTGGTTATCTCCATGTGCATATGTTGTTATGCTGGTTGAGTTTGGGAGATGGTTTTATATTGGGCATATTCCTTGGATTCGGAATGGTTATTCCTTGGTTTAGGAATGGTTTATGAGTTTGATCTTCTTGTGAGAGGCTTACATCCATGATTAGTTATATGGTATGGTTTGGGTGTTGTTGAGGCTTCTTGTTGGGGTTTTATGGAGGAGATCTAACTTGCACAGTTTACATCTAGAGGTGTGTGTAGAAGGACATGATACAGGTTATGATTTGCATGGTTTTTCTGGTCTTGGTTATCTTCCTGGATGTTCAGTTTTTCTTACATTGGATTTGAGATTGGTTAGAGATTGTGATCACTGGTTTGTGCTCATGTTTGTCATGTGAGAGATGACATGGTTATTTCTTTATCTCTTTCCTTTGTTGGTTGTGGAGAATTTGGGAGACTATTGGAGACTTGTTATGAGAATTTTTCTTGCAGGATATCAATTTATGTATTGTGGATGTCCTTGATACTACATGGATTCACTTCTTTGAGATGTGTTGAGTGGATTGGTTATAGATTTGACATTATCTTTTGTAGTGGGAGCTTCTTGGTATATATGTGGCAGGTATTGATCTTGAGGCTTGTGATTGCAGGTTGCAGATTGGATATGTCGGTGATATGAGATTCACTTGTTATACCTTTGAGGTATGGATAGTTGGATGGGTTTAGCACTTTGCTGTGGGTGCTATTTCAGCTATGGATATTTTGACAACTACGGATACATGTGATTACCTTTGGATTAGGTTTTTTGTGCTTGGATTTAAGTTGGTATAGGACTTTATGATCTTCTAATACAACAAGTTGGGTGGTTTTTCTCTTTGGATGGCTTCTATGTATGTCCAGTAGGAGTGGCATAATAGGAGGTGAGATCATTCATATTCGAGATGCTGGATACTTTGATTTTGTTGCGGGTACCAGGATGGAGCACTTGGTGTATTTTGATCCATGATGGTGGATGTGTTAGGAGGGATTGTTCCCTTGTTCATTTGTGTGGCTACGGATTGACCCCATGCAATGTATACAACAAGTGGGAGATTGTTGAGATAATGGGTGTTGCACACATTGCATAATATTGTTATTTTATTATGTAATGTTGTGCCTAGATGGACGTGCAACATGTAAAGATTCCCATGGAATATTCTTGATGAGTTGTATTGTAACATTATGAAAATATTTCATGTAATTATTTAATATTGGGAAAAAGAATTAAATGCCCAATATTAAATGTGGGGTCAGTGGGTTAGGTAGCACATGGTTTATGTAATACCACTTGGTGGTTTTGTGGGACTTGCTACTATATAAGCAGCCACAAGGGTAGTTTTTGTAGAGAGTGAGAGTGACAAGGAGAAGACAAAAGGCAAGAGTCGAGCGGGACAAGGCTTGACAGGTTAGCCAAGGGAGCATTTGTGAAGGTTGAAAGCATGGCATGGGATGTGTGGATTCATGCTTGTTCACATAGTTTGCTCGGTTGTGGCTATGGCCATGAAGGCTTCCATGGTTGTATGGCAATGTTATTTTTGCTGAATAATACAGGGTGATGGATGCTTTTGGAGGCTGGATTTTTCCCTCAATGAGGGTTTCCTAGGGTATATCTTGTGTCACAATTTTGTGGGTATGTTGTCTATTCTCTTGCATGTGGATTTTAATTCCGTGTTTATTTTAGATTTATTATGGGTTATGTGGAAACGGTTATATTCTTTATTGCCAAGTTTCCTTACAGTTGCACTAACTACCAATGTTCCCCTTTGGGATTCATGACATGGTTTAATTGCCTCCTATGTTCTATAACTCCCATGGTTGTATTGAGCATTGAAAGGTCGATCATTTGGTACAATGGCAACTATAGCTTGTAACAGTCACTTCAACCTTTTTGGAAATATTCTGACAATCTCTGTACCACCACTTGTCACCTTCCATAAATAATTTAGGCTGACAAAATGAACTCTTGAACTACTTTGAGGTTTAGAATTCAAGTTTGAAAGCTGGTAATTGTAGGAATTATGGTGCATGAATTCAATTTAGCATAGAGGAAGCAGAACATGATTAATGAATTATAAACTTGAACAAATGATTGTTCAAAGTTTGATTTCAAAAGAAGTGTTGAAATGTGAATAAGGATATTGATCTCACTAGGCCTAAACAAATGTATGGACATGAAGAATGAACCTTGAACTTTGAAATTAATTGTTTCAAAGTTCAAGTTCATTTAAAGCATACCAAAATGATCCAAATAAAAATTCCCTAATAAGACCAAGAAAAATTGAACCTTGAACTTGAACTTAATTGACTTCAAGGTTCAAGTTCAAAAATTCAAAGAAAAGAGGGAAAGTTATTGAAAGCTTGAAGCAAGATGTATGACACTTTAGGGTAGGTGACACATATAATATGTGTGTGTGTGTGTGTGTGTGTGTGTGGATATTCAAAATAATTTATTTTCCTAACATATTAAATACAAATTTGATTCAATTTATTTTAGATTAATTGATCTATACCTGATACCTCCCAAAACCTTTGAATGGTATGACCTGATCCACTTGTGATGATGTGTTATTTGTATTTCCCATCATAAAGTGTGTTTTGTACCACTCAACCACATTATGAGCATTATTAATGTGATATCCTTGATAGTCCATTTGATACTTTCTTAAAGTGCATTTGATACAAGCTCCTACTCCATCATGCTCACCCTTTCCATGTCCACTCTCAAAAAAACTCCAAATGTGTGCTATTTTTTGGTATCAATGATATCTACATAATGCATAGAATGGTCTTGTTGAATTAAAAAAAAATTCACATCCATATAACCATACAAAAAAAAAAAAAAATTATTCAAAAAATGTCTTAAAACAATGTTCACAAAATGTGTGTCCTGTTCTTTATCATCACTAATGTAAAAGGATACTCTTATTTAATGACACATGCTTGATCTATACTTTCCACATCATCCAAATTGATTTGTGCATGTCGATAAGACACTTGGACCATAATAGTGACCTACTCTATAAAGTAGTATTTTTCTTGAAGTTGATTTTGAGAAGTGAAAGAGTAATTCTCTACAAATTCAACAAAAGATAAAATTATTCCAAGTGGGAAACTTTCTCTTAGTGTTTGAAATTATTTTTCTTGCCACTTAGAAAAATAGGCATGAAATATATATGGTTGAATCAATTCACAAAAATTTATCTAATATTCTCAAATAGGGATCTCATCCTCTACATATTCCAACCTCATTGATTCTTTGCCAACTTTTGTTTCAGACTTTATATATTTATATCTCTTACATTTGACCATCCTCATCATCTCAATATCTTCATCTCTCAAAGGAATTTAATTAGATCACCACATGTTTCACAAGTTCCTCTTATGTAATCTATTTCACCTATTGCACAATCATCTAATTTGTCACATAAGATTGATGTTATGAATTGGCATGGCCATTTAGGAAAATAATTTTGAGAACCGTTGCTTTCTTCTATCATCTTTCAAAACCCTTGATAGTACAGATCAAATTCAACATGATATCAACAACAACAAGTTTCAAAATATTTATTTATCTTCACAAAATAGGTCTTCAATCTTTCAAACATTGTTTGTCCAATCTTTATGTCAATATTTAAATTACAAAATGAGTTATACAATTCATGTTGTGTGACATCCAACCAATGTTTTGTGTGTTGTAGATATTCCTTATGCCCAAATCTCTGATTGATGATATATCTTCTATTTAATGAAGGATGAGTATTATCAATCCAAAATTGAATAACCAAGTTCTTAACCATTTTCCCAATCCTATCTAATCAAGGAGCTCTACATATTAGTGCCCAATTGCCTTCTAATGTAGTATCATCCAAATTATTTCCCCTTTGTAGATAATGTGATGCTATCTTCTAACTATAGCTTATATGAGATGAAAGTGAAGAGATATGTCATTTTTGGGGACATTTTCTTATTTAAAATAGATGTCAATATCACTCTTTGCAAAATAGATCTAGTTGTTTTCCCAGTGAATGCAATCCTTTCTTAACACTATATTTTTCGAGATTATAAGTCCTCTTTTTTGTACTTGTATCTATACCCAAAAAATTTAATGGCTCTTTTGATTCATCTTTACAAAGCAAAATTGATAATAATTTAGTTTTCTCCACTTTATCAAGATTCTCAAATTGTACAATTATCTCCTTAGACTTTTTATTTAATGTATTATTTGTAGTATGTATAGGTTGACTAGCATATTCTCTCAAATTTTTCATGTCCATTTCAATTAAATGATCTATTCTTATATGATTAATTTTTCTCTTCAATCTTTGAGCTAGATTAACATTCTCATTTGTTGCTTGGTCTTAGGCTGCAAGAAAAAATTAAAAAATCTCTTAAGATATAGCCTTAAGGGGACATATATGTACATACATAACTTAAATATTATATAATTTTATCTAGATCCCAACATGTATAATTGAATATTATATATTAACTTTTAATGAACTAAAGATCTTGATGCACATAATTCTTTGACCTTGTGATGAACCTCTTCAATATTCATTGCTTCAACTTCAATTTCCTCTTGTCCAACATTTCCATCATCGACTACTGTACACACGATAACAAATAAAATCAAGCACTTTAAGGGGAAAGGTCTCTATTTTAATTAAAATTTAAAGTTATAAAGCTTGCCTAAATCTAAAGAGAGATTGTACTTGTAAGAGGTGTGTGTACCTTTTTTATCTTGGGATAACCCTTCTCCTACCTCAGGAAGTTGTCCTTGTTGAGTACATTCTACACATGTACACATGTAAGTATTTTAGTCATTAAACCACTTTGAATCTTAACTCTATATACTCAATTCAACCCTAAACCTAATAGTTCTAACCAAATTATATCCTCATATAAATTAAATGGACCCCCAACCATAACTCTAAAATAGGTAATTTTCTAAACATAAAATAAACATATTTTTAAAATGTTAAACCTAACTCCAAATGGTGATACCTTTAGTAGTAACCATGATTGCTAAACCATAATTTCCTAATTAATAAACTCCATATTAGTGTTAATTATAAACCCTAGATCCTATATAGATTAAGTTAAATGATCTAATCCTAATTTTAAAGCCTAATCTTAAATGGTACACACCCACTAAAATATAAACCCTAATCCTGACTTTTATTTCTTCAATGTGATCATAAATGGTAAACACTAATCCTAAATATATAAGACTCTAAAAAAATTAAACTATCAAAAAGACACATACTGGAAAAAAGATCAAGTACATGTGTACCTTGCCTCCTTCTATAGTATCTTGCTAAACTTTTTCAACAATTTTCTTCTTCTTTTTTGTTTGTTCTATTTCATGCAAACTTACTCATCATATTTTTTTGTCCCATCTCAAATTCTTTTGTAAAATTTGAAAAAAGACAAGTTGAATATATTTCATCCCAATTGAATTGTGAATTGTTCAGTTAATTATGATTGTTAAATGAAATAATTGATTGTATATTTATATGCGAATAAAAAAATTGAAAAAAAATTGACTAGAGTTTTGATCGAAACTACTTAGGTAGCATCTAATTTACTTCATCTTCAAATTCCTAACCGTTAAATGGAAATTTGCATCTGAAAGTGAAAAAAAAAAATTGAAAATTTACAGTTCAGTGTTATTTAGGCAAAAACGTGTAACCCACTTTTGTGGGAGTAGTAGTGATTGTATTTTATTGATTCCTAATAGGGCCTATCCTTTCACATGGAACTTTTATATTAGTACATCATCTTGTGGGTACCACCCCCACCAAGGTTTTTCCTCTAATCAAGGGTTTCCCTAGTTAATATATATGGCGTTATTATGCATGGTTATCTTTCTATGGTTTTTGCATCTACTATTTACATGTTTTAGAATCAAGAAAGATAGTGAGAGTTGTTTTAAGCATTAAATATATTCAACTAACCCCCCCACCCCCACCAAGATATCTTGGTGGACTTTACTTTCTAACAATTGGTATCAATTAAGCATTATGTCCTTGAAAGAAAAGTTTAACAACTTCAGGAGATCCATGGTGCATTTAAAAAAAGAAAGTATGGAGTTTGATGGAGCTAACTATGATCGCTAGAGAGAAAAGATGAAACACACATGTTCTATGCATGGTTCCAAAAAATTTCTTAGTTACTACAAAGCCTAAAGATGTGATTGAAGAATACAAGCTTGATTATTATGAAGAAAATGAGAAAGATCTATTCGTCTGGAATATTCTTGCTAGACAAGCATTGTTGATAGCTCTTCCTAAGACAGAGTATGGAGAGGTAAAATCTTCAAGACTTGCTAATGAAATTTGGAATATTTTTTACAAAGAATATTTGAAGATGATGAACATGCTAAGAAGGCTAGATTACAAACTTGGATATGTTTATTTCAAGATGCTAAGATGTTGGAAGATGAAACTATAAGAGGTTGCTTTGGTAGAATATCATGAATTGTTATAGGAATTAAAAGTTGTGGGGGAAATAAGACAAAATTTGAATTTGTGTGGAAAATCTTGAAGACATTAACACCTTCTTATCATCAAAGAGCACATATGATTGAATGAGTTATTCCCTCCACTCCTAATTTTACAAGGGAGACTCTTCTTGTGAGATTGAAGACATTTGAGATGTGGATGAAACATAATGCAGAATTTCCTAGAATAGAAATAACTTTCAGCATACAAAGAAATAGACTTACTTTAACAAGAAGTATAATTACAAGTAGAGATTATGGTAGTATTAGTCAAGCATCTAAAGAGGAAGAAGACAAGAAGATTGATGAAGGACTTTCCCAACTTATGAAGAGAGAACCTAAAGGTAAAAAAAATCTTAGAAGATGAAACTATAAGAGGTTACTTTGATAGAATATCATAAATTTTTATAGGAATTAAAAGTTGTGGAGGAGATAAGATAGAAGATGAAGTTGTATGGAAAATATAGAATACCTTGACACTTGCTTATCATCAAAGAACATAGATGATTAAACAAGTTATTCGCTGCACTCCTAATTTTACAAGAGAGACTCTTCTTGTGAGATAGTAGACATATGAGATGTTGATGAAACATAATGGAGAATTTCCTAGAATAGAAACAACTTTCAGTGTACAAAGAGACAAACCTACTTTGACAAGAAGGGCAAGTACAAGTAGAGATTATGCTACTAGAGTTGAGCATCTAAAGAGGAAGAAGACAAGAAGATTGATGAAGGACTTTCCCTACTTATGAAGAGAGAACCTAAAGGTAAAAAATTTATTATTTTTTGGACATGTAAAGAACTTGGTCATTATTCTTCTAAATATCCTAAAAGAGATTTTCCTAAGATTGTGAAATCTACTAACATGATGTGCAAAGAATATGTGCTGACAAATCAAATGAAAAGTTCATTTCTAAGAAAGACATTTACTATGTTAGAAAAGTTAGGAATTGTACATATAGATTTGAGTGGTCCTACAAGAACAAGAGTTTTTTTATGGTGACAGGTGTAGATGCTTAAAATCGTCCCTAAACACTATATTAATTAATTTTAATATTGCTCGTGACATTGTAATTAATTATTAATTAATTAATTATATTGCTCACATACTTCTATTTATTTAATTTAATTAATTAATTAAATGAGTTCATTCTCTTAAGTATTTAAATCTAATTTAAATACTTCTAGCCTTAATGTGTTAAATTAATTTAACACATGATCCTCCATGTTTCTCCATTTTTAAATAAATTTTATTTATTTAAACCCTCACGTCCCATTAATTCCTCTAAACTCGTGATTAAATTAAATCTCATTTAATTTAATCTTAAGCCTAACCTAGAGCCTAGCCTATAACCATCATTTTCATCCTCTTAAGCCTACTTCCTCTCTAATCCCACTTAATCATTTCTAATCTTCTTCATAATCCCCCTCATTAGCCTAAGAGTGTGCTCACACATGTGTGAGATGGCATGCCTACACACTCCCCTTTGCACTCTTGTCTCCCACTCTTCTTCTCAAGTTTTCTCACACATGTGTGAGCAAACTTTGAATTATTGACCATTTGCATGGCTTGCATGTCACCTTATGTGGCATCTACATGGATACCACCTCACCAAGCCCTCTCTTGAGCCTATAAATAGAGGGCTTGTCTCAAGCATTTGGCATCCCTCATTATTACAGTGTTACCATGTTGGTTTAAGATTTGAGTTTGCATCCATAGCTTGAGCTTTCATGGTAGTTTGAGCAAGCATTAGTTTAGTTTTCTTTCATTTTGATGAATTTTTGATACAGTTTCAAAGTGTTTAACTAATGTTTGTTTGTTAACTCATTCTTCTAACAAGTCACATTTTATAGCACACATTTTAGCATGCCTGGTGGGACCCACGTCCCTATTTTTCATCAAAAAATTCATAATATGTCACCAAAACCTCGCTTTGTCGTCTGTGTTGAACGCAGTGTCATCTGCATTCTATCGTCTATGCAGATCGACGTCTTCGCAAATTGGCATCTTCACATTTTCCCTAATTTTTTTTTGTTAAATTCTATTTTGTCGTCCCCAAATTTTGTTTTGTTGTCTCCACTTCATATATTTTTGTCTGTGTTGTGGGCACACTAAATTGTTGTCTCTGCCTTTGAGATTGTCGTCTGCAATTTTTCGACGACCTTATTCTGTCATTTGCACTTTTTCAGGATACCTTGTTTTGTCATCTATGCTTTTTGGTGGCCTATTTTGTCATCTATGCTTTTTCAACAACTTTCTATTTTGTCATCTGTGCTTTTCTGGTGACTTTCTATTTTGTCATCTGCGTTGTTTTGTCGTCTGCACGTTTTTTCATCTTTGCCTACATTATGTCATCTGCAATTTTTTTTTTTTTGTATAAGTATAAATCAAATTTTGACTTTTGGTGGTTCCATAGGAATTGGGTCATTCTAAGCTTATTTATGTATAGAAAAAATAACAAAAAAAGTTAAAATAATTTTTTTCCATAGTAAAGTCTTCATTTTGGTTTTTTTTTTTTGTAAGGCTAATCAAGTTTATTTCTTCTTACAGATTGTAGCATTTTAAACAAGTAACCATATTTTATTGCAAATTTTTCTTAATGTTTTATTACTCTTGAGAATTAACCTTAAAAGACATAAAACAAACCAATAGTGATTTTCATCACTAAGAGAATTTGTAGTGATTTTTATCACTTAGACTCAAAAGTTAATGAACTTGCATGGCTTAATCACTTTTATTTGAATGGATGAATCTTAGCATAGAAAACATTTGGTATTGGTGTTTAAAATTGACATGAATGTTTAGGCTAACACACATTTGGAATTGGTGCTTAAAATGGACATGTATGCCTAGGCTAGACAACATTTGGAATTGGTGCTCAAAATGAAGTCACACACTCTTGAATGCCCTAAAGGAAATTGATTTCATTTTCAACATTTTTGTTTATGCACGCTCGCTTTACTTTCTTGTTGACAAATTCGTATTTTTCATTTACATTGGCACCATTTCAATTTGGAACGAACATTGTATGCTTTAAACATGTGTGTCTTCAAAGTAGATTACAAAACCTAAAGCTTCATTGGGAAAGAATGCATGTCTTTTTAAACTTTGAGGCCACTTATGTATTCTCTCCCCTCGTGCTTTCGGGTGATCTTGGGTGCACAAGAAATAAGTGATCTTATTTTTCTTTTTTAGGAGGCCTGCTTGGGGATTTCATCACCCTTTGGAATAACCTCAACTCCAGTGTTCTAGTGGAGTATAAATAGCAGGAGGTGAATCGAAAGACACCTCTCTTGGAAGCAAAATATTGTCACTCTTGGCTAAGCCCCAAAGGACTTTATACTTTTGGGAAGTGAAGGAGGAGATTTGAGTTACCGTCTCCCTCTGGTTGTGCGGCAGTATTTTTTTTCATCTACAAATTTGGGCCTCATGTACCTTGTGTATATCGAGGATGCCCTCTAATTGATCCTTGTACATCCTAGTTGTAACTTTATAGGTTTGTTGGTGTGTTCTACGTGCTTGAATGTTCAAAAACCTCCCCATTTGAAGGGGACAAACACCATCTAAACTTGTCTTATATATATTTCCTTGTTTGATTTTGCATTCCAAATTTGAAAAACCCAAAAACATTATAAAATGCAAAAATCCAAAAAACATTGTAAAACATAAAAATCCAAAAAAATCATAAAAGTTCCAAAATCCAAAAAAAATCAAAACATTTCAAAAACAACAAAAACAACAAAAAGAAACTCTCGTTTTCTCCATCACTTCTTCTATCCATCCATCTCATCATCATCATGCATCTCTTATCTTAATCACATTCTTAATCATTCAAATCTTTCCTCAAAATCTTAATCATCTCTATTCATCCAAATCATTTCCTCATTTGCTTAATCATTTAATTTCATCCATGATCTTCATCCTAGTCATAATTCATCATCATCTAGATCCAATTTCCTCTGCCAATCTCATAATGCATTCTTAATTCAATCCTTCACATCATCATTCTTCTAATCCAATTCCTTGTCAAATTCATTATTTTCTAATCAATTCTTAATTCGATCCATTTACATCTTCATCCATAATCAATCTTTCTAGTTTCATTCACATCTCCTTCTAATTCAACTTTGCATCACATCTTCTACTTTGGACATAGGAGCATTGTCATCAACATTGGACTTTCATTCAAATTTCACATTCACTCGTTTGGAATATCATAGGGTTTTTATCAAATCAAATCAAACCCTTATCCAAATCACATCAAATCAAATCAAATTCAATCAAATTAATATCAAGTCAAATCTAATTCGAATCAAGTCAAAGTCCAAGGCTCCTAGTCCTAAGTTCATATCAAATCTTTCGTCACTCCTCTTCTAACATCTATGGATCCAAATTTTCTTAATCAAATGGTTGACAATATTCAAAGACAATATGGAGTTCTACCTCCCATTCAACCTACATATCAAATCCATCCCCAACACTTCATATCCAATTTTAATCTATCTCATGTGCATTATTCTTCTACCTTTGACAAGGGAAATCCACCTCATTACCCTTCCACTACATATGATTCCATTCATAGCCCACACACTTCCTCAAACACAAATGCCCTTGCCATGGAAATGGAACAACTAAAGAATTATCTTTTAGCAAGTCAACAGAAAGAGGCCACCTTCCATGACATGTGTCCTCTTCCCCCATGTTTTGAAGATCCTAGTCCTCATGTCCCATCCAACCCCAACCCTCCATGCAATCCACTACCCATAGTTCCACCTTCCCATAATCCTAATCCTCCAAAAACATCATCCCCACCTCATAAGGGGTATTTCTCATCCTTCTTGGCTAAGTGTAATATTCAAGATAAAGTGAGCCAATCATCCAAAGTCATATCCCCAATTCCATCTCAAGACCTTCCTCCAAAGCATGACATTATAGATTCCTCTTTTCCTCTAGATCCGAGCATTTCTTCATCCCATAATCCCCATATCCCTCAATATCCATTTATCCTTCCTAGTCTAGCTCATGATTCCCTTCCTAATCAAGATCAAGACATTCCATGTACTGCACACCTTACAAATTCCACTCCATCTCATGACGAAGTTCCTTCCACCCCATCCACTCATATTCCTCCATGTCAAGATCAAATCACCCCATTTCATGGTTCCATCCCCTCCACTCCATTCAATGATCCTATTCCATCTCATGATCCACTCATTCCGCTACATGATCCTCTTTCAAGTCAAGATCAAAGCACCCCTTCATTTTCTTTTCATGATCCCACTCCATCTCAAGATACTATTATCCCTCATGATCCTAATCCTCCACATGACCCTATCACACCTATCCAATCCACTCATGAACCCCATATACACAAACTCACATCTTGTGTTGAAAATGATAAGTATCCCATTGAAGAACACATGGCTCAAGATGTTGGTACACCTTCCACAATTCCTCCTTCCAAACCTAAAGCTTCCCATCATTCCTCTTCCAAATACATTTTAGGACCTTATATTCATATTCCCATTCCTTCTTCACTTCCATCCATTCTAGGTCCTTATGTTCCACATCTGAAACCTTCATCCCTTCCTTCCATTTTGGGTCCATATGTACATCCATCCACTTTATCCCCTCATGATTCTAGTCAAGATCAACAAAGGCCCACATCCTTGAATTCCTTCCAACATTCACCATCCATAAGCTCTCCACCCCATTTATCTTCATGCACCCATAGCATGGCCAATGGAAGCACATTGGATGCTAAAGGAAAAATGAATAAAGTCAAAAATCCAATAAATCCAAAGGATCAACATGTCCCCTCTAAAAGACATGTCCAAGAAAAGAAAAATATGATCCAAAGCAAAATCAAAAGGCCACAAAGGCTAAAAATCAAAAAATGCAAAATTTCTGTGGATCCCAAAGCTACTTAATGTAGCAATGAATCTCAAAGAAAGATTCCAAATGACATCCAATTTGGCTAATCCAAAGGCTTCCACATCCATTTTGGGTCCTTATATACCCAAATCCACCATCCCAAATCCATTGTCTCCTTCCTCCATTTTGGGTCCCTATATCCCAAAATCCAAACTTTCTCCTACATATCCTCCACAATTTCCTCCTTTCCATCACCCTTCAAGGTGTGTGCCAGTGGTGATCTTTCCACCTCCTTCATCCACCCATTTGAAAGTCTTCCAACCTAGCCTCCATCAACCATGTATTCCTCCCACCCACTCAACCCCCTTAATCCAAACCTTTTCATAAGTCATTGTCTTCCATTCCCCAATCCTCTTCATCCTTTTTTTCACTACCCTACCAACATCTATGAGAAAATAGTAAAAATTCCTTCAAAAAAAAAAAAATTTAAAAAGAGAATATATATATATATATATATATATATATATATATATATCAAGGGATACCATCCATGAAAATAGATGCTTGAGTCCTCCCTTCATTTTTCCTATCATGTCTTCCACTTCCACTTATCCATCTATTCACTTTGCCTCTTCCACTTGCACTATACACTGGGGGCAAGCTCCATCTATACCACATTGCCTTACATCTCTTCCATCCTTCCATCTACCATTCATATTTTGCTTCCATCTTTGATCTTGACTTTCACTTTCCTTTCATCCATCCATATGCACTTTCCATATCCCTTGTGCGTTATCCATACATTTTTCTACATACATCTCACAATTATTCCATATATTTGATCTTGACATGCTATCCATATCTTTCATCCCATCATCTTTGTCATATTCATCCATCTTCCATCCATTCTCCTACATGCTTCCTTCCCCCTTTCATATGTCTTTGATCTTGGTTATCCCATCCATCTCATCCACTTCATATCCCACATTGCATCCATACCTTTCATATGATTATCCCTTTTTCATAAACTCCCTCCCATATCCCTTATCCATTCCGCTTTCATCCCCATGCTCGTGATCACTATTAGAGGCACAATACACAATGTTCATACATGCTTTGGAAGAACAAATGCCTTCTCTTCCTTCACACACTAGCCTTCGTACCATCTTTCCCTTTTCATGCATCCTTTCCCACCATATTGTCTTCCATTTTCCTATCCTTGGTATGGGGCATTTGAGCTCCTTTGAAACATGGTTCCTGGCTCCCCATTATCCGACACCATATCCCTCCATCTACCCATTTATTTAGATATCTCCCCCCTTCCCATCCATTTCCCATTCCTTGGTTATCCCTTGTCATTGGTTCTACTCTATTCCACCTTCCATCAATTTTTACTTCTTCCAATCCATTCAATCAATTCATTTCTCCTCTAATCTAATCATATTCCCTTCTTCTAATCATTTCATTCAAATCATTTCCATAATCAAATTTCTAGTCTTCCATTCAACACACTTTCCTCTATAAAACATTTATGATTTTATCTCTTGCATCCCCCTTCCATTCCAATTCAATTCATCCATTATCTTATCATATCTTATCCAAATTCTTCTATTTATCTCATGACATTGAGCTTCAACCCATCAAACTGAGCTTATCAAATAGTGATTGCAAACAAACTTAAACAAATTCACACTAAGACTACATGATTTAAGAACATTGTTCCTTTCACACTATTGCCAGTGAACAATCACAAACATTTCAATACAATTCAATCAAACAATCAATTTTTGCCTTATAGGATGAATCCTTCCTACATAGGCTTAACAAATTTCACTATCAAAATCAAGTTCATGGCAAACACAATGGATTGAATGACTACTTGGTCATAAGGTCTTTTTGTTGATTTTATCTTTGTGTGTCAGTGATAGCCTCCCCATGTGTGCCTCAATCTTCAATATCTTGGTATCATTTGAATGACTTAACTTCATTACACATGTCATTTTGTGATATGATCTATTTTCATGATTCCTTAGCACATCTATGTCAATTTCAAGTTATGGTTATGCATTTCTCACTGGGGGCAATGGGTTAGCACACTTTCCACCAAGATCCCTAATAAGACTCTGGGTGTGCCCAGACCTCTCTATTGTGTATATGTCATTTTTTCCATCATGACTTTGAAACTTACATTTATTGTGTTGAGAGTCCTTTCCATGCAAAGGAATCTTGTCATCTATGCTACTATAGCATTTGATACATAATTCCACTTGCAACATCAAAATAAGGTGTGCTCTCCCATACAAACACAATTGAATCTCATGCATTCATATAGTTAAGTTGCATTTAGATTAATAATTATCCACTTCACCCCGCTTCATGTCAAGCTTACCAAAAAGTCATGCAAGGTCATCTTTTAAGCCTTTTCTCTTTCCCTTTTCCTTCTCGTGTCTATTTTTGAGAAAATGGGGCAAAATATATTCATTTTCACCCCATTTCCTCAAGGGGGCACCCTCCTCCCCTGTCGTCACTTTGACACAACTCTTAGGACTCCTATCCTTCTCTGGAGCAACCTATATTTTTTTTTCTTTGATATGATGTCATCCTGACATCACATCAAAGAGGGGCAAAATATAGATGCTTAAAATCATCCCTAAACACTATACTAATTAATTTTAATATTTCCCGTGACATTGTAATTAATTATTAATTAATTAATTATATTGCTCACATTCTTCTATTTATTTAGTTTAATTAATTAATTAAATGAGTTCATTCTCTTAAGTATTTAAATCTAATTTAAATACTTCTAGCCTTAATGTGTTAAATTAATTTAACACGTGATCCTCCATGTTTCCCCATTTTTAAATAAATTTCATTTATTTAAACCCTGACATCCTATTAATTCCTCTAAACCCATGATTAAATTAAATCTCATTTAATTTAGTCTTAAGCCTAACCTAGAGCCTAGCCTATAAACATCATTTTCATCCTCTTAAGCCTACTTCCTCTCTAATCCCACTTAATAATTTCTAATCTTCTTCCTAATCCCCATCATTAGCCTAAGAGTGTGCTCACACATGTGTGAGATGGCATGCCTACACACTTCCCTTTGCACTCTTGTCTCCCACTCTTCTTCTCAAGTTTGCTCACACATGTGTGAGAAAACTTTGAATTCTTGACCATTTGCATGGCTTGCATGTCACCTTATGTGGCATCTACATGGATTCCACCTCACCAAGCCCTCTCTTGAGCCTATAAATAGAGGGCTTGTCTCAAGCATTTGGCATCTCTCATTATTGCATTGTTACCATGTTGGTTTGAGATTTGAGTTTGCATCTATAGTTTGAGCTTTCATGGTAGTTTGAGCAAACATTAGTTTAGTTTTCTTTCATTTTGATGAATCTTTGATACACTTCCAAGGTTTTTAACTAATGTTTGTTTGTTAACTCATGCTCCCAATAGGTCACATTTTATAGCACACAAAAGGTATTTCATGTTATTTATTGATGATTTCACTAGAATGACATGGTTGCATTTCTAGGAGATAAATCTGAATCTTTTGAAAAATTCAAGAGTAGAGTTGAGAATGGGTCTGGTTTGAAGATTAAATGTTTAAGATTTGATACAGGAGAATTTATTTCAAATGAGTTTAACAAGTTTTGTAAGGATAATGGTATAAAGAGACAACTTCTAACCCCTAAGACACCACAACAAAATGGGATAAAAAAAAGAAGGAATATATCAGTAACAAAAGAAACAAGAATAATGACGTTTGAATATAATGTGGCACAAATATTTAGGACAGAATTAGTGAACACAACAATATACACTATGAATAGAGTACATATTAAAAAAGGTACTGGTAAGAAACCATTGAACTTTAGTTTGGACATACACCTTTTTTGAAATAATTTAACTATATTAAGAGAGGTGATGATATTGGAAAGATTGATTCTAGAAGTGATGAAGGAATCTCTCTTGGTTATTCATTAAAAATCAAAGCATATAGATGTTTTCATAAACGATTGAAGACTATTACGAAAAGTGGTAATGTGAAAGTTGATGAGAAAAAAAGGATTCAAGAAAGGATACTTGATTATAATTGTGATGAAGAGACTAATCCAAGGATTAACATTCAAAATGTTTAGGAGAATTTTTTTATGAAACTAACATTGATTTGTAAACTAAAATTACAAGGAGAAATATAGAGAGAACTTAGATTTGAGCCTACAACATAAATCAAAATTGAATAATTGACACCTAATAGAAATGTAGCAAATAATCATCTTGTTGAACAATTCAATGGAAGTGTGTGATAGCCCTTATTTTCACTAAGCTAAATTTGCAAATTTTGTGGTGAAAATATTTTAAAAAGTTTTTTTGTGTGGTTAGGGTTCATGTTTTATTTGTTCTCATTTTCAGAGGATGATCCTAACATAATTATTTTGTCCTAACCTAGTATTAAATTCCCTTGCCTTAGTGTATAAATGATGCCCTAGGATTATGTCTTCATCTTTCTTGAGAAATTTCATAAAAATCACAATCTATCCCTTACCCTAGGTTTTATATCTAAGTGGGAGATTGTTTGTCTTTCAATCCTTCCCTTACGATCTTACAATTTCTTTGTGTCATATTATTTTAAGTATTGATGAAAGGGTTTCTAAACCAAGGTGTAAGATGTTATGATAGACAGGAGATCGAAGGATCGTAAACGCAGAACAAAAGGGTCATGACCTTATGATAACTAGTTTATCATAGGATCATAGAAATGTGGAATACAAAGAAGCTGTAGAGGTTCTCTGATGTTATGATAAGGCCCTAATCATAGGATTGTGGGAACAATTTCTACAGTGCCTGATGGCACAATAAAGAGATGATCATAAGATCGTATGGATTAGTTTGGTAAAGCAACGTGGGGATAGGCGTTTAAGTAGAAATATTTTTGTGACACATGGCTGGTCATCCCCTCTAATCTTACGATAAAAAGTAGATCATAAGATCTCAAGAGTAGTTCCAAGGCTTTACGATGCTACAAAGCAATGGGTAATGTAAGGTCATAAGGAAGAAGTTTTAAGATAACGATGCTATGAGGGGCTTATGATCGTAAAATCATAAGGTAACAAATGATAAGGCAAGGTGGAACTTTAGTGTCAAAAAACTGATGTGTTTCCTATCCTAATTGGTCAATGAAGCAACATATACAAGGTAGATCCCAAGTTGGACCAGTGTGGCCAAAAGATTACTTTTCATAAGTTTATTTTAATAATACCATATTGTGATCTCTGATCTTACGATGAATAGTGTATTGTAAGATCTCAAGGGTAGAGATAAAGTGTTATGATGCTACGAGGCCAATGTGTCATGAGATCATAAAATTGAAAGATAATGTCGATGATGCTACAATGGAAAAGGGTTACAGTTTCTCATAGTATAGCAAGGGTTTGAAGGGTAACTACCAAAGTTATGAAATAATAGATAAATTGCAATTGTAAGATTGTAAGGTAAAGCAAATTGAAATAAGATGCTACATTGTTCAATATAAATTGCTTGTCATGAGATTATAAAGGCTTTTCTCAAGGTTTACGGTTGTGCCATAAGGGTTTGATTTCAAGGTAGCATAAGATTGTAGATCCTCTCTTTCCATCATAAAATAAGATGAGATATTTCTTTCTTTAGTAAAGATCATAAGATCGTAGAGCCATTGATCGCAGCCTAAGATACTACAAAGGGCATTGACTTCTATGACGATCGTAAGATCGTAAACCATAAGTTGACATGAAAATATGTTTTCCATTTTCTAAGCTGGAAATGACAAAGGGCTCTTGACCAATGAGATTCAAGACATGTACAGAAAGTGTAATGTTGGATAGTAATGATGAATCTCTTCTGAGGTGATAGAATAAGATGAGTTTTAAGGCTCGAGCATGCTAAAAATCAATGCAATAGGACTTTGATGATGTACACTGAGTTATAAAGACATTTTTTTGATCAGTTACATTTTACTATTTATAAAGAGAAGAAAATATAAGTAGTTGTAGAGTTTCCAGTGCATACAAATTATTACTTTTAGTACCTAGATATAGTTTTGCCTGATGCTTTCAAGCTATTTCAGAATGTTTGACAAGGAGGTTGAAGAGATTCAGGCATCAAACATGGAAGTTGCAAAGACCTCAACTTCCAAGGGAAGGAAAACAAGACAAAGGAAGCCTAATTAGTTTGTTGAAGAGTGGATAAAGTTGTTCCCAGGATCCTCAAATGCAAATGTAGTAGATGATCATGCTTTTTTCAACCCCTATGCATTGTGCAAAGATGTTACATGCCCTAGAGTCACAAGCTATGAGCTTTTTAAATATTTCTACCATAACAAAGAGAAGAATATCCTTGTTTGCAACCCTTGGAAGAAGAATCTAGCAAAGTTAATCTTTCCAAAAGTATTTGTGGACGTTGATTTAGTGAAGGCCCTAATTAAATCTTATGACCCATCCACTAAGTGATTCCATAGGTGGTATGGAACTATTCTATGCACACTAGATCATGCCTCTTTTATTGATGCATTTGGATTGGATGGTGCTATGAGCAAGCTAGTAGACCAAGTTGGCCTAAAGAAGAAATTTGAAAGAAACACCAAGGAATACATAGGGAAATCAATGCTACAGCATATTCCCATGGACCTAAAGAGTGTGGATGATTACACTAAGAAGGTGGAGAAGATGATGCCCCTAGAAAAATTTAAGAATCATTTTGTAAAAATAGTATATGGTCTCCACAAATTGGTTGGAAAAGATGGAACAGACATGGTGTATGGAGCTGAATTTATTATTGCCAAAGATGTGCAAGAATCCTACCATGGTGGAGAATATGAGATGTAGAGTATATTTTGGAGGTGATGAAGGAGAACATTACACTAGCCCAGAGTGGGGAGATTAAAGATTTCAAATTCCACCATTACTCACTGCTGATGCACTTGATCCTCTATAAGAACGTGGGGTACATAAGCCTGTATTTCATTGATCACACCTCTAATGCAAATGGAGAGCTACTAGTTCATCTATGGACATGGGTATGGGATAGTTCCTATCATTATCCTAATTATGTTTCATTCTTTAATAATTTTAGTGTTTTTATAATGAAATGCTAGACCCAGGTTACTTTAGGGCACCTAAAATTTTGAAGAATCTTTTGAGACCAGCCCTACTCCTTGAGGGTAAAAGATTAGATCACAATTGGGGGGATATTTTCCTATTCCCAACCTTTTTCCCCTGATGAGAGTATATGGTTGTCCCCAACCACCCCACATATTGCCAAAATTTATTTCCCCTAGGTTAGGTATTATAGAATTCATGTGGAAAACATTTATGGTAAACAAAGAATATATGGGACCTAAGGTGCAAAAAGGCACATTCCTGTGTAGGTGTTTTAGGGTAGCGGACTTTTCAATTGGAAAAGAATCCCTCGGCCAAATTCATTCTTTCCTCCACCATTATAATCTGTCAAACTGGCCCATATAGAATTTATGATCTTGATAACTAGATGAGGACCAGTCTCAAAGAAATTTAGAACTATTTTTTTCCTAGTACCAAGGAGCTACCCCATGAAGATGTTATCCCTAATATTGTTGCAGAAGGGGAGGCAGCTAAGAAACTGGCCCAAACTTGATGATGTGTTGAGGGTAGAGAGAGAGAGAGAGAGATGAAGAGAATGGATCCCAATTTAAGGTATTTTATATGGATATCTCATATCATCATAGGATTAGGAAGATGGTCACTGACCATGTCAAAATCATGGCCCAAATGTTAGAAGGATCCATAGGAGAAGAAGAGAGGGTATGTCCTGATAGCCCTGAGCTTGATGTGACCTTAGAAATGAAAGAAGATAAGCCTATTGAGGCATCATGGGTCACTAAGGGAAACTAGAGGAAAAATATTTCTCACATCCCTAAGATAGTAAAACAAAGGACATTACAGATCCTGCCTAGTAGAAGTTAGTACTTTGTTGACTTAAAACAAAGTTATATCCAAGATAAAGTCACTGCAGCTGAGAATACTTTGACTGACTTGGAACTAGCAGTAGCAAGGCTGGATGATAGGATCATCCAATCCCAACAATTCATAGAAGATTATGAATTCATCAAATCAACTAAATTTAAAAGCTTTTTATATAAAATAAAATAGAATGAACTGGTTCTAAAAATGAAACCAGATGAATCAGCTAAAAAGAGGTGGGAGTTGGTCAAGAAATTACATTCCTATGATCATAAAAGTGAGATAATGACTCTAGAGGAGGCAAGGGATCTAGTGCATGGTTGGGATTTGGAACAAGCTTTTATGCTTGACCAAATCAAAAGGCAAGAGAGTGTCATTTCATATGAGGCATATGGGGCTGATGGTTTGCAAAGAGGAATGAATTTTAATATTGATACTATGTCTCTAGTAGTATGGAACATAGCTCCTTCATCAAACAAGCCCAAGTTGTTGGATGTATAGAGCACAGAGCAAGGTAATATGATTGTGTGGACCTTAGAAGGAACCTTTGGAATAAAAATTTCCAAGGCCTTAAAACATTTCTCCTTTATGAATAAGGCAAAGGTAGAGCAAATAGAGACAAGACTAACCAAGTATGTCCATGATTATATTGATGTGAGGAAGTTATATGAGGATGAGCTTAGGAAGAGCCCTGTCTACAAAGAAAAAATTGAATAACTTGAGGCTAAGGTCCAAGTACTAGAGGTTGAAGTTGCATCTCTAAAAGAGAAACTTGCATAGGTAGACCAAATGGCTACTATAGAATAGGGTAGGGAACAGAGTGCTCAAGAACAGCTATCCAAGGTCACATCAAAGTTTACTACACAAAGGGGTGAGCAGGATATAGAGGATACAATAGATCTTGAAAGGGTGATTATTGTTAGTCCACCAACTCAACAAGGGGATGAGGTAAGGACATATGTCCTTAAGAGTGTGATGAGCCACAGGGTTGAAACTTTGAAGAGTATATCACAATAGTCTCACTTTTTATGTTTCTTTACAAAGTGTTGAGAAATTCTACAATGAGGCCCTTTCATGGCTATCACCCACATTCAACTTGTGGGGGCCATATACTCAATACTTAGTGAAGCTTATTATATTGATGGCTAAAAATCTAGATTTGCCTAATAAGATAAGTACAGTGAAGGAGGTTTTAGAAGTAGTTAAAGAACTAATTGGCTTCTTCACTGGGAAAATGCAATTCATGCAAGGGAAATTAAAAAATTTATCTCAAGGAATTCAGCCCTAAATACCACCAATTTTAGATGCTACTAACATAGTGAGGGACTGGTAGGAATGGTCTAATTTCTTTGGTTCCATTTTGACTCAAGAGGCCACAGTATCAATTTTTGAAGACAATCATGATGCCCCTTTAATAAATTAGTTGACCCCTTGTTCAGAGCAGAATTAGACTTGAACAAACTTTCAATTAAGTCTAAATCTATCACAAGTACCAGGTGGACTAAAGCCACAAATAATGTAGAAGAGGTTAAAACCACGGAGTGGTCCACCAAGTGAGAGATTTATGTTTTGGAAGTGGTGGGAGAAATAAAGGCCTTACCAACAGGAAGCAACTGAGAAATAATTAAGGTTAAAGGAAATGAGAGATTAAAAGATAAGATCAAATACACTAAGAACTTCATTAGACGGATAAAAATCTCATAAATATTCATATCAAATTTTGAAAGTTTTGAGGAAGTGGATGGCAGAAGAAGACAGAGTGGATTAAAGTAAAAGTTGCTACAATAAAATACCACCTACTGACTTTTCAACTACTCTCCTGATTTTGGATCAAGTATAGGAGAATGTTTTTTATTATTTTTTTTGTTATGTCTTGCCTTTTTTCTTTTCCATTAAGGTGATGAAATGTGTCCTCCCATATGTATCTTGTTACAATCCTTTATAAGGATTTACAACATGAGGAGTAGAGGTCAAATGTCTATATATTTTTCAATTTATGTTATTTTGCAGTCTATCCTATCTTTTTTTATTGTATGAATGTGTTCAAACTTGTGAATTTGAGAGAACAATGAATATGAATGATCAAATTTCCAAGTTCTAAGTTATACCATGATTCTATATCAAGTGTTGTACGTATTTTCAAAAGAAATTAATACAAAAGGAATTTTTGCATATCTATGTATCTGAATTTTGTCTCCTTCCTTGTATTTTTGTGATTTTGAGAGTGAAATGAGCAATGTTATTTCAATTTAATACAATTCAAATAGATTGTATATCTTCTTTTGATTGCATTTCATTCAAATAATTAAGTAATTGCTTTTGATAACTAATAAGGTTTTGGGTATATGAGAAGGATATGATAAGAATGAAATTCAAAGTTCACTATTGAAAAATTTAATTGCAAGTCAATTAAATTGGTCCAAGACTACTAGTATTGATTCTATATAACAATGGATAAGGCATTAATCACTTGATTTTAGTTGCAAATTGATGGTTTGTATAATTTCAAGATATATACATCAATCAAAATCAATTTTCCATTTTATGTAATGAAGAACTAAAGTTGTTGGTCAGCCCTTATCTGTAATTGCTTTGCTCTTGATTATAAGTATCCATTTTTATCAAGAATTTAATTACAAATCTAAGAAGAAATTATGACCATTTTTTCCTATAGGGGATAGTCTTGAAGAGAAGAATATCACAAAAAAATTTAAATAAATCCCTAAGGTTTTCTCACCTTAGCCTTGCAAAGCCTAAAGTGAAGGGAGTCCTAATGACTCTATTGAAGTTGCTCCAGAGCTAAGACTGATCACACTGAATATAGGATTTGGCTAATCCTTAGGTTTGTTTATGTCTTATGTATTCTGGTATTGGGTTTAAAGTACCTAGTGGTCTAAAAAACAACCAACAGTGTGAACAAAGGAGTTATGAAAAGAAACAAGATTAGTGAAGAAATGTGTTTGATTTCTCAAGTTGAGCCTAAGAATATTGATGAATCTTTTAAAGATGATTTTGCATTAAAGATATGAAAGAAAAATTAGCGCAGGTTGAAAAGAACAAAACTTGAGAATTGGTTCGTAGACCTAAATATAATGACATCATTGGAACTAAATGGGTATTTAGAAGCAAGATGAATGAAAAAGGTGAAGTTGTGATGCAAGGAGAGAATAGAATCACTAGAGCCAAAGGCACACCCAGCAATCCAAACCAACCTTGTAGAGTTAACACAACGGAAGCAAACACACAAAGAGAATAGCACCATAGACAGGAAACAAGATACTTTTATTGATTCAGCAAATGATCAACATACATGCCCAGTTGTAAAGCCTTCTTGGTTACATCCAAATACAAAATACATTCCAAATCTAAGATCCATCTCCAAATTTGCACTTTCCAGTTTTGCTCTCAAATCATCTCTAAAAACTCACAAAAAAATGCCTAACTCTTAGCCTAAATACTCTATTTATACTTGCCAAAATGGCTTACAGATCATTCTAGAACATTACAAATAGCAAGGTTGAACCAATAACAGTCTATACAAATCCCAAGAAAAGATCCCATCATAAATATCATGATCAAAATAAATCTCACAAGTTGGCTCGCACCAAAAATGTAGAAATCATGTCCAAAATGTTGACACTCGACATAAATAGGATAACTCAGCACATGAAGAGTCACTCGGTACATGAAGAGTCACTTGGCATACATTAAGTAACTTGGCACATGAAGAACAGCTCAGCACACACTGCAAAGATGGGATAACACATGAACTCGAGTGTTAACATGATGTGGGATAACCTCAACTCGTCTTAAATTGCAAAATTACTAGCACTCGATAATTGTTGCAACTTGGAAATGACTAAAACTCAGCAATAACTGACAAAATGAAAATATATGAGTAGGATAACACGTCAACCCAGGATGCTCCTACATCAAACAACTAGGGCAAAAAGAAATGATTCTCTTGAATCATTGAGATGTCACAACCTAAGTTGAATCCAAGTCAATTTGAGAAATCCATGTAACATCTTTAATTGGTCTATTTTTCCACTTCACCAAATATTTATAGTATTCTTTTTCTCTTGTCCTTTTGCCAACTCTCTGATCCAATATATATTCAACCTCTTCAATCTACTTCTTAGGATAATCATCAGGTACAACAACTATTAGTGTAATTTTTTTATTTCCTAGTGGGTTATTTATTTTTCCCTTTATTGCTAGTTTTTTTCTTACACTTTAAATAATCTTGCTTAGGTTAATAAAGCATGTCTTATTTAGAAAGTGGTTGCGAAGTGTCACCTTCCTACATGTGAGCATCCATTAGTTATCTTAGGAAGATACTTTGCTATCTTTAGTCTGATAGATGGTTACTCCTCATTGGTCAATGTTGCCACCTCCTCTCTCTTCCTAGTCTATATAAGCATGCTACTTGGCTGGTATTTGTGATCGATTTCTTTTGCATCCTCTTAATTGCTTCTAGTATTTGCAATACTCTCTTGGAGACTAACTCTATGTTGCTATTCTGATTTTATATCATTTTCATTCATAGTTTAGATATATATTCTTTACACTAGTTTTCTAGGTTATCAATCTTTTTAGATTCTAACAACAACTTCATCATCTAATTCATGATACTTATACAAATCAGCAACATTGAATATAGGAGATATATCCATGTCATTAGGTAACTCAACATCATAGGCATTTTCATTGTCAAACTTCTTCAAGTTTTACAAGGTCCAAACTTCTTCATCTTTAGCTTACTGTATGTTCCAACTAGAAATCTTCCTTTCTTGAAATGAACCATCACCTCATCACCAACTTCAAAAACATGATGTCTTCTAGACTTATCAACATTCTCCTTGTACTTTTGATTACTTTGTTCCAAATTTAGCTTCACTTCCTTATGCAAAGACTCTATAAAATCAGCAAATTCTTCTCCTATAGCACTTCTCTTCTCTTCACTGGCAACATCTCTTAAATATGATACTCCTCTAGGCTTCATTCAAGTAACAATCTCAAAAGGTGTATTTCCTGTACTTCTATTCACTGAATTATTAAATGCAAACTTAGCTTGTGCCAATACCATCTCCCAATTATGTGTTTCATTTCTAACTAAGCATCTTACCAAATTACCCAAGCTTCTATTCACAAAATCTATCTTTCAATCAGTTTGCAGATGAAATGTAGAGCTAAACTTTAGCTTAGTACCCATCTTCTTCCACAAAGTCCTCCAAAATAACCAAAAAACTTACTATCTCAGTCAGAAATAATACTCTTGGTAATCCATGCAATCTAACAATCTCTTTGAAGAAAAGTTCAATAATATGCTCAGCATCTGATGTCTTCTTACATAGTATAAAATGAGCCATTTTAGAAAATCTATCCACAACAACAAATATAGAATCGTACCCCTTTGTTGTTTTAGGCAACCCAAGAACAAAATCCATATTAATGTCACTCCAAGGTTACTTAGGAATAAAAATAGGTGTATACAATCTAGTATTCTGACTTACTCCTTTTGCAACTTGACAAACTCCACAACTCTTCACAAATTTCTCAACATCCTTATACATATATGGCTAATAATACTTCTCTTTCAGAAAACTCAATGTCTTATCAATTCCAAAATTTCCAACCAATCCACCACTATGTTTTTCTTTAATCAAATTCAGCCTCATAGAACTCCTAGGGATACACAACTGAATACCTTTGAACAACATACCTTCTTGAATGAAATATTCATCATACTTGCTGATATGATCTGTCAGATTTGGTGCTCTACACTCTCTCCATGCCTCAAAAAAAATAAGGAACAACATCATACAATGCTTTCATTTCATCAAAACCAAGAACTTCAATCTTCATTTTAGTCAACAAAGAACATCTTCTACTCAATGCATCAGCAACTTTATTAGTAACTCCACTCTTATCCTTAATCACAAATGTAAAATTCTATAAGTACTCAACCCACTTCATATCTCGTTGGTTCAATTTATGTTGACTTTCCAAGTACTATAACTCTTTATGATCAGTATACAACACAAACTCCTTAGGAATCAAATAATGTCTCCACTTCTTTAAAGCTTGAACAATAGCATAAAACTCTTGATCATACACAGAATACTTCATTTTAACATCATTCAACTTCTCACTAAAGAAAGCAATAGGTTTACATTCTTGACTTGATACAGCTCCTATTGCATTACCACTTGCATCACATTCAACTTGAAATACCTTATTGAAATCAAGCAAAGCCAATACATGTAATTCAGCAACCTTTTGTTTCAGAGTTTCAAAATTCTTATCAGCTCCATGTGTCCACTTGAATTTCTTTTTATCTCCTCTTATTGTCTCAATCATAGCATTACAAATAGCACTAAAATTCTTTATAAACTTTCTGTAAAAACTAGCCAAACCATGAAATGATCTTACCTCACTCAAATTCTCAGGTGTAGGCCATTCCAAAATTTCTTTAACCTTCTCTAGATCCATTCTCAAACCACTGGCTGAAATAACAAATCCCAAATACACAATCTCCTCTTGCATGAAAGAACACTTTTTCAGATTAATCAGCAATGTTTCCTCTTTCAACCTCTGCAATACTTGTCTAACATGCTCAATATGTTCTTCCTTAGTCTTACTAAATATCACAATATCATACAAATAAACAATCACAAACTTACCCAAAAATCTTTTCAGAACTTTATTAATCAACCTCATGAAAGTACCAGGTGCATTAGTCAAACCAAAAGGAATAACCAACCATTCATACAAACCATCTTTTGTCTTGAAAGTAGACTTCCATTCATCACCTTCTCTAATTTTGATCTAATCATAGCCACTCTTCAAATCAATCTTGGTAAAATACTTTGCTCCACTCAAACAACCATTATGTCATCCATCCTTCGCATAGGAAACCTATATTTCACTATGATCTTATTAATAGCTCTAAAATTAGTACACATCCTCCATTCTCTATTTTTCTTAGGTGCTAATATAGTAGGTACAACGCATGAACTCAAACTTTCTTTGATTAATCCCTTTTGCAGCAACTCATGCACTTGCTTGTTAAGTTCTTCATTCTCTGTAGGTGTCAATCTATATGGTGCTTTGTTCGAAAAACTAGCTCCAAGAATCATATCCATACAATGAAATATGCTTCCCACTAGTGGTAAACCATTAGGAATATCCTTAGTAACAATCTCTTTATACTCATTCAAAAATTCTATAATTTCTTCTACTACTCAGCTACCACTATTTGTTGTCACTTGGTCATTACTAGCTTCTATTGTTCGGCCATTACTACCAACACTCGATCCTGTAGGAACTATAGCAAAACAAACTTGATTCTTCTTCACTTCTTTTTCAAATTTCTTTCCATTAACCATGCAAACTTTTATCGCAATACAACTAATCTCATCTGGACTTTCAATCAAAGGTAGCAATATTTGCTTCTTCCCATTCACCCAAAGAGTATATTGATCCAATCTTCCATCATGTACAGCATATCTATCATATTTCCAAGGTATACCCAACAAAATATGACAACAATCCATAGGCATAATATCACACAACACTTCATCAAAGTAATGTCCAATCTTGAAGTTCACAAAACATTGTTCATTTACCAATATCTTATGATCATCTTTGATCCATGAAACATGATAGGGTTTGGGATGTTTTAGCCTCTGCAACTATAACTTTGTAACTAGCTCTTCTAATGCCAAATTCGTAGAATTTCCACTATCAATGATCACCTTGCAGCATTTTCCAGCCATCTTACATCTAGTCTTGATAAGACTTCTTCTAGGAACAAGTTCCTCATCGTTTCCCTTATTACATAAGGTTCTTCTCACCATCAAATTTTTTCCAACCTCAGGTCCACTTGGTGAACTCTCAATGTCCTCTTGAATCACATCATTTCTATTATTTTTCCCACTTTCAGAAGATCTACATTCAAATGGTTGATGCCCTTATTTACCACATTTGAAACAATTACCACAGAAACCACCTCTAGAATAAGGATTACCTCTTCCTCGGTAAGAACCAATACTTCCTCGATATGAACTACCACCTTTCCACTCAGTCTTGTCTTTTTCATCATTCTTCCATTCAGATTTTCCTTTATCTTGTACAAAACTTTTAGATTTGCCACCTTCACCATAAGATCTACCTCTATCTTTCTAGAATCTACCACCTCTACCTCTTTGTCTTTGTTCATGCTTCTTTGTCAAGATCTCCTCAACTTTCAAGGCATATTGATATGCTTCTTCCACACTTTCCAACTTTGCAAAACTTATTTTATCTTAAATCTAGATCTCAATCCATTTATGTACCTTGCAATTTTCTCAACATCATCATCTACATGTCTAGATCGGGTGTCCAATCTATAGAATTCCTCAGTATACTCTTTCACAATCATGTAATTTTGTCTCAAATTTTGCATCTTTCTCAACAAGCTAACTTGCTAATCAATAGGAAGGAATTTGTTCTTTACCGTGTTCACCATTTTTGGCCAAGTTTTGATTTTCTCCTTTCCTCTCCTTTGTCTATCAATTTGCAAATGCCCCCACTAGAGTGAAGCATGAGCTTTCATCCTAGTAACTACAATCTTCACCTTCCTATCATCACGAGTGTTTTCATACTCAAAGAACTTCTCCATATCAGAGATCCAATCCAACACATCATTGGTGTCCAACTTTCCATCATATGAAACAACTTCTACAATAGGTTTCAAATGTGCCCTAAACAATACTCTCAACAATCTTTCTTCATCTTGATCTTCTTCAAGTTCCAGATTAGGATTTGTTGCTACCGATTCATCATCACTCACATCCTCAAGATGTGCTCCTCTCCTCTAGGTTGTCTCCACATCATATAATCTAGTTGTAATTTGTCTCAATGCATCTAACACGGCATTATTAATATTTCCTCTACCACGAACCATCTTTACAAATTAGGTTCTTACAAGATTGTAACACTTTGCAAGTTATAGGTCAAATCCATAGATCTACAACCCTACAACCAAATCCAAATCAAGGTTCTACATGATCCAAAGTCCTAGTACAAACTACCTCCCACTTCAGTGATCTACTTGCACACTCAAGAACAACTATGCTCTGATACCACCTGACATAAGGAGGGAATAGAATCACCAAGGCCAAAGGCACACCTAGCAATCCAAACCAACCTTGCAGAGTTAGCACAATGGAAGGAAACACACAAAGAGAATAGCACCACAAATAGGAAACAAGATACTTTTATTGATTTAGCAAATAATCAGCATACATGTCTAACTATAAGGCCTTTTGGGTTATGGCTAGATACAAAATACATTCCAGATATAAGATCCAACTTCAAATTCGCACTTTCCAATTCTGCTCTCAAATCATCTCTAAAAATTCACCAAAAAATGCCTAAGTCTAAGCCTAAATACTTTATTTATACTTTCCAAAATGACTTACAAATCATTCTAGAACATTACAAATAGCAAGGTCAACCTAATAATGGTCTGGACAAATCCCAAGAAAATATCTCATCACAAATGTCACGATTGAAATAAATCATGCAAGTGGGCTCACACCAAAAATGTAGAAATCATGTCCAAAATGCTAACACTCAGCATAAATAGGATAACTCAGCACATAAAGAGTCACTCGGCATACACTAAGTAACTCGACACATGAAGAACAGCTCGGCACACACTGCAGAGATGAAACTAAGTGTTAACATGATGTGGGATAACCTCAACTTGGCTTAAATTGCAAAATTGCTAGCACTTGGCTACTGTTGCAACTCAGCAATGACTGAAACTTGACAACAATTGGTAGAATGAAAACAAATGAGCAGGATAGCATGTCAACCGAGGATGCTCCTGCATCAAGTTGTGAGAAATAAAGCAAGACTGGTTTGTAAAGGATATTCAAAGTAAGACGGAATTGATTTTGAAGAAACTTTTGCACCTATTGCTAGATTAGAAGTAGTAAGGATGTTTTTGGCATATATAGCTTTAAAAAACTTTAAATTTTATCAAATGGATGTAAAATCAGATTTTTTGAATGGAGAACTTGAAGAAGAGGTTTACATTGAACAACTTAATGGTTTTCTTTTGATAGATGAGAAGGATATGGTTTGTAGATTAAAGAAAGCATTGTATGGAGTAAAACAAACACCTAGAGCCTAGTATGCAAGATTGGATAAACACTTGATAAATTTTGAATTTGTAAAAGGTAATGTTGATAGTAATTTTTATATGGGAAAGAATGATGATGATTTGTTTATTGTTCTAGTATTTTTGGACGACATTATTTTTTGAGGTAATGATGAAGCTAGCAAGACATTTTTCAGAAGAAATGAAGAAAGAATTTGAGATAAGTATGATTGGAGAGATGAAATACTTTTTGGGATTGTAGAATGTACATAATAAAGATTGAATCTTCATATCACAAGCTAAGTATCTTAGAGATATATTGAAGGGATTTGGATTGGAGAATTGTAAACCTATTGGAACACCTATGGTAACTAGTTGTAAGTTATCTAGCAAAGATGAATCCCTTAGTATAGAAAAAATAAAGTATAGACCTATAATTGGTGGGTTATAGTACTTGACACATATAAGACCTGATATACAAAACATCATTGGGATTTTGGAAAGATTCTAGGAAGATCCTAAACAGACACACCTTACAATAATAAAAAGGAATTTTTAAATACTTGAAAGGAACGCCTGATTATGATTTATGATATGATAGATCACACAATTTCAAATTAAGTGCATACACTGATGTTTATTGGATAAGAAGTGTAGATGTCAGAAAGAACATTAGTGGTGGAGCATTCTTCTTGGGAGGAAGATTAGTTATTGGCTAGCACCATATGGGTCCCAGTTAGAAGACTTTGAATCCTTGTTAGGATATTACAATCTTGTTAGGAGCTATGTCAACCCTATTAGGAGTTAAAAGGAGGATAGTTGAACCAACTATCCAAATAGCCTCATAGATATTCTTCATTAGACAATCTTCTAAATAGGTATATCCAAGATTTATGAACTAACTAACTAGAAACTCCTTTGCCAATACAATTCCTATAAAACTCATGGTACATCCTGAACATCAATCTCTACTCTAGTAAAACATTATTCGCATCTAGAGTTTGCATAAACAAAATGATCTCACTTATTACAAACATCTACATTGGACATTCATCCACAAGGAAACAAACTTTCCTTTATACCAAGTCCTCATAAAAGTATTGAGTCAGCCTTGAGGCTTTCCCAATTTGCAATGATAATATAGGAAATCCTTAAGATATTGGGGTCAGTGCAGGAAGTTGGGTCTCACTTTTGGCCAAAAAGTGGAAGTGTTTTTCCTATTTTTGAAATATTTTTTCAATTGATGCCAAAATTTAAGCCATTTAGAGATTAAATATTAAAAAACTTTAGAAATAAAAATTGTAGTCCATGGAATCTTCTTTTTGAATATGTAATTTATTTGTATACCCATATGATAGATTTTTTTTTGGTATGGATCTTTAAAAACCACTTTTTCAAAATGCCTATTTCAGGACCATACCACGCTCGTGTACAGACACCATAATTTGACACAAACGAATGACTTTTTGTGAATCCTTTTAAATGGAGTTACCTGACACACCAAAGATTGATGAGAATATTTTTTTTGATTTTTTAATGAATTTTTTTTTTTTAAATTAATTTTGAATTGGCTATAAAAGAAAAATTTTAAACCTCTCGTGTACGAACACCATAATTTGATCAAAATTTCACTTTTTTCAATTTTTTTTTTTTTTAACTTTAAAAGAATTGAATGTAGATTGATGACATATAAATTAATTTTAAAAATAAATTAAAATAAAAAAGTTATTAAAGTTTTAGTGAACGTTTCTATTTTACATTTAGGTACCACCTTTGATTAAAAAATAATTTAAAAAATAGTAAATAAAAACATAACTCTATAAAATTTATATTTCTGAGATCAAGATAGTGAGAGCTCTAATAGGTTTTTGTTTCGTAAAAAAATTTGATCAGGAAGACCCTCTAAAAATTATGGCAAGGCATGAATTTGTCAATTCAATGCCTTAGCCAAATCTTAAGAGGCCAAGGCCAAGGCATAGGCTTGGTCTCACCAAGCCTATCCCAAACCAAAATCTAAGGCAGGAAAAAAAATCTTGCCTCATGTTGTAAGAAACGGGCACCCGTTATTTGAATTTCAAAAAATGGGTACCCGTTTTGAAAAGATAAAAGCAGCATGTAAAATTTGCCAAAAACTTTAAAAAATTGAATTTTTAAGAAACGGGTACCCATTTTTTACTTTAAAAAATGGGTACCCGATTTTTAATTTCAAAAAAACGAGTGTCCATTTCTTAAAAATTTAAATTTTTAATTTTTTGAGAAACGGGTACCCATTTTTTGAAAATAAAAAATGAGTACCCGATTTTTAAAAATAACGGATGCCCATTTTTTAAATTTAGGGTCAGGCACTCGAACCAAAAACGGGTGCCCATTTTTTAAAATCGGGTACCCTTTTCTAAGAAGTTTCATTTTATGGATTTGACTTCCGTGGAATTGCGACCCAACTTTGTGCATTCACCCATTGTATTTACACATTACATTATGATTATACTTCTTTTACAATAGTTGTGTGAGGCCTCACCTCAACCCATAATAGCTTAGCTGATACACTTATTTTGATACATTATGATTCTATATTTTGAGACATTATATTCGATGGACTAGATAGTTATCAATATTATTTATGCCATGTAATGATTACTTCAGTATTCTTTATAGATGATGTTTATGATGTTTTAGGTATATGCATGCATTATGATGATTATTTCATTATTTTAATTTGAAATGATGAATATGTTATGGTATTTTGATTATGCAATCAATTAGGTTTTATCAGTTGCAGAAGTGGAAAATTTTATTAAAATAATAATGTATAATGTTCAATTAATTGATTATGCAATTTGTCTATAAATACACACACATGTGATCTTATTGAGCTACTAATATTCAAATTGAGTGTGCAATAAAATTACCATGGAAATTTATCAGAGAAACAATAACCAACCATATGTGCAAACTGTAGAGCCAAGGTTGAATCTAACGAATAGATTCAAACCTCGTTGTTAAGTGATTTAATTCATAATCTAAATTTTCATGAATTTATTAGGAGTTTTTATATGTAATTAGTGACATGTTAGATGTTGTGTAATTTGATTTTGTAGTGTCACATGACACTTGTCATGTGTATGTATAATGACATGTCCACTAAGGTTGGCAATGCAATCCTAAACCTAACTAACTTATTAGGAACCTAATTAAACCCCCCTTTGATTTGAGATACGTGTAAAGTCCCACCAATTAGGTTACTTTGATTCAAGCTTTTCTAGTCACTTCTAGAGGCCAAAAAGTGGTCCTAGGGGCTAATTTTAGTGAAATCTAAGTACCTAAGTGTTAGGGATATGGGTTAGGGATATTTTTGACACTACTTGAACCCCCTAGTGTCCTTGGTGACCCTTTAATGTCTCATTTACCATATTTTGAGAAAATTGAGTGAACTCTTGACCTTTCCCCAAACCCACATTCCTTTCCAATCTTACATTTATGATAGGGGACAAGTGAAAGCCAAAGGACTAATGGTCAATTCAAAATTTAATGTTGATAGATGGGTAAGATATGGAGCCCTTTTTAGAGGCTCTTGGAGGAGTTAGAGGGTGTTCACCCACTCTCTACTGTTAAAGACATTAGATTTTTGTATTTGGAGCAAGCGAAATGGATTCGACTCTTCTCAAACATCATTTTACCATAATACTTGCGAAGGTTGGTCATCTCCATTGTCATGGAAATCTTATTCTTATTTTGCAAATAGATTAGTATGTGATTATATTCTCTTTCATGTGTGCATCATGTAATTTGTGATATTGTAATATAAGGGATGAGATTTTGGCTTTGATTCCATTCTTGTTTTGTTCATCTTTTTATTTTGTATGAGGGAATTTTCTGAAGGATGTAATGAAATAACTCACCCTTGGATAGGGAAGAAGTGGCCAAGTATAGAGGAAGGGGTTATTTGGACTCCATCGAAGTGTAGATTATCTTCTCATGGAGAGAAGAGGGAAGAAATGCAAGGTGCATGGGCCCTTGTATGCCAATGTTATTGATCTTGTTTTGGGGGAGATAAGGAGAAGAAAGTATGGAAATTGTATGTGAATTCTAGTCTTAGAAGATATATGTTTCTTGTATGTTCTGCATTAGGCATCTCCTATATGGTATTCCACCTTCACCCCTTTGTCATGGGTTCAAGGTGAATCCCATTGTGTATATCTTGGATGGGTGTTATTTTTGTGTTTGTGTTATTGTGGTTTTGACTTGTTTGTCACCCATTGGTTATTGGTTCTCCTAGCTCGATGGGTGGTCTCCTTGAGACCTAGGTTGGGAGGTGAGGTCTCCATGATTTATTTTATGTGTATTTGCATATTTTTATAGGTTTGAAGATGGAGCAAACTTGGATTGGGATCTTGATGATGTTCCTTGAGTCAATTTGTGTGGATACTCCTCCATTGTCATGCCTCCTTGTTGTATCATTGTATTTATGAGTTGAAGGAAAGAATTCATGTCTTCGTTATGATCTATTGATATGTATTCAATGTGGAAGATTTTCATTTTCAATACTAAGAAAAAAATTATTCCATGAACAAGGTGTATAATATTGTGATAAGATTCAAATTATTGGTACTTCAATTTTTGCTTTAAAATGCATTTGGATAGCATAGTACCAAAAGCTATTTCATATCAAAATGCATCATTTTGTAAATCTTGGATTCAATCTTGAGTAAAAGGAGTTTTAATTATTGTAAAGTTTTGGTATTGCATGAATAAATCAAATGGAATGAGTATAGCTTCCTTAAGTTCTTGATTTAAGTTCAATGTGTAATGGATATATATTTTTTATAGTTACACTTAAAATTTACCAAATAGATCCAATGGTTGAAACACTAGATTAAAATCAAATATGAGACACAAACATTTACCTTATAAATCTTCCTCAACTTAGTTGAAAAATAAATCTAATTGCACTACCAAGAAATATGGAAATTTAGTAATCTACACATTTTTGCATTGAAAAATCATTTTCTTCATTTTCCTTCCAAAAGAGACCCTATAGGTCTCTTGAAATTGTATGGGAAGAAATTAAATCCTTCGACCCATACAAACTTCCACTTTTCAACGATCAATAAAATATATTATTTCAATTAGATGACTTGCATTATTAATAATTATGTAACCCAACACTCTTTAAGAAAGAAGTAAGATATGCATGTGAGCCTATGTCAGATGATGATGATGAATACTCACCATCTACTAGTAGCTCAAGTAGTGACAGAAGGTCTTCAGTGCACATGCACTCAAAAATAAAATTTTAAGGGATCTTATGGGATCTTAAGGGGTTCTAATGCCCCTTTTGACACACTAGGACCCCTCATGACGCCTTTCAATACATTTGAGCCAAAAATTCTCTAGAAGCACTTATATTTGTCAATGGAGGAGATACACGCATTGGATTTTCAATAATCTTACATATCACACCTCAATTGATGTCACTAGTTCTAAAGCTTTCTCCCAACTAGACCTCCTTGTCCTTTTATAGTACCTACATGAAAATAGAAATTTGAAGTTCAATGATAAGCTCTTCTAACCTTATAGGAGGGATGACAACATATAAAGCATTCCAGTTATCAAAAACCATATCAAACCCATCTTGATTCAAAATATTATATGTATCTTGACTTGATACCTCTATCCATCTCTAGGTCAGTTTGTTCTTGTTCTTGCTCTTCCTCTTGTCATTTTGAAGAATTGTGTGAATTAGGATTGAATGGTTATACAGAAGCTTCATGTGAAATCCAAAAGAAATATTTATTTTTCAAAAACAACAATGTTTACAGAAAACTAACACTAATGAAAAAACTACATACTCCATTAACATGCAGTCATAACTACATACTTAAACCCAAAGACTTATACATATATTTGTTACAATAGAAAAAATCCCATGCCTACAAGTGACAAAATGATTACAACATACGAAATTAAGTGTACCACATAGGATAATGATGGTTTCATTTTCATGCCCTCTAAATCTGGTAGTGGTGGCATATTGATAGGCTTTGATAATTCTTGAGATTGATGAGATTGGAAGACCTAGTAAACATTCACCTTGGTTGTACTTAATACATGATATGCATGTGAGCCTAGATTTCATATGATAATGATAGAAGGTCTTCAGCTCAAGTAGTAATAGAAGGTCTTTAGTGTACATGTACTTAGAAACAATATTTTAAGGGATCTTATGATGATTCCTAATATTGAGACTGTGAAGACCTAGTTAACATTCACCTTGGTTGTGCTTAACATGTGATACCCAATACTTGTGGTAATATATGCAATATGGATTCCAAGGATCACCTAGCTTCATAAAACAAGAAAGAAAACATTGCACCATAGAAGTAGTACATAGACTTGTCTAGTGATCATATTGTATTGAAGATGGCTTCTGATGTTGTTGCAATAGCTAAAGACTGTGAAGAAAAAATTACTTTATTAACCAAACTTGTGATGAAGATGTCACCTGCAACTATTGGATTGTCATGTATACAAGTGAAAAAATGATTGCAACACATGAAATTAAGTGTACTACATAGAATAAGGATGGTTGCATTTACATGCCCTCTAAATCAGGTGGTGGTGGCATATTGAATCGACATACCTCAAAGCCTTTACAAGTAGTCCCTATCATTTCTTCAGAAGATGATTTATCTTCTAGTTCAATCACAAGAATCTCTCTCCTATATCCCAACATTACATTGTATTTTTGTATTGCAATTAGGTATACCCCATGTAAGGATCTCCATTTGGATGCACAACAAACTATCCTGGAAAACCTGTGATGAAGATGACACCTACAACTACTAGACTGTCATGGAAAACTTGTGATGAAGATGGCATCTACAACTACTAAACTGTCATGGAAAATTTGTTTTGAAGATGGAACCTCTAACTACTAGTCTATCATGGAAAAATTGTGATGAAGATGGCACCTCTAACTACTAATATTTCATGGAAAACTTGTGATGAAGATGGCACATGTAACTACTTGATTCTCATGGAAAACTTGTGATGAAGATGGCACATACAACTACTAGATTGTCATGGAAAAATTGCGATGAAGATGATACCTGCAACTACTAAACTATCATGGAGAATTTGTGATGAAGATGGCACCTCCAGCTACTAGAAACTACAAGGGTCATCATTTGGATGGACAATAGACTGAATGATTCCAAGATCCACAGTCTAAGTTCCAGAAGCTAAAATTTTGTTCATAGAATTGACATTTGAATCTTTGTATAAAACCCACTGTGCATCGTCCCTCCACCACACTCTTTCAGTGATGGGATTTGGATAGTCTTTGATAATACACATGTTTTCTTTACAGTATTTTTTTTTATTACTCTCACAATATTCTAGACCAGACAATGAAGTGATTGAAAAATGTGATGATTCTAATGTGTCCCATGCATGGCTCATTCAAAGTGTGACACTCAGGATTTAGAATTTTTTTATAGTGCCCTAGTTGATCCAAACATTTATTTGATGAAATTAACCCATTTTTAGGTAGATTCTTGATTAACTAGGCCTAATTAGGCCTAATAGGCCTCTGAAGAATTGACTATACTTTTACATAAACATAACGCAATTGTGTTATGTCTAGTAAAGTCATACTAGACATAATATGTTTGTGTTATGTATCATATAGTCATACTAGACTAACATGGTCACATTACATCTAGTATAGTCATATTAGACATAACGTGATGGCATATGTCTAGTATGATAGTTTAGTCATAGGAAGCATAACGTGATAGTGTTTTATTAACAAAAAAGTAGAATCATGTCTAGGCTTGGTAATGGACCTGTTTAATTACCCAAATGTTTGGGTTGATGTTTTCCCTCCATTTTTATTTATCTAGATTTTTTTTCATCTTCTAAGATCAATTCTCATGTTTGATAATCATCAGGTTTACAAATGGTGAAATGAGTAACTCTAAAATTACCACCATAATCTCACACATTTTCTTACCTTTTCTAACCATATAATTTTTTCAAATTTTTGGACAAGATTAGCATTGTGAAGTTAATTTTTCTATATCAGTGTCTTGAAAGTCCTCTCAGACATCTATCTAACATTTTTTTAATAACTTTTGATCTAAATAACCAAATAGAAAATAAATTACATGTTATTGTTTTATGCTTGATTCTATACACTTTTCAAAAAAAGTGTTGATTTTAGATAATTTTGATGCAAGTTATGCCAAGTGCACGAAGAGGTATCAAAATTTCATAATGGAGTCACTTCATAAAATCATAGAAAACAAACTGCTCATCAAAAAATTATGAAAATATGTTGGAAATCTAACTGAAAAGATCATTGTGAGAAGATGATTGAAAATCAAAGAGGGAGATTGTTGTTAACAGAATATTTTCAATCATTGTTTTGTCATTGATGTCAAACCTACTATTTGTAAGAATGGAAATTGCTTATAAGATCCAAGTACTGTCACTTAGTTGATTGATGAAGAGCATTCAATCAACAAGATGTAACAAGAACAGCTAAGGGAAAAGTTGAGTTATGATGTTGTAATGAAGTGCAAGGATCAGTTAAGACAATGGTTAAATGATGTATCAACAACATACGCAAAGATACAGAGGATGGTCACACTTAGAAACATTGGGGAAAGAAATTGTAACAAGGTTGACTACAAAGCTTAAACTAAGTTCATTAGTGGGTGTCGAGCAAGCTAGTTGAAGCCGACAAAATTCTCAGTTGGAGCTGAGCAACAGGAAATTCTAGTGTGTATCGAGTGAAGTTCAAGTGCCGAGCAAAGTATCAGGTGTCGAGCATCAAAAAATCTTAGTTGGTGTCGAGTGAACTTCAGGTGTCGAACATCAATAAAAACACAGTTGATTCTGAGTAACACAATATGTGCAGAGCATCAGGATTTCAATAGTGTCGAGTTGTTGCATTATTTTAAATAACGAAGAATCACCAAATTTGAGCCGACATAGTTGTTACCTTGAATATTGTGAACTAGTTGGAGGATAAGGATGATGTGTTGGTGGCACAAAATTCTATGTAAACCATTTTTGGGTGAATTCAAAAGGATTATTCAAGAAGTTTCTACAAGAAACAAAATATGGGCTAGATACAATGAATCCTACCTTCTCCAATATGAATTGAAATTAAAGAATGGAAGAATCGAGCGGGAAATGAACTCTAAGACTTCTATTTAAGGAGTCATAGACCAAGAAGCAAATGTTGTTGATGCTACTACTGCTGAAGTGTCAAATTGTGAAGTGGTTAGAAGGGTGTCAAGGAGAAGGCATCTAGGAGAAGAGAGAGCACAAAGGCTCTGCTTCTACAAGTGGTCAAGAAGAGATGGTTGCACTGGTACATTGAGTATGGAGACTCAAAAAGACTAAGCCTAAAAGGAGGGCAAGTTGTCAAGGGTTGCAAAGACTGAAATCCAGGCAATGGTATGAGTTGAGAAGTGATCTAAGATTTGCAAGTTGAGTTGTATGCTGTAATCAGGTAAGAATTTCAAATTGTTACTCTCTAGCAATTGTATCAATTAGGATAGAAGGAAAATCCTATGGACTTAGGTTGGTTTAATAGCCATTTGTAAATCCTTCAAAAATGTGGCATTCCAAGTGAATGTTCTAAAGTCCTCTAGCAAGGCCCACTTCTAACAAGGTGGATAAATCCTGTAACAAGGTCACATTTAATAGTGTGTTGAAGCCTTTAACAGGGCAGGCCTTTCATAGGGCATCACTTTAGAAGAGTGAGAATTGAGTAGCATGTTACTGGTAGTTTTTTCAAATTGGGTTTGCACGTAAGTCACTGTGTTATGTGTTGATCTTTTATGTGTTATTCTTACATGTTGATTTATAGTAACTTGTTGAATAGAAAAGTTAAAGCTTGGATGAATGAATGGTTGAATGGACTCATTACACTTAGTGAAAAAGTTTGAATAGGACATTTGGACCTTGAATAACTGATTCACCCCCCCCCCCCCCCCCCCCCACCTCTCAGTTATTCTAAAACATTTCTAACAATTGGTATCAAAGCCATCTGCTAATTTAGTTTCAAAGTACTAGAAGTGGGAAGATTTAGATGTCCAAGAGAGAAGTTCCCAAGCTCAACAAAGAAAACTTTGTTGCATGGCAAAGTCTAATGAAATTGCACCTAGGATCAATAGGTGACTATGCACAAACCTTAATTGGAACAAAACATGTAAATCTAGTTGGACCTCTTACTACAGATAATTTGACCAAAAGGAAGGAGCACAATCAAGCAATGTTGGAGATTGCCTCTGCACTCAACTATGCAAAATATGATGACATCAAAGATTGTGACACTGCATTCAAGATGTGGAAAGCCCTAACAGATATCTATGGAGGAGATCAAAATGTCTAGAGAGCAAAGAGAGAAAGCCTCAAAGGGAAGATTGATGACATGAAAAAGGAGGAAGGTGAAAATGTTTCTCAACATGCTGGTAGAATGAAAGAAGTGGTAAGTGCAATAAAAAGTCTAGGTGGTCAATTGGAAGAAGAAACTGTCAATAGAAAATACTTGAGAACTCTGCTCCCTATCTATGCTATTAGAGTTTTGAGCCATCCAAGAGCTAAGGTGTGTACAAGGAAATACACTAACCTTTGAAGAAATAGTGGGAAGACTTACTGCATTTGAATTGTTCAATTTTGACAACTACAGACTTGAGAATCTTGAATCTTCTTTCAAGGCCAAGATAACAATAAAAGACACTAAGGAGGAGACATCAAACAAGAAGAGAAGAAAAGAAAAACATGCATCCAGTGATAGCAGCACAGATGAGGAAGATGTGGAATAGTTAGAAGCACTACTGGCTAGAAGATTCCATAGAGGCAAAGGTAAATTCAAAGGTAAGCTCCCTATCATATGTTTCAATTGTAATGAAGTAGGTCATATTGCTGCAAGGTGTACACAAAAGAAGAACTACAAAGAAGGAAAAAATTACAAGAATAAAAGAGAAGATGATAGAAAAGACTACAAAGAAAAAGGCAAAAGATGCTACATTGTTGAAGAAGATTATGATGAGAATGATGATGAAGTAGTCTATGTGGCCATGAATGATGAATCAAATAAAGATGAAGATGAAGCAATAGCATTGGTTACCTATGTGAACAAGAATGAAAAATGGATCATAAACAGTAGATGCTCACATCACGTGACAGGAGACAAAAGTAAGTTCATCACCTTTATTCAATATGATGGGAATATGTTAGATTTGGTAATGATGCTCCATGTCAAATCAAAGGAAAAGGCTCAATTAAACTCACAAAGAAAATTTCATTTGATAATGCATACTATGTTGAAGGATTGAACTACAACTTGTTGAGTGTATCACATATAGACAATGTAGGTTGAAAAGTAGAATTTGGAAACAAAACTGCTGAGATCTATGACACTGATGGAAATCTGATAGGAAAAGGGAAACAAACTAGAAGTAACTTGTTTTACCTAGATATGGAAGATGCAACCTATCATGTTGTTAGACTTGATGATGTGTGGTTGTGGCATAAAAGATTGTGTCATGTTAACTTTGACAATCTGATCAGCATCAGCAAAAAGAAGAAGGTCAGAGGTTTGCCCAAATTGAAGAAACCTGAAAACACAATGTCAACTAGGGAAGATGACTAAGTCTAGTTTCAAAAGCAAAACATACATTTCCAAAGAAGTACTAGAGTTAGTCCATACAGACTTATGTGGTCCGATAGAAGTGTAAAGCTACCTAGGAGACAGATACATAATGTTATTTGTAGATGACTATTCCAAGATGATGACTGTTATGTTTTTGAAGAAAATATCTAATGCATTTCAAATGTTCAAGTGGCATTTGGCCAGAGTTCATAAGGAAACAGGGAAGAATCTGAAATGCATAAGGTCAGACAGAGGAGGTGAGTTTACATCAAAAGAATTTGAGATATTCTACAATGACAAAGGCATCAAAATGAAAACATCAGCACCAAGAACTCCACCACAGAATGAAATTGCTGAAAGAAGGAATAGATCAATGATAGACTGTGCTAGAACCTTGATGATGGAGAAAAATGTTGCTTTAAAATACTAGAGAGAAGTTGTAAGCACTACAGTCTACACATTGAATAGAGTCCAAGTCAAGAAAGGTACAAATGCAACACCTTTTGAATTGTGGTATGGTCACTCACCTAATGTAAAACATTTCAAATTCTTTGATTGTAAATGCTATATTTTTAAAGATACTAGAAATGGAAAGTTTGATGCAAAAAGTGATGAAGACATATTCCTTGGATACTCCACTAGAAGCAAGGCATATAAGTGTTTGAATACTAACACTAACAAGATTGTGGAAAGTGCAAATGTAAATTTTGATGAGCATGCAGAAATCCACGTTGATGAGTCCAAGAAATCAGAGGATTATAAATCCTTTGTATACTTCTATGATGGAATGACTGCTGAAGACAATGTTGCAAATCAAGTTGGGAATCAGCAACAAATTTCAGTATCAACTAAGTCACAGCCAGTAAATGTCGAGCTGCATTCAAAAGTCGAGTTGTAGAATATAGAAAATGCACATTCTAACTCTAAAACTAGTGCACATGAGAGAAATGATGAAATACCAGATGGAGAAGAGAAAAATGACTCTAAAGTTGAAGGATCAAACATGGAAAGAAGGACTAAACCAACATTAGCCAAGTATGTAAGAAGACATCACCCTGTAGATCAAATCATTGGTGACAAGGATACTAGACCAATGATAAGGAATAGACTCAAGAATGAATCATGTTTGTTGAGCAAAGTTGAACCTAAAATAGTGAAAGATACACTACAAGATGATGACTGGTATAAAGCCATGGAAGAAGAGATAGATCAAATTTAGAAGAACAAAACCTGGACCCTAGTTCCTAGACCAGTTGATAAGAATGTAATTGGTACCAAATGGGTGTTCAAAAATAGACTTGATGAGAATGGTGAGATAACTAGAAACAAAGCCAAATTAGTTTGTAAAGGCTATGCCCAAGAAGAAGGACTGGATTATGGGGAAAAATTTGCCCCTGTTGCAAGAATGGAAGGATTGAGAACATTGCTTGCATATGCTGCATACCAAGGTTTCAAAGTCTACCAGATCGATGTGAAGTCTACATTTTTTAATGGTATACTAGAAGAGGAAGTCTACATAGAACAACTAAAGGGATTTGTTGATGACAAGAACAAAGATATTGTTTGCAAACTGCACAAGGCACTTTATGATTTGAATCAAGCACCTAGAGCATGGTATGAGAGACTGCACAAATATCTTGTGAAGATTGGATTTGAGAGAACAAATGATGACAACAACTTGTACATTAAGGCTGAAAAAGGTAACGAGATTTTGATATCTGAAATCTTTGTTGATGATATAATATTTGGAGGAAAAGATGCTCTATACAAAAATTTTGTTGATCAAATGAAACATGAGTTTGAGATGTCAATGTTTGGAGAAATCAAATTCTTTGTTGGTTTGCAAGTACATCAATTGAAGAATGGCATATTTGTGACCCAATCCAAATACATCAAGGAGATACTCAAGACATTTGGATTAGAAGATTCCAAACTAGTTAGCACACTAATGGCAACTAGACATAAGCTATCCAAGAATGAGGAGTCTATTGGAGTAAATTAGACATTATATAGATCAATGATTGAAAAGTTTCAATATGTTGTACATATTAGGCTAGACATTGCATTAGCTATTGGAATAGTGGCAAGATTTTCTACAAATCCAAGAGAAAATTATCTGATGGTAGTAAAGAGAATACTAAGGTATCTAAAAGGAACTGATGACTTTGGTTTGTATTACAAGAGAAGTGAAAAGTTTGAACTAAGAGCCTACACTAATGTAGATTGGGGAGGTAATATTGATGACAGAAAGAGCATCAATGGAGGAGCACTTTTCTTGGGAAAAAGATTGATTACATGGACCAGTAAAAAGTAAAGTTGTACCTCACAATCGACTATTGAAGCTAAATATGTTGCAACTGCTATCAATTGCACTAATATTGTATGGATCAAACATTTGTTGCAAGGTATGAAGGAAGAGGTAAATGAGCATGTGATACTTTATTGTGATAATACAAGTGCTATCAACATATCAAAGAATCTTGTAATGCATGCTAAAACCAAGCATATTGCAATCAAGTATCACTATGTAAGAGAATTGGTAGAAGATAAGTAAGTGAAGATGGAATATATAAGCTCAAAGGAACAAATTGTTGACATATTCACAAAAGAACTACCTAAAGATGCTTTTGAGTATCTTGGAGGTAAGTTAGGGGTGATACCCCTAGCCAAGGCTACTTAAGAATAAGCAAGACTGCCCTGCATCAAATGAGTTGATTGCTGAAATATTACACATTGATGTAGAGGATACCTACTGTAGGATTTATGCCTAAAGTAATTGAAGTGCAGAAGTTTGAAATCAATCACAGGCAAGGTGACAGAAGAAAAATTGAATTAATTTATAAATGCTATACTTGCATGGTAAGATGCTAATAGGTCTTTGGCATTGTTGTCAAAGAGGGAGAAGTAGTGAGAAACTGATCAATAGCATTTGATCAAAAGTATGAGGGAGAAATGTCAAGAAAATGCAGAAACTGATCAAATGAAGATAGAAGGAGAAGTAGATAGAAATGATCAACAGTTGACAAATGAAGATGAAGAAGCTGATCAGAACAAAAAATAGTAGAAGATGAGCAATGCATACAGAGGGAGAAAACAAAAGAAAGGCTACAGTAGCTAAGAGGGAGATGTGAGAACTAATGGTAACACAATTTTCTTTTTGGCATTTGACTTACAGTTTTAACCTAGTTAGCTTGTGGTTGAATAGTTTAGTCTGATGGTTGATCAGTTTGGTTTGCCATCAATGCCAAAGAGGGAGATTGTTGGAAATCTGATTGAAAAGATCATTGTGAGAAGATGATTGAAGATCAAAGAGGGAGATTGTTGTTAACAGAATGTTTTCAATCATTGTTTTGTCATTGATGCCAAACCTACTATTTGTAGGAATGGCAATTGCTTATAAGATCCAAGTACTATCACTTAGTTGATTGATGAAGAGGATTTGATCAACAAGATGTAACAAGAACACCTAATAGAAAGGTTGAGTTATGATGTTGTAATGAAGTGCAAGAATCATTTAAGACAATGGTTAAATGATGTATTGATAACATACTCAAAGATACAGAGCATGGTCACACTTAGAAACATTGGGGGAAGAAGTTGTAACAAAGTTGACTGCAAAACTTAAACTAAGTTCATTAGTGGGTGTCGAGCAAGCTAGTTGAAGCCGAGCAAATTCTCAGTTGGAGCTGAGCAATAGAAAATTCTAGTGTGTGTCGAGTGAAGTTCAAGTGCCGAGCAAAGTATTAGGTGTCGAGCATCAAAAAATCATAGTTGGTGCCGAGTGAACTTCAGGTGTTGAGCATCAATAAAAACACAGTTGATGCTGAGTAACACAATATGTGTTGAGCATCAAGATTTCAATAGTACCGAGTTGCTACATTATTTTAAATAATGAAGAATCGCCAAATTTGAGTTGACTTAGTTATTACCTTGAATTTTGTGAACTAGTTGGAGGATAAGGATGATGTGTTGGTGGCACATAATTCTATGTAAACTGTTTTTGGGCAAATTCAAAGCAATTATTCAAGAAGTTTCTAGAGGAAACAAAATATGTGCTAGATACAATGAATCCTACCTAATCCATACAAATTGAAATTAAAGAATGGAAGAATCGAGCGGGAAAGGAACTCCAAGACTTCTATTTAAGGAGTCAATAGACTAGGAAGAAAATGGTGTCGATGTTGTTGCTGCTAAAGTGCCAAATTGCAAAGTGGTTAGAAGGGTGTCAAGGAGAAGGCATCTAAGAGAAGGAAGAGCACAAAGGCTCCACTTCTACAAGTGGTCAAGAAGAGATGGTTGCACTGGTACATTGAGTATGGAGACTCAAGAAGACTGAACCTGAAAGGAGGGCAAGTTGTCAAGGGTTGCAGAGACTGAAAGCCAGGCAATGGTATGAGCTCAGAAGTGATCTGAGATCTGCAAGTTGAGTTCTATGTTATAATTAAGTCAAAATCCCTAATTGTTACTCTCTAGCAATTGTATCAGTTAGGATAGGAGGAAAATCCTATGGACTTAGGTTGGTTTAATAGCCATTTGTAAATCCTTTAACAAGGTGGCATTCCAAGTGAATGCTCTAAAGTCCTCTAACAAGGTCCACTTCTAACAGGGTGGATGAATCCTCTAACAAGGTCACATTTAACAGTATGTTGTAAGCCTTTAATAGGGTAGGCCTTTCACAAGGCGTCATTTCAAAAGAGTGAGAATTGAGTAGCATGTTACTGGTGGTTTTTCCCAAATTGGGTTTTCACATAAATCACTGTGTTATGTGTTGATCTTTTATGTGTTATGCTTGCATGTTGATTTACAGTAACTTGTTGAATAGAAAAGTTAAAGCTTGGATGAATGAATGGTTGAATGGACTCACTACACTTAGTGAAAATTTTGAATAGGACATTTGGACCTTGAATAACTGATTTAGTTTACAATTCACTTCAATATAGCTACGCCAAAACATGGAATCCTTGTCAACATAGACTTCATGCAAATCTAATTGCTCAATTTCTAGCTATAGAAACATCAAAAAATCCTTCCTTCAAATTTATACACCAAGCTTCCTTCTACTATACTCTTAATAAATTATCATCGATGGAACCAATTGCTTTCAAGGAATTGCCAAAACTAAGGATGAGTCATCAATATCTATTTAGGGGAGGATGTTGAATAAATTCAATATTCAGGAATACACAGTGCACATCTATAACTATCTAGTAATCATGTTATAATCCTCAATGATTATAGAAACCAATGTAATATTTTACTATATCAAATTCTTCAACGACTTGATATGTGAAGAGTTTGATAGTGGCTTGTCTCGATAGTCAATTCATGATGTATAGAGGGTTGGCCCTTTAAAATCATGTAGTCACAAACATGGACTTTCAAACTTGCTCTGTCATTTGAGCTCCTCATCCAAAGTTATCAATCTCCCTTGTCCTGCAAAAATATTCTCAAAGGAAAAGATCAAGGCAAATAGCTCTTATAGTACATACTGAAAATTAATAAGAGAGAGATTAATATGATACTCAATATAAGATCTTTCCAATAAAATATAGATAAAATTCTATACTTTGAACATATACACATATATTCTATCTTCTATAAAATAGATTATCAAAAATCATCTTTTCAATAATAATTATAAATTATCCTTTGATTATATTTACAGTAATTATTATCCTAGAAGATTATGTAAACATAATAAGAGGTAATCTTCTTAATTATTAATCATTGATGGCTTTAAATTGATCTATGTTTCATGGATTGATTATATGAGATCGCTAAATACATCAACCTCATCATTGCATACTATCAATATGCTAACAAAATTAATATTTTAATTACATTTATATCGACTTGTCATTCATAAAATAACATTCAAATAGTCAACACACTCTTACCTATATACTTGCTTGGATTGGTTCTCAAGAAATAATCACTCTCAAACAAGCTTTGAAAAACAAACTTTGAACAAAGGGAAAGTAATAGTAGAAAACAAATCGAGAAAATGACTAAGTCATATACCACAAAAAAAAATTGAGCAAGTTCAAACAACATTAACAGACATGGTGATAAGATAAAATGAACTAAAAGAGAAAATAAAAGAGGCCAAATCATGGGCACAAGCGGTCAACGAACTGTCCACAAAACAAAAGGAAGTCATTCAAAAACAAATCAAGAAACAAATTAGAGAGGAGAAAGAAATACAAGAAAAGGATGTAAACATCATTATTAAAGGTTTAAAAGACTATGGGGAATGTGAAAAAATGGATATTTTGACACATGACTTCCTTAGGGACAAACTAAATTGGACGGGTAAAATTTAACAAGCAAATAGAAATGGAAGAAGTATGGGAATGGGGAAAAACAGACATGTGAGAGCTACTTTAAGTAGCATAGAAGACAAGAGTGCAATCTTGAAGAATGTGGAGCTACTCAAAAACACCCAAATATACTTAGATGAGGATTTGACCATTAACCAACAAGAGGAAAGGAGGAAGGAGTGGGAAAAGTAAAATCAAAAAAGGCTACCGGCAAATGGGCTTGGATGAAAAATAGTAAAGCACAGATTGTCGATAAATCAATGAATCAGAAATAGAAACTTAGGGCCCCACAAGAGTCTAAGCATAGTGAGTTGGAATTGCAGAGGCTATCCATGGAGAAGAGGATTGGGGTTGGGACCTATAGATGAAGGGAAAGACATTATTTTTCTCATAGAAACACATGAACATGAAGGGTGTAGGATTCCAGATTTCAAAGGGTACAATAAATTCTTTGTGTGGAATGAAGAAACAAAGACAAGTAAATGTCATGGAGGGATTACTATCTTGATAAGAGATACCTGGAACAAAAACATAAAATTGGAGAAAGAGGACCCAAATAAACAATTTATATGTGATGAAGTACAAGGCAGGAGAATCCCCAAAGGGGATGTCCAAAACCCTAGCAAATAATCACGCAGTTGAAACACAACAACAAGCAACAATAATGCAAGATATGATACCAAACCACAACTCTTTATTCATAAAATAATTGATTATATGCAATATACTCAACTGTAAGGCCTTCCAGTTTAGGGCCAAATACAAATAGCAAATACAATATCAATTCTGCAAGATCCAACAATATCCAACTTACAATCCCAATCCCAGCTAGTCCAAAACCACAACTGGATAAGAACACCAAGAAGAATTCACACTTGTACCCTCAGGTCCACCAAGCAATCCTCTGGTTCTCAAGCCATAGCTACTGGCCCTTCAAAGTTTGCATCTACCCTTCATCCCCTTCTCCAAGTTGGATGATAATTATCCTCAAGACTCCACAAACCCCCTACTTATACCCAACTAAGCCACAAGTCAACCTAGTTCATTAGAAATTAAATTATATCCCTTACATTAAATATATGTTGAGCCACAAGTCAGATACAACACCAATTAAATACCCATACATAAATAAAATGCCAAAGTCAGCTCATAAACAACTTGGTACCAATAGAAACCAAGACCAAGTCGAGTGCCAGAGAAAACCAAGCCACGAATTAGCCAAACCATAAGCACTGTCGAGCTCCCAAAACATGCCGAGATCCATAGATTATGTTGAGCTCCCGGTATTTGTCAAGCTCCAAAGAGTATGTCAATCTCCCACCGTCTGTCAAGCTCCATAGAATATGTCGAGTTCCCAGGGTTTGCTAAGCTCCACAACCAAAATTATGCTCAAAAAATGACCAAGTACCACTCCTTTGGTGACCAATTCCACATCTTCAAGCCAAAATTTCTCCAACATGCAAGATTGCAAGCCAACCAAGGATGCTCCTGCATCAATATGGCTAAAGATTGAGGATGATGAGGAGATCACATGGCTGGCAGCGTGCTATTTTGCACCAAAAAGCTCTAAATTCTACAAAAAAGAGAAATCTAGACAACGAAGATCCATTTGCAACTCTAAAGAAAGATGTGCTTTCTTTTAATCATATTGGAAACATTATCCTTATAGGATATTTTAGTGCACTCGCTTTGGGGTTGGACTCTTAGGGCTATGTAGCCTCCGCAGGTTGGTTATTTGTAATGGTATGAAGATGTGGCTAAAATCAAACAGAATCACCTTTAAAACATATAACAGACAAAGTGTGGTGGACTATATAATATGTTTGCAATCAACCATCACCAAGGTCGATGATTTCATAATTGAACAATGTCTTATGGAGCTAAATTCAAACCATATGCCCCTCTATATTAAATACAATATGGAAGTCAAAAGGCTACAAAGTGATCAAGTCCTAGATGGCAGTACAAAAGGACATAAAGAGGGAAAGATTCTTATAAAAAATAAAAATAAAAAGGCATTTTGTGCCACTCTTGAACAACAAATCCCAATGTACCATGACATCACGAATCTCAATGAGAACAATGATAAGAAAAACCACATCAGCAACAACTCATTTCTCACTAATTCAAAAAGCGTTAAAGGATTGTAAGAGAACAAGGATAATGAAGAGCATTTCAAACACTTTTCCAGCTAACCCATGGTATGACAAAGAATGCAAGGCCTCAAGAAGAAACCTTAAAGGGAGAAAGGAAAAAAAAGCAATCATAAGAGAATACAAATAGCTAATCAAATCCAAAAAAGAAGAATGTGAGATTAATCGAAGGAAGGTGCTAATCATATTAGGAAAGCATAATCCTAAAGGTTTTTGGAGGAAGTTACAACAAGCTAGAAAACATATTGAAAATAAAATTACGGACTCCCAATGGCTAAAATACGCAAAAACTATTTATGAAAGACAGGAGAGTGAAGTTTCACTCCCCACAATCAACAGCTCGGCTGAACTATTTTCAAATAAAGACATTACTCTAGGGATAAGGAGATTAGCGAGCAGAAAAACTTAGGATATTGATGGGTTGCAGGCTGAATTTCTAAAGTGGAGGATAGATTTGTTGGCTCCACACATCAAGAACATTTTTAATAAGGTCACACAAGGTTTCTTTCCCACGGAATGGACCACCAACGTGGTTATCCCTCTTCATAAAAGAGGGGATGTCAACAATCCTTCCAACTACCGCACCATCATAGTGAACCTCCTATTAAGCAAGCTCTATGGGAGTATGGCAGAGCGTAGAATCAATGGATGAGCAGAAAAAGAAGGAAAAAGAGCTACAAGTCAGGTGGGTTTCAGACCAAAACACTCCACCATTGATCACTGCATTACCCTAAGATATCTCATCAAGAAAGTGTGGGATAAACAAGGAGAAGAGGCTTTTTAGTGCTTTGTTGACTTTAAGAAAGCTTTTGACACCGTTCCTAGGGATAAATTATGGAATAGGATGGAAGAATTGGAGGTCTCAATAGAGTACAAGGTTACTTTTTATAAGCTTTATGACCAAGTTAAAGCGAAAATCAAAACCAAAGAGGGCATGTCAGAATGTTTGACAGCGACATAGGGATCAAATAGGGGTGCTTGTTATCTTCTACCTTGTTTGGCTTCTATATTGACAAGTTAGAGGAATGGTTAAACAAATCCAATGGAGAGGAAATTTGAATGGTTGATTATGTGATTAGATTACTTCTTTGTGTTGATGACTTTGTTCTCTTTGCTAAAATAGCACAGAGGCTGAGGGAACATTTGAGTAACTTAGAAACATTTTGCACAGAGGTAGGGATGGAGGTCAACACATCTAATACCAAGATCATGGTATTTTCCTTAAGGAAAAGAGAACAATAATGCGCTTTCATATTTAATAGCAAAGCTCTAGAGATTGTAGAAGAATACAAGTATATGGGGATCAATTTCCATTACCAATTAAGTTGGAAAATATGCAGATCAAAAAGGATACAAGGGGGATGGAAGGCATCTTATCTTCTTTAGAATAGGTGTAGGACAGTGGAGTTATGGGATTAGAAGACTAAGAAAACCCTCTTTGGGTTGTTGGTGATTTTGATTATTTTGTATGGCAGCAAGGTATGGGGGAGCAGCGTATCAAACCATAAATGGCGGCAAATTGAAAGAATTTAGAAGCACTTCATTACAACTAATTTCAAAATCAAATCAACAATTCCTTACGAGATTATTTTGGCGAAGGCGGGTACGTTCCCGATGGAGGCCTTAGCAATTGTTAGATTGTTGAGCTATCTAAAAAAGGTGGATAAAATGGATGTGGATCGTTGGCCTAGTACGGTTGTTGATGGAGAGCTTGTCCGTCAAAAAAAGATATGGAAGAAACAAAATGATAAATAATTCAACAAGTGGAACATTGACTACCAAGAGTGCCCGAAAAACAATTTAGAAATGAAAGAATGGGTGGCAAAAAATATCAAATCTATCATGTACACAAATCAATTAGGTAGAAAAAAAGATTATTATGTCAAAGAATTTAATCCCACATGCGAGCATGACAACAAAGAGTATTTAGGAGCCGAGATCAAAGGAAAGGCAAAAATCTTAATCGTCCAACTAAGATCTAGATCACACCATTTGATATGTGAGATTGGCAGATGGAAGGTCCCTAAGGAAGAGTGGGAGGGCAGATTTTGCAGATTTTGCAGATTTTGCAATGAGGGAGTGGTGGAAACAGAGTGGCACTATGTGAAGGATTGCACTGCATACAAGGACATTCACAACCAGCACAAAGAAACTTTAAGGGTGAACAGCATAAAATATCTTTTCGAAAGACCAAGACTCCTCAAGGGAGCCATCTCACTTATGCATATCCACAACAAAAGGGAGAGCGTGGAGAAATCGCAACAGACTGAATAAAGGGTCTTATGTTGGTCCCTTAGACTTATGGTCTCGTAGATGTCATTAAAAATCTTTCATTTCATTTGAAGACCTTACCTTTTGATGATCATGTGCCTTGGCGTTATCACCTACAACATATACTTTATCTTCCTTAGAATATTGTGCCCTTTCATATGTGTCATAGGAGGTGATCGAGCATGGATCTCGTTATCCCCTTAATTACTGATTTCTTCTATAAATTTTGTTTATTGTGTTCATCACACATGTATTATCTTTCTAAAGTTGAAGTATATATTTAGCCTGATCAATTAGGGGTAATGTCTCTTCCATGTGATTGGTTAGCGGTGGATTGTCCTCCTTTGTCTCAATTAGTTTGCACGTTATATATTCATCGTACGCTTCTCCTTCATGCATCGTCATGTAGGTCTTCTCCACATAGGCCACCTTTCTTACCTCTGTATCTGATAATGTGATTAAGGTTTGGTTCCACCCAATAACCCATGACTCTGTAGTACAACACGTGTTACCTGTTTATTTCTTATTTCCATGCAAAGGCATCCAAGGAGTGATGTTGGTATCGGATAAAACCTAAACTAAAACGTAAATCTTTACCAAGCTTAATGTCTAAAAATGTTCAATACTACTCGTTCCTACATAGGCTTGTGATGGTATCCAAGGAAAATGCTTTTGTTTAATATGTCATCTATGTCTTCTTTATGTTTTCCCATCTTCATTTTTGGGCGGGATCTTATTTTCCATATTCTATATCATTCCATATCCATGGAAATAGACGTTGATGTGTCGGTATTAACAAATATATAATACTTTTTATTCAATACATGTAGTGCATCGATATTTTTCGTCTTATCTCTCGATATCTTCCAAAATATATGAGTAGATCTTCCCATGGTGGTCGGACGAAGGAGCCATGATAATTATCCCAAAGAAAAATTAGAAGTGTTCAACCTGTAAATGCATTTGCCAAGCTTCCACGTTTGTACAAACATCATCATTGAATTCTAACTGGTAGGTTCGTCTTTAGAAATAATGTAGGTATCGATGTATTATTCTATCACATTTTGCCTTTCCTCATATGTATACCGTGAATCAATATATATTATATCAATCTAAATTGAGGATGGTCCAAGAGTCAGACCATGTGCAAAGTCCCTAAGATCATTTTGTAATATTAAACAGATTATTAGAGATGGATTATGAGTTATACCCTTTGTGTGATGACTAAGTATCTTAAGGTTGTGTATATACTTTGTCACAACTATTATAATCCCAATTCAGGCAGTCATCTTAATCTCCTATTCCATCACACACAGATCTCCCATATTTGTCCTTTAATGGTATAGATTGGTGTGCATCTCCCGCTGATTTGTCCCATCAATTTACTGATTGTACAGGGTTTTGGGTTTGACTGGATTATGAATGCATGGCTGGTCTAGTAGTACATATTTTCTATTTCAATCCCTTCTTTCAATGTTTTTAATCATTTTCTTACATTTGCAGTCTGCTCTGATATCATGTTGATTGAATGATCTCTGTGAATGTAATGGCACTATCTATTTATGTGTTTCTCAAGTGCAGATCCAAATGTATATATATAGGAGTGGAAGAGACATGTCTCTATGTTAATGAATATCGGTTTGTCAGTTAATTTCCATTAGACATGTCTAACTGATGATTAATCAAATGCAATAATACTTAACCAACCACAGGGGATTAACTCTAGATCAATTCAACCTGACTAAAGCTACAACATTAACAATTTGGTCTTCTTGATGGAGTAATAATAGAGAGTACATATCATAGTAAATAAGATGCAACACCTTAATCTCTATAACCTCGGATAATTAGAATATATCACTAAGAACCAACATTGTTATAATAATGATTAACTGTGTATCCAATTTACTCAACACTATCATTTTGCTTTGCAAAATCATTCTTCTCATAATGAAAGTCAGATTATTCAATCTTGTCAACAGTTAGTGGCTTATCAAATATATTATCGACATCTCATAAATATCAACATTATTAATGTTCAACAATATCTACATTATCAATAAAGGAATGATAAGAAATAATCGGTAAACATGTTTTTAACATCATTATAGACTTAACTTTGGATCACTATTTGAAATGGTTTATCCAACCAAAATTCATGTCTCATAGACTTTAAAAGTGTATTAGGAATATTATGTAGTTATCAATGTTGTGTTAAATGATTATCAAACAACAAAATATACAAGGTGGCCTTGATGTCCAAGACATTGCGTACAAATTTGGCCATCATTGGACTAATACAATATTTTGGAATGCTTTATATTTTGAATTGATACAAACATCACCAAAAGATGAAAACTCAACATGTCATTTATTCATGTCCTAATACAAATTCTATGACTTAAATTATTTTCATACATGCGACCCAAGAGAACCTATAGACCGCAATCACTCCTAGTTGATATATGACAATCTCAAACTCCCAAAATGGATTTGGATGATGTAACAAATTTTGATAAATGGATCTTATGCTTTTGTAACTTTGGTCATTGCATTTTTTTCAAAAGAAAACCTTCATTTATTTAGAATTGACAAAATGCAATAAGAAATACATTTTATTTATTTATTTTTCACTAATTAACCTATCGTTCATTTGGTCCTAACAAACATATTAAGCACAAAATTATATAGACTGAAATTGTAACTAAAATGACAATCTATCTTCATATAAAGCAGATACGGTGAATGATTATCAAATACTTCTTACAACCCAAAACCCACGTTATCACTAGAAATCAATTGACAATGTTGTTTGCTAGTTTCTGCAATGGCATTAACTTAAACACATATACTCCTTACAACCCAAAACCCAGTTTATTACAAGAAATCAATTGACAATGTGGTTATTGGTTTCTATTTGGTTGTTAGTTTCTTTTCAATGTGGTTGTTAGTTTCTGCACATGGCATTTTGTGGTTTGGTGCTCCTGGGCTTAAGCCCTCAATCCATCTAAATTTTAGTTTTTAGTTTTTTTAAATTTCAGTAGACTTTGGTGGATCTCTAAAGATTGCGCCCTCTGGCACTTTTTACAGTAGAATTAGTAATTATTTGACTAATTTCTATATGACTGGCCCTGTCCAATTATTTTATGCCTGTTTCTTTGAAGACTGTGCATGAACTCCTGGGAGGATTTTTTTGTATTAAAGGAGGGGAAATGTTATTTTTTTGTCATTGTGCTGATGATATGATAATAAATATATGTGTTGTAAGTCCTATTATGTGGTTCAATCACTTCTAAAGATTTGTATGTACCGAACAACCCCCTTCTTTTGGCAGCTTTGATAAAAAAATTACATAATGTCTTTAAATCAAAGCCTCTCTTTTCAATATTAGATTCTTATCAAATCCTTCAAAACAAAGAACATGAATTTCAACCTCAACCGAAAATTCTTATTTCACATATTCCATGGTCTCCCACAATATTCAACGCACCACATATTCTGTTCTCATATGCCTCGCTTCAAGATAAAAGCAATAATACAGATAGTAACAAGTCTGCAATTCTGAGCTCTATTCAAGTGGATTGTCTAACACAGGCAGGGCAGCAAGAAATCGCACGCCTAGCATAATTAAAAACCTTACAGCAGACAAAAACAAGTATATACCTTTCAAACGCCATTTATGGGAATCAATACTCATTTCAGCAAGAAATATGTTCAAAATAGTTGTTTTTCCAATTCAACGTCACAGATACAGATTCAATTTCCAACACCAAAAACCAGAATGGAACACTCCATGATTGACTTTTCAACACAGAACTATGAATAACACGGAAGTCTTCTATAATTTTTAATGACGTCATTATTTCACTTGCTTTGATTGCAACCAACAAAGAGCTTTAGCGCCCACAAAATAATTTACTGCATCTGCCCTTAATGCTCTTGCTAATCTGTAATTGCATTGGGTATCTTAGACGTGTACTATGATTTTCATCTCTATGTTGTTTTCCCTAACACAGTTCAAGTAGAGAATTGCTATGATACCACTGTTAGGTCCAAAACAGGCAGAATATATTATGTATCAACTGCTCATTACATAGATTTACATTGAAAATTATTAGCAAATAAAACAGTTTATTGCTGTATAACCATCTAAAGTGAAACTATATTACAAAATGCTTCAACCCCAGAACATTAACACAACAATTTTGCCTCTTAAAATTCAAGTATTTACTTCTTTGAACCTACTTTCTCCTAAAAGTCTAATTAAACAAAAAAGTTATTTATAAGACAAGCACCTCCATTACAAGAGTCAACAGAGCCTTGAACAACCCTCATTCTTCCACAGTTTGATATCAGCTGATTTTGACAAACATTTCGAAATATGGCTTAAGTTTTCAACGATTATGAAGATTTAATTTGCTTATCTATGGATCATTTCGTAAATGTTCCTGCATTTTCAAAGTAAAACTACTCAATTTGTGTTGCAGGTTAATATTGTAGAACTGTCATTTAAATCTTGATTTCTGACAAGTTTGATGATTAACAAAGAGAATAAGTAGTCTTTAAGCTTAAAACGAGGAATGAAAACGTTGCCCCAATAGCAATTTCAGAAGTCAATTTTCAAAATAAGATGCAGTACACCACATTACTGTAATATTCACGCACTGCATCAGAAATAACCCAAAGTATTTCCTGAAAACATTATGGTTGAATCTTTCCATGCCAGGTGACTTGCTTGAAAATGATATATTCAGTGTATGCACATGAAATCACATTTAGATAGAGTCCCTTGTAAAGGACTGCATGCTTACTGTCATTTAAAAAGCACTAAATCAATTTCAGTATGTCTGAAATCCTAACTGTATACAAAACCCCCCTTACCAGGCATATAGTCCATATCTTTTGCTATTGTTTATATTTCATCATAGGTTGGTAGCTGAAATTTTTACATCTCAATGAAGTTGCCAAATCTCTGAAGTATTGAAATGATGCCCCTTTTAATATAACAATAAATATACAAATCATTTTTAATGGCCTTGGAGTATCCTATGTCATGTAGAGCAAAACACAAAGTTGCCAAAAATGTTATACTGTAAAAGGTCTTCCAAGTGGCCATTGTGCTCAATTAAAATAATCCAACACTAAAGTGCAAAGGATGATACCAACCTGAGAAAGTACCATACATATTTAACAGAATTTCTAGAGCTCTGTTATCTAATATGTTTCCATCATACATGAAAAGCATTCAAAACTTATATGAGACAGACCATATAGTGATGGCATATGTTTCCATCATACATGAAAAGCATTCAAAACTTATATGAGACAGACCATATAGTGATGGCACATACTGTGATTTTAACTCGATAAATCAACTGAAATAATCATCCTAGAATGCCTTGTAGTGTAAAATAAACATATGATTATCATAAACAGCAGCAATGTAAATGTTTCTGGCTACATCATGGATTCATATAGAAATTGTGTTGATTATCCACTTCAGTTGAAGCCTTTCTTACTCTTTGAAGACAAGAAAACCTCCCATACATATTTGTTGGCAAGCTCAGAAAGTTGTGTGTTCCATCCCCTTTAGATTCTGCTCATTGTTCAATACATAAGCATTTGAATTGAAATTCGTATGAGTTATGAATTGACCCTTTCACAGCAATACAGCACATGGTATTTAGTTTGAAAAAATTAAATTATGTTTAAACAAGATACATGAAGATGTGCTGAGTAAATGGCAAAATTATATTGCACAGATGCCTTCAATGTGTTACCAAGACTGAAAGGCACTGATTGCTTACTGAATTGAATCCCACAGCTTTTTACCTCAGTTTCTGCTGTAAATTTCACTCAAGGAAAAAATCTTAGCCATTTTCTCCCTCTCTTTTTCCATTTAATGCTTTCAAAATCTATAATCTTAAACGTAAAGATTCATTTCTTGCAATTGAGTTTCGCAAGATATACACAGCAAAAAAATCAACACACTACAGGTAGCTTGGATCACGCCCAAAGCCCTTCCAGCTTTCTTGCATTTCCATCAACCCAGATGAAGATTGTTGCTACCAGATATGTTGTACTTGTGAACAGAGTCATTTGATTATGTTGGAAAAATAATCGATGAATACATGGTAGTATGAAATCAGAGTTGCTTTCTATTTACTTTTAATTTGTGACAACGCATTTTGACATTATCTTCAAAATGCGTAAAAGTGTAGCCTCAACAGGCGAAGCATTCCATCCGTGATAAAAGCAGCACTATCTCAAGCTTCTTTCCTAGTTATCCTGAATATCAACAAAAGAAAAAGGGAAAAGCTTTAAAGCTCTGACATCACAAAGTATTTCTCACTCTGGACACTGACAATAGTTACCTGAAACATTGAATGCCTAAAGCAGTTGTTATGTCATGAATGACGCTGACAGCAAAATGCATGTAAAGAGAAACTGCAATCAATCAAAGAATGACGTATTAAAGATAGATGTCAAAAACAGAGTCAAGTTATTGAATTTCTGTTGAATTTGAAAAAGAAGTTTGGGACCTGTAAAGGTACAGTATCCAAGTAGAAGCCATCGCTCATCAACGAGGGGAGTTCTGAAAGCAAATAACATCACAAAAGCTGTGAATTCAAAATTACCACAAGAAATATATATAATTCTAAACAAACGTGATTTTCAATTGAAGAAAGGACAACATACCCGCCCAAAAGCTTTGCTGAAAGTGCATTTGCAATAGCAAGAGGGAGAAACAACAATGACTGTAATAAAAGGCAAATTGAGTGTGAGCAAGACAATTCCTATAGATTAATAGCCTACAGATTCATACCACATAAAACTGAAAACTTTTGCCTGATCTTTTAACCTACAGAGTCATACCATGCACATGCCAGTCTTTAACCCTTTTGGTTCATCGCAATTATGTGCCAAAATCATTCTTCCCTGCAAAATAGAACTACTGGTAATGAGTTTGGTGGAAAAAAGACTATTACTATTTCAATATATAACTGCAAACAAACCAGAACACAAAGTTAGGAAAAACCAAATTAATTTAGCCTGTGTATAACAGACTCTAGGTAAAATTATGATTCTGTAACTACCATATCGAACCTGTGGTGATGCTGAAGGCCTGTGAAAATATACATAAAATCAGTATAGCAGTTGTAACTACCAGATTTCGGCATTAACATCAACTTACCACCATATATCCAAAGGCAAAGCCAGTTCCCACTAACAATAGATGAGGCTGAGTAGCCAGCACATCAGATGGAGATAGCATTCCCCTGTAGCAGCACTCGAAAGTATCTAGATAATTCAGTAAACAGATTTATTCTTTGTTAAGAAAATCAGATTTTGGGACACTGTAGTCCATAAAGAAAGGTCCGTCTAATTCATACCATATAAAAACTCCAGCCAGAAGTGTGATGAATGGAAAAAGCTGGAAAGAAAATACACTGCAGGTATCAGATAATTTACAAACTCAAAAAATAAGTCAAAAAATCTCACATGAATTCTCCCCCCTTTTTACTTGGACCTAAACTTATTCATAATGCCAGAAATCAAGGCCAGAGACTCACCATAGCTAATGCGGGGAGCATGTTTCCCTTTCTTGCCTCAACTACTTTGTAGACATTATAGACACTGAAATGTGTTAAAACAAATACAAGAATGAGATCTCCAGGCCATTAGGAAGACTTAATTAGTCAGAAAATAGAGTTTAAAAAATAGCTAACAAAACTTAAGTCTATAAACCTGGAAGTTCCTAAAAGTTATCCCAATACTGAAATCTCAAAGTACTCAATGCAAACCATACCCTGTGAAAAAATTCTAAATTGTAAACCATAAAGCTTGCCGACCCATTCAAGATTTTAAATGGATACATATACAAACATCATTCAAAAGTTCCCATTGCCATGCATCATCCAAATCCAGGTATATACAAAGCCATCTTGATTGGAAGCATTGGAAAATCTATAAACAAATGATTTGAATAGCATACCTTTAGCATTAAGCAAGTCATCAATTTTTTCTTATAATAAACTGAAGAAATGCAATTTGAATTTTTGGTCCAAAAGGAAACTTTCGTAAATTTGAAAATGATAATATGTTTGCTCTTGTCAATACATGTATTCCATTAGAGGTGTGACAGATTTTGCAAGGTCAATTTTTTCTTATAATAAATTGAAGAATCGGATGCAATTTGAATTTTTGGTCCAAAAGGAAACTTCCATAAATTTCAAAATGGATAATATTTTTGCTCGTCAATACATGTATTCCATTTGAGGTGTGACAAATTTTGCAAGGTCATTGAGGAAAGCTGCAAAATGAGGGACAAATTCAAAGATTCTTAGAGCTGATAACTAAGTTACGAACTCCAAATTTACAGGAGCTACCGATTCGAAGCATTGTCTAACTTGAGGTAGAAAGATGGTTGAGACAAACCTATATACAAGATTCGCTGGAAAGAACATGAAGGTAGATTCAATTCAGGACAAGGGCGTGAAATTGTTGAGTAAGATATTAGGGTACAAGTTTAACCATGGTTCAAGGGTTAACTCAGTACCAGCTGGATTTCTACATGCAGCTTATGTAATAGCAATTCACAGAAGAAAAGTCAATTTGTGTGAGATCATCATATTGCAGTTGTTAGATAACATTGCAAAAGTGAAGAAGACAAAGAGTGCAGTCTTCAGATTTGAGTCTGTACTGACTCATTTATTCTTTTATGCAACAAGGAAGTTCCCAAGAGTGACAAATTGGGATAGCAATGAGTGCGCAATGAAATTGGTGACTCAATGCTACAGATCAAAGCTGGAGAATGTCAGAGATGATGACATTGATAGAATGATGAATAGTTTCCAGACTGAAATTAAACAGAGGTACAGAATACCTCCTCCATGGTAGAGAAATACAAGGATGATTTATGCTTCATGGTGGAGACAGACTACACATGCATGCAAGCTGTGGAACCAAGAGTTAAGTTCATGGAGCCCATGGGATATGAGATGAGCGCAGATCATACTTCAATCTGAGAAGGACACTGAGTGCCCTAGATGGGGAACTTACAATGAGAAGATGAGGATAGTTCATTCTAAACTACACAGCAAGGAAAGCAAGAAGAAAGTGGAGAAAGTAATTGATTCCATCCTTAAGAAATCAAGTATGACCCAAGAAGAGTTCAATGAGGTGAAAGGAATTGCATTAAAGATGAAGACAAGTGGGCAGTCTGAAGTGATATTGCAGGACCTTCAGAAGGTGTAACCATGTGCACAAACCCCCATTGCACCATTTGGAGAGAACCAGTTGGAATTGGCATATGCTCAACTTTCTCTTCTTCACTTCGCCAACAGTAGGTTAAAAAGAGCTCTATAAAGTATCTCTAGTAATCTTCTTACATTCACACTCAAACCTTTCTGCAGACGCGTTCTACTTTCTATGACCATCAAAACTTGATCACCATTATTGCTCTCATATGCTTGAAATTGGATTTATATTTTTCTGCCAATAGATCATTGTGACTTCCTTTCATTGGTTCAAGCACTCTCAAACATCTTTGATGATCAGCAGAGTTGCATCAGAAGGAAACAGAAAAGTATGAACTTTAACTTCGAAACCAATTACATATTTGTCCAATGTGTCAAAGGCAACTGACACTGTTGAAAAAAATTTCTTCACCAATGTCATTTTGTTTCATTATTTTCACTCTCCTTATTTAGAGGAAGTTATGCCCAGGGTAGGCAAAATAAGATTTATCTAATGTGTCTCTTTGCAAGACCAAATTGAGAATCTGTATAGTGGAGGAGAGAGTAATCAAAGATTAAGTTGTTGATTAAGAGGATGAAGGCCAGACAATTGTTGCAATGAGAATATCATCAAAGATGGGTTGGCAAATATTAAACACAGCAGCCAGTAATTAAATAAGTCACACGAAATGAAGCACCTTAACTTCATTTGAACCATAGTTCACAAACTCAAAGAGTACTCATGAGTATATTTCACTTACAAGTACTCAAAAAAGTAAGCTCACTTGGTTCTTCTCCAAAAATAATTTGAGTACTCACTAAGACTCGGTTATTTTATGGCTTGATGGGTTTATATTTAGGTCAAACGCGACAACTTAGAAATTGTCATTTTGACTGGAAAAATGCATTTTTGGCTCTATAATACCTCTATAATTTATATTGAGAGGGGGGTGACTAGGTAAAGGACAAACTATTAAATAGTGAAACCTAAGGATGCGCACTCGCACAAAAAACTCGATGTTCCTGGTGGGGAAATCCCCAGGACAAGTACGTCACACACCAGAGCACCCTCGTCACCATCCTTGTATCAGTCATGTATCTCAAGACGTGCGAACTAAGGGATGGTACCTAGAGATTTCCCAGGCGTCCGTCGACTGCACCCAGGACAAGACGAGGCGTGGTCATCTACGATTGGCAAAAAGTGCAAACAAGAAATTTATATTTTGTTTTTTTTGTTTTTTATCGGTTCCTAGTGGCCCTCTAAGCCTTTCATAAGGCCCATATACTTCATCTGGCATTCACATTTGCCATTCTTCTTTTTGTAATAGAGACCAAAGTGAGAAGAGTTTAAAAGAGCTCGGAAAGCGATTTGGCAAGTGATTGCAAGGTCAAGAGGAGCAAGATGAGCAAGAAGATTCTACTTTGCAAGTGATTGATCAAGCACAAGGTAGGTTTTTTAGTATTTTCTTTGTTTATTTTCAGATTTACATTTTTGTAATTTCTTTTTTCTAAAACTAAGTGTTGAAATTTGAACGCATTATTTGAGTTTAAAATTTTTGTTGATATTTTGTTTTTGCTGAAATTTTGAATGCATTATGTTAAGTTTTATGTTATTAAGTTAGGCTGAAAATTACTTCAATTTCTAAACAAGGCTGAAACAAGTTATAATTTATTTTTAGTTTTTTAAACGGCTGAAATCTATCAATGCAGTGTTCAACTGGCCTCGGGTCAAAGTCGAGAAGACGTGGGATTGCATGAGGGAAGTCAAAGTGCAAGTTTATCCAAGTATGAGTCTGAGCATTAGGGTCAAGGAAGTGAACACTGGGCTGACCCAGAAGTCCAATCTGAACCTCTGTATGTTGCACCAGGAGCACCTTCTATTGATTGCCCCTCTAAGATGTTGGCATAGTTTGCTAGGGGTCCTTATGATCCAATGTCCCCTCTAAAAGAATTTGTAATCAGAGTTTCAATCCCTACAGCTACAAGTGATGGCACACAGAAATGGAAATGGAAATGGAAATTTTGTGGCCTAGAATGGTATGGCAGAATTTTTATAGTTAATTCACACCTCTTTTGGGCTGGATATGGTGGGAGTTGATGCAAATTACTTGCAAATGCTGAAAATGTGAAATATAGAATTAAATAAACACATAGTGGGACATTCGTGATGATAGTGCAGTTCCAATGGAGAAATCTTTGGATGGTAGGCAACAGCTTCAGGCTATTCAGCAGTTGCAAGACAAGCGAGATACTTCTACATGTATCATGCATCAGAGAGCAAGGAATTTGTTTGATTCATGTTCACCTACTTCATCCTTTCATAGTTAAGTAGGGATGAGCAGCAAGGAGAAGAGGAGAACAAGAAGTTCTAGTACTACTAACCCCATTGCTGATTTATTTAACATGCATGCAAAGTATCGGTTAGATGATGCCATTGATGACTTTTTCTCTGCCAATGACATCCCATTACATGTAGCTCGATCTCCTTACTATAGGAACATGATGCCCATGGTGGTGAAGGATGGAGGGCCATCATTTGTGCCACCAAGTGAGCACAAATTGAGGAGCACAGTCTTGGATAGGCAATATAGCATGGTCAGAATTTTGATGGAAGAGACAAAGGCATGTTGGATAGAGTCCGCTTGCAGCATTATTATGGATGGAGGGCCATCATTTGTGCCACCAAGTGAGCACAAATTGAAGACCAAAGTCTTGGATAGGCAATATAGCAAGGTCAGAATTTTGATGGAGGAGATGAAGGCAAGTTGGATAGAGTCAGGTTGCAGCATTATTATGGATGGGTGGATGAACATTAGACATCATCCACCAAGGTGAACTTTAAGCAACCCTCCCAGCCCCCCATTCTAGAAAAAGATATAAACATATTGGCGAATCTTACATTATTTGATATATTACATTATTTAAGTAGCGAATCTTACATTATTTAAATATTTTTAGAACTGAATTTTATAAAAATATGACAATTTTAAATATCTTTAAGAACTAAATTATTAGCCAATTTTTTCTAAAATTAGCCAATTGGCGAATATTAGCCACTAAAAATACCCTGTCATCCACTCATCAACATCATGGTCACATGGATTAAGGGCCAATATTTTATGAAGTAAGTTGATTGTTCAGGTCATCATTAAGATGTTGAATTTCAATTTCATGTCCTTAGGGAAGCCATTGAGGAGGTTGGCAATCAAAATGTGGTCCAAGTAGTGACAAAATGAAGCACATGTGCAAAGCTAAAGGGATGCTTGTTGAGGCAGCCTATAGACATAGTTGGTGGACTTCATGCTGTGCACATGCCATGAACAATGAACTCAAGGACATGAGGAAAATTGACTAGATTAAACAAGTGGTCAATGATGCAGGAGAGGTGTACATGTTTATCTGCATCACCATACTTCACATGCACTTTTCAAGGGCTTCACAGAGGAGTTTTTGAAACCAGTTAAGACTAGATATACATCATATTACATTCTCTTGGAGAGAATGGTTGAGTTGCAAGAGCCATTGCAACTCACAATTATGATACAAAAATGAAATCGTTGGGTTAAGTCCAAAACAGAGCAGAGTAAGCGGGTAAAGGAGACAATGAAGAGTGATCAAGTTTGGATTGATGCAAAATACAGTCTCCATCCGTAATGGGCACCCCTAAATGTCCCAAAAAACTAAACCAAATTGCTGAAAGGAATTATGTCAAACAGTTTGCATTCAACCTCTTATTTCTCCGTTTAATGTTTTAAACCCCTTATAACTCCAAAAATCAAACGTTTATTTGTTTGTTGTGTTATGTGCATGGAATTGGTATCATACAACATAAACAAGAAAGAAACTACAATAATATGCAAAGTGGAAATGAACTGCTGCCAATAAAATGTTATTTTCAGAATTCATAAAACCAAATACATGGCAGATTTATCAACTCACTAATTACTTCAGCATTATTGACATAATACTCCAGCCCATGCTTTCGAACTTGCTGCTACAGTGTCGCATGAATAGTGCCGCATGAACAGTGCTGCTACAGTACTTTGTCCTTCAATCAGTCCACTACCTTCGTAATATCATTCCCTCAAAGCGGCATAAGCGTCGGACAAGTAGTGAAGAAGATATGAGCAAAATACCAAATCTGTTTGTAGCTGGAAATGCAACTAAACTGCTTGATAATGAAGCCGATAACAAAGAATTCCAAAGGCCAAACCCCAAAGGAATGACGTCTAGAATGTTACAAGAGAGGATAAATGTCCTCAAATGCCAAGAACGGAGCTGCAACTCACACACCAATTTCTTCTCATATTCAACCTCTCTAATGAAGCCACAAATGCTTCCTTTTATTCTATTTCCAAGGGTCCGCTCAACTCATATGGGCAATGTGGGATAAAAGATGTGTAATATATAAAACATATATTAAAATACCCCTTATGTCTCCCTTGGGTACACATCCAAATAAAATAAATATTAAAGTAACACTTTAATATTTTACAATTAAATTAGACGTTACTTTAATAAAACTTCAGGCATTAAAATGTATTAGCAATCGAACTCCGAATAATGCGAGTGATAGCTCATCGGAAAGCTCTCACCGAGGAGTATCAAATCCAATCACCAAAATTGACCTGCACTATGTCCTGCCGACTTACTAAAAATAGTAAGTATGCCTGAAACTGAGTAAATCAACTTCGTTTTGGCCCAAATTGGAAATGACTAGGCCAAAACACTCCAAGATCCCATTAAACCCTCCGTTAGCCCTCGAGACCATGTGGAACAAGGGTAATGCACACACACTTGGTCAGCTGCTAAAATGGGGACATTACACCATCATTGCTCCAATTTTTTTAGGTCATCACATATGGTTATATGGATGCACCTCCCCTTGGAGAGGTTTATGAGGGCACCGATTCCATGCTTGGCCAGAAGAGCGTTGGTGTGTGCGAGAGAGACCCAACTCTAGCATTTTATACTCAACAGATTCAGCCTATCATTCTCTAAGTGAACGACATTTGATACTCTTATAGGTAATTGTTAATTCAATATTTGTTGTTAAATTATTAATATTAATATTTACTATCTAGAGATTAGTACCTTCAGTTTTACTATTGGGTATGTTTATGAGACATGATATCATTTTACAGCTTACTATGTTCCAAGATGCTTAGATATGGTAAAGATGGACATGAGAACTATGGCATAGAAGCATCCCATATTGTGGTTGAAATATCAGAGATCACAGAGGGAAGAGATTAACATGCTAGCAACCTGATTCCTGTCACAAGATTGTAGTTCCTTATCTTTAGAACCTATTCAAGTTTTTTTATTTTAAATTTATATATTTATTATTTTATATTTTATGAAATTTAGAGTTTTAGTTTCATGATTTTCTCAGAATAACTATTTGTTTGTTATCTTGGGTTTCTAGTTCCTTAGCTTTAGTTAGAAACTACTCTTTATAGCTTCATCCACTTTGTTAAGAGGAACAAACTTACCTCTAAGAGAGCACAGAAGCCAATTGTTGCATAAAGTTCCTTGTGTATCGTCAATAGAAAGACATGCAAGTATAGAAAGAGCCCAAGAACACAAAGGAATGTAGAGCCAAATGATCCAAGTCAGATAGATGAGGACGAGACAATAGCATGTAATATCCCTTTCTAGATATTTACTAAAAGCCCTTGATATAAAACTTACAAATTTTAAACTGAACAATAAACTAGTATTTGACATAAATTTCAGAACTTAAATCGACTTTATAACCAGCAGATATGCACACAAGAAAACTCAGAAAGGCTTGTTTGGTTTCCTCCAATATTCAAAAGTACAAATATAAACCAGGAGTTAACTCAAATAATGACCAAATACGTTATTGTATTATATAATAGCAATAAAATAACATGCAACAATCCAAATAAACCAATGTTATAAACAGAAATAACAGTCAGATTGGCAAATGTAGATTAAACCTATAAGAAGGCTAGGTTTGCGTCCAACCTGCAAATGCTTCTTCAAGGGTTTGCGTCCTCAAAGAGATAACCAATAACTGTTTCCAGCTCCTAGGTTAATATTTATTTTAAATATTATATTCTTCATAACTTCCCATGTTGAGCCTATTGTACCCTTATCACTTTTCCCAATGTGATGCACGCCCTTTTAGGCAATGTGGGATAAAGCACCTTTTTTTGTCCTTTAGTCACTTAAGTGAACATGGTACCTTTTTAAATAAACTAACAAGTTAAATTAACTTTAAAAGTCACTTAGTCAATATACCATATAATCATCATGAAAATAACTGACCAAATGAACTTGGATAAGCACGTGCAGAAGCTCGTTAAAAAGCTCTCAACGAGACGCTTCCAAACCAACACTGAGATACCAAAAATTCTGAGCTCTGTTTACTTACTAAAAATAGTAAGCATTCAGACAACCTACCAAAACTGCTTTGATGGGTCAAAAACCAGAAATGTCTACGCCAAATCTCAAACTAAACCCCGTGAAGAACTTTTTCGCCCTAAAACCTAGGCGAAGTGAGCCGGCAACACAAAACTATAATGTTCCAGAAAAAGGGGACATTACAAGGCCTCCCTTCTCAAAGATTGCTTGCCCTCAAGCAATCTGCTCATACCTGCAAAAACCAAATGCCAAGATCCCATACTCGCCTCAAGAAAGAGGTTTTATTCCTCAGCCGATGTACCCAGGCATGTATCTCCCCAAACTCGAAAGGGTGAAACAGTACAATAAAGACCAATGTGCCAAATAACTGAATGCTAGGATCCCAAGTCTCACCATAAAGGGACACCAATTGCCATGTTTTGCTGCCCTATGTGCCAATACCCTCAGTCAAAAAGAATGCCTCACTCCAAGAGTGACCCTACGCGTCTCTACTGCCAAGTGAAGATGGAAGCTCAACAATATACCAATATCCACCCCAAGATGATAGCAACCTAGCTCCCCAGTAAAAGGAAATACATAGGGATGCTCCACCTGGATCCCAAATGAGAACTCGTACACTGTCTGAGATACCACTGACCAGCTCTTGTAATATCTATACCACTATACCACTATACCATTCTTGCAATATTTGTTCCGATGAGAATGACAGATCCGACCAATCTAACTCAACCACTATATCACCCTGGTGAAAACGAAGTAATCCTGATCTCTGGCACTCTAATATGTCAGAAGGCTGAAACACAGATCATAACCCTGTGATTGTGTAACAACATAGCATAATCCACCAGATGTAAGATACTATTAACACCTAGATTCCCGATCACCCAATCAACATGATCCTAGATCCTAGCTAAAGGAAAGAGTGGTTGGTGAATCACCCATGTCATGAATGCTAACATTGTCTTCAGTATACTGCTGAATAAAAAATGAAGACATCTCATTTGGAACGTAGGATAATGTGTGTTCTTCCCACTCATCTACAAATAACTCATTGACCCTTGAAAGCCAAATAAAATAAGTGAAAATATTACTAACTTACACAGGCAATTCACTGATAACTAGAATATACCAAAAAGTAGGTCGTGGCCATCTCATAAGAGCTGCGTGATAGATCTCTGGGTAAGCTGAAAAATCCCTCAGAGCAAGCCAAGGATAAATCTAAACTTCCTAATCCACCATAAGTACCCTCGCTCATGTCAAAGTCTTCATAAAAGGAAGGTTCACCATTAACTGAAATCTCTGAATTATCCTTGCTTGTATCACTAACCATGTGCTCATGTGAAAATGTACAACTGCTGTCATAAAAATCAGAATTTCCAGACTCATCAACTTGCTGATCCATAGAATTTTTCTCATCATGGAAAGTCTCAAACAGGGAACACGTGATTGAATTACATTGCTTGCCTTCACATCTACCCACCTTATGAATTTCTTCAATGATTTGTGTGATTTCTTGTGCCCTTGAATCATGGTTATCTTCTTCATAAGTGGCTGCCCCACTCGTTTGATTTTCAGCTTTGTGGATGGAGTATTGTATTAAGCTTGATTGAAGGTATAGCTCATCTACCTCACTCTCCTTGTCCTTCCCAAATTTTATCACTAGATCTCTATCCATTAATAGTTGCAAGTACTCATATTTTATCGTTTTCAAAGTTTCAAAAATATTATGTAAGAGGATCTGTGACACCACAAACATTCCCATGCCTCTCTTCTATCACAATCTTCTGCATGAAATCCTCAATCAAATTGGAAGAATCATCCATCCTCGTCAACACTTGGACAATCTTGTCCTCTTTGACCAAAAGCATATCCAATAAGTCAAGGAGTGATAATGTTTTTTGACCATCTCCTTCAAACATAAGCGGCCTGTTCCCCATAGAATCTTCTGATTTTTCAACACCTAGGGAGACAACATTTTTAGATATGTCCTCTAATTCAATGTGTGCTAGATCATCTATTCTGCCAACATTGCGGTCCATTTGCTGCTCCTCAATATTTGACATAATTTCTAGCCTAGAATCAACATAAAATTCATCCAAGTTAATTTTCATGTCACCAAATAAGATGTTGGTGTTTTCCATGTCTAAATAAGATAGGGAGTTGCCAACGTTGGTGGTTTGGTCAACTCTTCTACCTGGGCCATCAATATGCTCATCAGAAGGACTAGTGTAAACAACTCCATAAGATACTTTTGTCTCCCAATTACCTACTAGTATACTTGTGCCATTATTAGTACTACTATCAAGTTGATTGATATTTGCCCTATGCAAATTTTTGTAACTGTCCATAACAAGGAGATCTCGAGCCAATTCATAGTATTTGTTTCTTATCATATCTGTCTTGTTTTGCAGCTCTAGCTAAAAGTCCACATAATTAATGAAAGGAAATTCTTTTTGAAGCTTTGACGAGAATTTGTTATAATCATCGTACAGTCTCCTTACTTCCGTTCTACATTCATAAGGATCTTTGACTTGCCCTGTGCTCTTCACTTCTTTCATCATTACGGATATATCTTTCCATCATGCTAAGCTAATGTATTTGCGTATCTGTTGTAGGTGGAATCTTCAACTCTGCTTCTCAAACAGTTATCCCGATACCACTGCTTATCGATTCAAATGTTGTAATGATCTTTGACTGTTCTAATTAAATAGTTCAAGACCGTATTAACTGGTGAACCTACAGCTGTCTATCTTGATGTGTTACTCACGTTTTATATGCCAGTAGAACTTGCAGATAAAGTCCAGCTCAACAGCACTATTGTTCTAGCTCGACTGTGTATTGGGTGTTGGAATCTCATCTAGAAGGATATAAGAACTGAATCAACCAACAGAAATTTACGATCTTGTTGCTTTAAAGTCTACTCATTCCTTATTCCAAATTGACCACTGTAATAATATTTGGCCAATTCTAATCACAGAGTTCTGATCTATAACTGGGTAATTAGTCAAACAGTTGTTGGGTGAAAATATGATTACCTTCAATTTACTATTTACTTGAACTCACTTGAGAAAGAAAACGATTAATCTTATATGACTCGGAATGCCAGATAAACTCAAAACCACGTCTTGGATTTATTAATTATTATCCAGATTTCACATTAATTTATTAAACTAGTGAAAACATCACAGACCATCATTCACACTTAACATGTGTAATAACAAACAAATACGAGAAGAGGGAACTAAAGACAAACCTGTGATTCTTCGCATGACATATACTGGTATGGAGTCTCATCTTTACTGGGCGACTACAGCTTGTCTTCGCCACTAACTCAAGTTGGCTGTCCACTATAACAATCATTTGATGTTCCATTACAAGGAGAATACTGTTGAAGGAGTTTAGGAATGCTCCATGCACTCAACCTAGGCACACTTCTTGGTGCTCATCCAACCTGTCATCTGCTACAAAATGCTTCCGCCACTCACGCTGAGGTAAGAGTCGATTCAATACCATGGAGAGAGTAAACCCACGCTACCACCAACTGTGGATTCCGAAATATCACCTAGACACACCCGTGTTCTCAGCCCACAGTTATTCCTGTTGGACATGCTTTCTAGTATCCGTCTGGCAATGTCCGTTGTATATATAACGTTCCAAGGATATGACAGGAGTTTGCTGACGATTACGTGACCATTGGTTTGTGACTCCAATCTATAATAACAGTCTGCCAACTCAAGGACCCGTGGAGGGTACACAAACTTTCTAGAACCACTAGTTTCAGCTACCTACGGAACTTACATCTGAGCATGTCTCTTAGCCGACTACCCACTGTTCATACCATGTTACTAGATGGAGACTAACCTACCGCAACCTCCTTGCCTGACGTGAGGTTCAAATGTCAAATATGAATGAAGACGGACTCCTGTGAGCTTAGAAGTGACCCGTAGCTTCTTAAAAGCAATACCAGACGGGTTCCCGTGAATACTAAAGTAACCCAGGGCTCCAAAATTTCATACCAATAACTATTCTAAACTGCATAACAATTTGATTTACAGAGGATTCTCCCAAGGACCTTGCCGAAAACAACTGACTAGCGTTAACTTCTAGTACAGATTTAAATTGTCTTGTTTCATCTACCTTTGGGAGAGTTTGTCCTTTATTGGAAATTGGAGAGATTTCAGTACCATGACGTTTCAAGCTACTCCGTCTGGATTCAACAACCTGGGAAAATTGATGAGAGGTGGTAACTTCAACTTCATCTTCAGAATCAGCCACTTCAACTGTTTCCTCTGTCCTAGAAGATGATACAAGGCTCAATGGCGGTTTGAAGGAAGATGCATTAAACTCTCTAGATAAAACAATTTCAATTACTTTATATTCATCCAATCTAGGGATTTTCTTCACATGAAGAAATTTATCAGGGCCCAGGCTGGAGGTCCTTTTTGCATCTTCTGCTGGAACTACCAGTAACTCGCATTCTATTGGTATGTCTTCTTTTTGTACTTTATTTGCTGATATAATTTCACAGGTTGATAGGAAAACCAGCTCTGATACCACTATAATATCCCTTTCAGGATATTTACTAAAAGCCCTTGATATTAAAACTTACAAATTTTAAACTAAACAATAAACTAGTATTTAATATAAATTCCAAAACTTAAATCGACTTTTATAACCAGCGAATATGCATACAAGAAAATTCAGAAAAGCTTGTTTGGTTTCCTCCAATATTCAGAAGTACAAATATAAACCAAGAGTTAACTAAAATAACCGCCAAATACATTACTATATTATATAACAGCAATACAATAACATGCAACAATCCAAATAAACCAATCTTACAACAGAAATAATAGTTAGATTAGCAAATGTAGATTACACATATAAGAAGGCTAAGTTTGTGTCCAACCTTCAAATGCTTCTTCAAGGGTTTGCGTCCTCGAAGAAAAAATCAATAATTGTTTCCAGCTCCCAGATTAATATTTATTTTAAATATTATAATCTTCATAACTCCCCATGTTGAGCCTGTTGTAACTTTATCGCTTTTCCCAATGTGATGAATGCCCTTTTAGGCAATGTGGGATAAAGCACCTTTTTTTGTCCTTTAGTCACTTAAGTGAACATAGTACCTTTTTAAATAAAGTGACAAGTTAAATGAACTTTAAAAGTCACTTAGTTAGTAAACCATATAATCATCAGGCATCAAAATAACTGGCCAAATGAACTCAGATAAGCACGTGCAAAAGCTCGTTGGAAAGCTCTCGATGAGACGCTTCCAAACCAACACTGAGATACCAAGAATTCTGAGCTCTGTTTACTTACTAAAAATAGTAAGCATCCATACAACTTGCCAAAATTGCTCTAATGGGTCTGAAACTAGAAATGTGTAGGCCAAATCTCGAACTGAACCCCGTGAAGAACTTTTTTGCCCCGAAACCTAGGCCAAGTGAGCCGGCAACACAAAATTATAATGTCCCAGTAAAAAGGGGACATTACATAGCACAAGCTGATATAGGGATAGTTGGTGGTGCTTTGGCAAACATTGACCATGAGGATTCAGAGTCCAATAGTTCTAGTGGTAAGAAATTTGAGTTGGGGGGTGATTAAAGGCCTCTTATTCTTACATTTTGACATTATTTAAGATTTTGGCATTTTGTCATTTTGATATTGATCATGATTCATTATATCATGCTACTCTGCTAATTATATCATGATCATCTTTATGATATATCATATTTCATATTTGAACAATGAATTTTGAATCTTTGATATAAGTTTAAAACATGAGTCATATGTTATTATGTATAATCTATGTTTATGTTAGTAACTTAGCATGTTTGAAAAATTAAATGTTACTATGTTTAATCATAATGTTAATATGTTCAATCTTGAATGGTTCTTGTTTGTGTTGCAATTTTGCCATGTTCAAATTCAATGGTGTTATATTGAAACAACTTTTCATAAATTAGCATTTGAAGTTATGTATATATAGTATGCCCCCCCCTTCCACCACCCCAGCATTTTCTTGAAGCCTTTATATGACTATTCATAGTCATCTCTAACTTCTTTATTTGTTAGCTTCTCCATGCCCACTTGTTAGTTGCAAATAGCCTCTTTACAATATTTTACCCAGCTCTATCCTAACTTGGCATTTCTTTGGTTCTCTTTGTTGGAACCTCCTATACTCTACCCACTTTAAAGAGCTCTAATTGCTCCTTCCTTGAACTTTTCCTTTCATCTCCAAACATTCCATCTTCCTAGATATATGGTCTTCTTAATGTGTCCTCCATGCACCTCATTCCTCCAAAACACACATGTTGAGGAAGTCCATATCAAAGAATTACCATCCACCGTAACACATGGGTTGCCAATTGTATCCACCAATTCTCTGAGAAATGCTTTCTTGTACATGGTTCATCAACTATCTTTACATTGCAAATACCTTTTACATGTACCTATTTTTCCCTTTTCATCTTTGTCATCATCTTTCACCTAGGTTTCTAGCTTACCATAACCTATTATACATGTGCAAGCATCAAAAACAATGGCAAAGTATTTCCTTTCCAAAGAACCTCTAACAATTAGCAGTTTTCCCTAACCAAATTACCATACAACCAATTGGGCATAGGGAAACACTCCAATACAACAAGGGCCCAAAAGGTCAAGAGCAATGATATTAGATGATGATTGGTGGGCTCAAGTGGATTACATATTAGAATTCACCAAGCCTATCATGTCTATGCTAATGCTGCCGACATGAATCAGCCATGGACACCGTGTTGGAGAAAGTCAAATTGGTAAGTTATAATACAATCCTCTATCCTAGTTTTTAATTATTAAGAGATAGCTAAGGTTAAAAAGTTTTAATTTACATAATTTAAATCAAGATAACTTACATGAACATCATTTGTCCTTCATATCCAAGATCTTTCAAAGGAGAGAGAATGACCTTGCAAACACCTTATACAAAAAGGTGGAAGAAATTGTTCTTCACAACTGAAACAAGCTGACTACAGCTTTGCATCTTCTAGCCTATACTCTCTCCCCTAGGTATTATAGCCCAGAGGTACTTTCTATTCCAAGCAGAGTGGCGCCATATAAAGATGTTGAGGTTGCTAGTGGGTATACAAGGGCATTCGATAGGATCTTCAGTGATCCAAATGTGGGCAAATGTTGGGATAGAATTTGGATTATATCTCAGAAAAGATGCAAATCCTATTGTTGTTAATGATCAAAGCATAATGGATGATATTACATGGTGGTACCTCCATGGGCAAGATTATGTGTACCTCTAGCCTCTTGCCATAAAGATTCTATCACAAGCAAGTTTTTAATTTTAATTTTTTACGTGTTTTTTTATTTTTTTGGCCACTTGCAATCTATATTTTAACACTTAATTTTGTTTGTTTTCTCTAGGTTTCTAGCTCTTATGCCACTAGGAAGATTTGGAGTACATACTCCTTTATCCACTCAGTGAAGCATAACTGATTGGGCTTCAAAAAAGAAGAAGACTTGGTGTTTGTTCACAACAACTTGTGCCTCCTCTCATGTAAGGATCCAAAATACCCAAATGAGGCAAAGAAGCTTTGGGACTTGGATATGAAAATTGAAGATCTTGCTAGAGCCACACTACTTGATCTAGACGATGAGGAGGATGACACAACACCCTCTACTTCTAGTGGAACCAATTTGGTTTGAATGATGATGAGGATCTATTACTTGCAGCCACTGAAGATCCCAATAATCCACATGATTTAGAAAATCGATTCGATGATTGAGAACACTTTCATGATTATTGAATCTTGTTTCAAACATTATTGAACTATTAGACTTAAGTCTAAGTATTTTTATGAATTCAATGATGATGAGGATCTATTACTTGCAGCCACTGAAGATCCCAATAATCCAGATTCCACATGATTTAGAAAATCGATTTGATGATTGAGAACACTTTCATGATTACTGAATCTTGTTTCAAACATTATTGAACTATTAGACTTAAGTCTAAGTATCATTATGTTCATCTTTGACATTTGGCATTGATGAATGGTCAAGCATCATAGATTCATAGTATGAAATGATTTAGTTTTAGAATTATGTATATTTCTCTTAATGCATGTGTTAATATATATATATATATATATATATATATACACTCTCACAAATCCTCACGAATCATAAGGAGACAAAATATCACGAATCCAATTTTCGAAGCCAAATCCATCCCCAAACTCAAATCAACAACTTAAATTTTTTTAATAAAATAAGGCATTAAGTTTTTGGCATTTTTATTTAAAAAATAATGCTTTCTACAGATTTCCCTACCACTTTTCCCCAGAAAAACAAAGTTTTTTAGATCTTTAAGCACTCTTTGTCCTTATCATGAAGGGCTGCTAGTTTTTTTCACCTTGAGGGTTTTACATGATATTTTCCCAAAAAATTATGGTTAGTATGATCTTGGTGGGTTTTACACAATGTTACCCTAGGTTTCCAATACAAGGGGATGAGGAAACAGGTCTCTGGGACAGATTTTTTTCTCTAAGCAGCGGATGGCAATGAAAACAGCTATATAAAAAATAGGAAAAATTTAAAACAATAACGAAATTTTAGATATTCATATGAAAAATGGATAAAGCATGCTTATTTGAATTATAGAACATTGACATTTAATGTTTGTATTAAATGATTTAACTTTTAGAGTTCACATGAGAGTGGAAATCAAACAAATTATCAAAACTGAAACATTAATTTTATGGGACAGCCAAGGGAAAGGTTTCTGAATTTCTGAGACATCCTAGAAACATGGACGTATTAATTTTTTCCGGAAACGCATCCCCAGGTAACACTGGTTTTACATGATTATTTTCTCAGATATAATGACTTTTCCGATGTAAAAGGGTTTTGCTCAATTTTTTGACATTTCAGCATCACATTTAGGGTTTGATGATTTTTCCACAAAATCATGGTTTCAGTCACTTCTTTTGATGCTCTTTGGCAAAAGAGTGGTTTCTCAGATTTTTGTCCATTTTTAATCAACAAAAATTGGAGTTTTTTGAGAAGCTGATCTCAATTTATGTCTCTAGATAATCGGTGAGATGGCTTGAGTACCTAACATCAGACTGGAAGGCACTCAGCTTTTTTTTTTTCTTGGTCATATGAGGAAGTTCTATAAAAAACGGTTGGCCAAATGACCTACAAATGATGTCAAGTCTTTTGAAGGGCAGCTAATGACCAGTAAGGAAGGGTATTAAACTAATATTGTAATATTTAGTAAAATGACTATTCAATTAACTTTCTTTTAAGTCAGTTTTTAGTAACTTTCTATGCTTTAAGTTGTTCCTAAATTCTGTAGTTTAGTAACTTTTGGTTCTTTTATTGTTGCAATTGCTTTGCTAAGGGGTATTCCTCTCCTCTGTTTAATATTAAATATCAATCGATTATAATTTCAAATATTTGATTGCAAAAGCACCTCTCAAGCATGCTATGTTTTGAGCTTTCTTTTCCATCTTGTAAAAAGTAGAACTTAGAACTGTTTATACCATGTAAAAGACTAGACAAAGATTTGAAATGGTGGAACTCATCAAAAAATATGCCTAAAGATGTTTGGTCACATAGCATATGTGTGCACAACAGGAGGAACAAGATGGTAGTGCACTCAAGAAATTATGCCCAACAATTTAAAAATTGCCTCTTTTATTTGTCTAGAACATCTCACCAATCACCTCGCCACCTTATCAATTGTTAGGGAAAGAAAACAAGTGGCACCAACACCTAGAAAGTTCACCCCACTTTAAGTGTTCTAAACCTTCTTGAACACTAAACACGGATTACTTAAAACATTGTCCAATTTGGCAATGAAATAAGGTAGCAAAACCGAGTAATATGTGGGCATGGGCCATTTTGTTAGCTTCTAAGTTTTTCCAGTTTCTAACTTCCTTGACAAAGAAAACTAGCATTGTTGCCACCCACAAAGTGTGCCATAAATCTGATTGTCTTCTACTTAATGTACAGGGGAAAATACTTACATTTCCATTTGTCCTATGTTTGAATGGAGATTATCTGAGGAATAGATTTCTTACAACTTTGCCAAATTTTGTATGGTGCTTAGTGAGTTTTTATGTGGAAAAGTCACTCCCAAAGTGTACCTATCTTAAATAGGTTACTCCCTTTGAATGATTTCATGCAAGTATATCGTGTCTTTGCCACTTATTAGAACTTGAGCAAAGCTTTTACAAGACTGACACAAGCAAAATATGCATTCCATTTAACTTAAAATATCTCACAAGCATTACAATAAATTAATAATAAATTTGACATGTCTTATGTCCTAGTGGAGTTCACTCCTAACTTCATCATTGAAATTTGTGCACCGACAAAGAAATATGTGGCAAAGCCACCTTATGTGTCCACTTGGGCCTCTTCAGCACACTTACAATACACTTGGCAAAAAAGATCACAAGTTGAACCACTATAGAAGTGTGTTACTGGAATATGTTAGTTCAGGTTTTTTAGTTTCCTTGTGCTATAGGTATCTATTATTTGGCCAATGTTCCACGAGGACGCGTCCCCTATGCTTTTAGGCTCGTATCCATCCCAGGGATGAAACGGGGATGCGGCGACGGATTTTTGCCGTCCCCAAAGCTGTCCCCTTTTTACCAAATTCGGAAACGTCCCCAAAACGGCAACAAAATTTGAGCAAGAAACTTGGGGACAGCTTTGTCGTGTCCCCTAGCCATCCCTGAAACCTCTAGCCAGCCCCTTTTTTCCAGCTAGTCGGTAAAAGGAAAAATAGTAAATTTTGTTTTTTGTGCGGCTTTGTAGTTGTCTTAAAGACATAATAAAAATGTGCAAACCATATTTGTCCATTAAAACACTAAAACACTAACTCTTCTACTCATCTTAAGATATGATGCACTTGCTAAGAGGGAAAAAAACATAAAGCAACAGCAGTAGCAGCAAGAAGGAAAGATTGCATTTAGTATTTCTATTTACTACTTACTATTTTAGTTGCACTTCTCTTTATTCCATTCTGATTTCATGCATAATACTTGGAGACTTTAGGCATTTTGATTTTACTACGAATGTATGTAATATGTTATAATGGAGGTACTTAGTATTTGTCATTTGATAATTTTTCATGTATTGATCTTCTAAAATGTCTATGGTGAATGGTTTATCAATGTTATGATATGCATACTTGAATTTTGTCTCTCTATATAAAAAAATCCCCTATGTTTTTTAATCATCATCCCCTAAGGTCCCATCTCCTAAATTTTGGCTTTGACCCGTCCTTGTACCGGAAACACATCCCCATCCCCTGAAACATCCCCGTCCCGAAAACTCTGTGGAGCATATAGATTATTCTTGCACACATTTTATTTAAGCTTGCTTATGTTAGTAGGGGTGGTTAATATGAGGACATGTGGCAAACTACTTAAGCTACATTTGCCACTCACTCATGGGTAGTTGAGTCACACATCCACTTTTGCCTTATCCTATCACCTCTCATTACCACTATTTTGTTCTTTCCTAAGTGGGTTATGGGGTAGTTGGGTTTCTCACCCTCTTTTGACTTTATTTACCACCTTTCAAAACCCCTTTTTGATTTCATGTAAGGAAGTTATGCCACCTATTTAAATTTACCAAGAAGGTAAAACCTCCCACCTTTTATGGGGAATAGGAGTTACTAACCTCTTGGTTTTATATGGCTTTATTTTCTATATAATAAGCACTCCACTCTCAACTTCACAAGTTCAGTGATAGCCTGGTAAGAGTCTCCTCAAAAATTCTGGCATTCTCTATTTTCCTCTCATTTCAGATTTTTCTTAATTCGGCTATTTGATCTTCAATCACCTGTTACTTGGAGATTGCATGTGGTCTAAAACCAACATCAGATCGTGGCTCAGTTCTCACTTCTTGCAAAAAAGATCACTGATTACGCCACTGGAGAAGCATAAAAGTGGAATTTACTATGTCATTTGCTAGTTCTGCTCAGGCTTTCGTGCATTCAAATTTTCTTATTTTCATGCTTCTTCCTCCTCCATTTAGTTCCATCATTCCTCAATCCCAATATTTACTTGATATTTTCATCATCGCTTACTCCTCATTAAGCATGAGGCAATCATCTTCAACCTACTAAACTTGTTAGTTGAAGTACAAAAATCTAACAAGAGGACCTTGTAAGCTAACCAGGGAAACCATAATTGATCAGATTGGCACACAATGACAACCAACTAATAACAATTCTAACAAAAAGGAGCAAGAAAGCTGATTTCATGTGAGTGCCAACACATCCCCTTTTAACACGAGAAAACTCAGAAATGGGATTGCATACAATAGATGAATAGCAAATAAAATCATAATATGCAGGAATGTCAATCTTTGACTACAAGGTTTGTTTAAGTAATCAACAGTGAAAACCTGCTATCAAATTATTTATTGAAACATTTACATGTGATAATGTGTTAGACATCTGATGTCCACATTTCTTTAGGGGTAAAATGTACAAGAAAATTACTTATACAAGAGAATATGAGCAGTAACTAAAATAATTTTCTCTCCAACTATAACTTAATATTAGCAACAGTAAGAAAATTACTTGTATCCAACTGTAGGAGCCACAGCAACAACAATCATGACATACAAAACGAGGTCATATACTGGAATGTCTGCACATGTACATACAAGTAATATTCAAAAAATATTATATCACAAAAACAGTATTATATCACGAAAAGATACAAGTATTTCTACCTTCCTCTGCATAAATAAAAGACTGAGCAACATAGAATGAATCATAGTAACAGATTTAAATCCTTCATGTCATCTGCTTGGTCATAAATAATATATTTTAACCTATTGAGCCAACCTGTAACATCCATTCAACTTTGATGAAACAGGTATCATACCTGGAATAAAAGGTACCCAGCCCAGAACCCCAATTGCTTGTCTAAAATCCTGAGCCCACCATTCAGAACCTGCACATATACTAAAGTCAGCATCCACATCCTCTAAGATGCATGCACAGACAAATTATCCAACAGAAAAGATGTTCCAGGAATTCTTGCATTCCACAGTTTTCCTCAAGAAAGCATGCATATTATTTCCTTTGCTAGTGTAACAAAAACATTATAATAGGTGTTCCCCTTACCAAAATGATAGTTTCCCCAAATCAGGCCCAAAGTATTCAAAATAAACAAGTTCTTCCTTGCTGTCCCGGGCTTTTTAAGATGGGAAATGGAACAATCAACCTATTGGATAGGAAAACTAGCAAACTTGCAGGTATATTTTTAATTTAACCTACACTTTTTCTAACCACTTTAGTGTCCACTAGCCTAGCTTTTGAGTAGGTCTATATTAGCCCTTGCATCGGCCTTTACAGTCTCCGGATGCTCAAGAGTCCTTTACAGAAGCTATATTTCAATGTCAGCTTTGCATTAACTGCTTGTTTCCCTTGTCATTTATCATTTTTTAATGCAATTTGTCTTCACACTAGCCCACCACACAAACATCCTCCAACATCCTAACTTTCAAATGTCACTTATGAGTGTTTTCGACACTTGTCGCCTACCTTAGTTGCTGGAAACAGTTTGGAATCATCTAGAATAGCTCGCAAGCCTCTTTTCCCCTCCTCTTTTTTCTTTTAAATTCACCTCTTTGCTCCATTCAATACATCTAGCACTCTCTTGTCTTTTACATCTTTCTTTCTCTCTCACTCTTGCTCGCTATAGCAGACTCTAATTTGCTATAGCACTCGCTTACCAATATCTATAGCTTTCTTGTCTATTTGTCTTTTGATTGTATCTAGCTGCTGTGGAGGTGGAAACACTAAAACTGGGACTTTAGTGAGGCAAGTCTCCAAACATTTTTCCTCTCTTTTGTGTGTAGATTCATTGGAAGCATTCAAAAGCACGAGGGTTTGCTTATATTCTATTTATTTTGTTTTTATTTATCTCTTATATTTAATATATCTTATTATATTTCTGACTTTTGGTTTTTGCAGGTTATCTAAAAAAAGAACAGTCCCAGTCTTCACCAAATTCAGTATTCTTTGTCATAGTCCATTCAGGACTATAATACGCCACGCAAACATCCTTGGCTGAGACACTTATTTTGGGCTAAAAACTCCCTGACGTCTATAATTTTATTTCTGTAATCAAAATCTTCTTTATCTTCATCTATAATTAGATATCTCCACTAATTTATCTATTTGGAGGTATCTCAATGTGTGGTGCAAAACTGGCTCTCATAGGAACGTAGTTTCCTTTCTGTATGGTCAGATTTAATCCACTACAGGCTATACAAAAGATATATATAATCCATGTCACCAATTCCACCTCGTTGAACCTGCATCTTCAGGTTGGATCCGTCATGGATATGGTTCTTGGTTCAGTCACACAGGTTCCTTTTGGATCATGCAAACATATTGCAGGTCACTTACTCTTTCAAGTTCCACTGATATATGTACCTTTACATTCTCAAAGACTCCAACGTTAGCTATCAGTAGAAATGTCTTAATGCTACCATAAACTCCTCGACAAGTACTAGAGATACAGGCCATTTCTTCAAGTAACAACCTCTCTACTCTCCTTCCCCTTCCCTTGAAGAGAATATTGTCAAATTCTATAGACGTCATTCAATTACTTTCCTATAAAGGGTCTTCAATCGTAATACATAGTCTACAATATTTTACTATACATTTCTTTACTAACAATATTAGAGTTTGATCATTTCAACAAACTACTTATATTTCGAATACATTTCCAATGATGTCTGTAAACATGTATGTGGGTGGAGAGAGAGAGAGAGTAAAAGGCATCCTACAAAATTCAACATATGCATACCCTCAACCAAAAACCCCAACAGAATAAGTAAATGTTTAGGCAATGTTAAGAAAACCAACATCAAATGTTCTATTAGACTTTTGAAAAAATCAAGGTATACTCATATTGTTTTCCTAGGCTTTCAGTTTTTGCATTAATTTTAGCTAGTTGCCTTTGTTTGGCATCCATATCAGTCATGTTATTCATACATGTAATTTCAATTTCTGCTTCTCTCATTCTAAGCCTTAATAGGAAAAAATATGCACAAGCCTTAATATCATACAAGGAATAGTCAATTATTTCTTTCAATATTATTATAAATTGTAATAGAAAAAAGCATTCTGAAGAGAAAAAGGTTTTCAAAGATTCCACTAGACACCACATTGCAACTCTAATATTACTTAAAGCTCAAGATTTCTATACAAAAAACTAATTCAGTTTCTACATTGCCTTCTCCGACCAAAACATTGTATAATTACAAACTGTGAAAAGAAACTGTAGTTACATCCTGAAAAGCTTTACACTAATACCTACAAATGCACCGGGGGATGGGGTCGGAGAGAGAGAGAGAGAGAGAGAGAGAGAGAGAGAGTACCTATGAAAGAAGTTAAAAAATGCACTGCATAGATCAGCATCAGACCTTCCGTGGGCCCATTTATTTCTGGAAGTATAAGTGTGTTGGTGAAAAAACTGGAACATAAAAGACCACTTCAATTAAAAATGCTATAATACAACAAGTAGCAATATTACATGGGCATGACCTAGAAGAACATCATTAAAATTCTATATGAGCTTAGTAGTTAATAGTACTACAATTTGATAGGAAGAGGTCCAATCTCTAAGTAAACATGAAAACATAAGAATGATCTGGTTAATGGAAATGAACCATCAAAATACATGACTTAAATTTGACAAGAGAACATTCCTTATCTGGATGGCTCAAGAACACAAAACTAATAGTTACCTATCACGGATTTATTATCTATTCCTGTACTAAACAACAGTCGGATATAATAGGTCTATAAAATTGTAATGGTCAGTGATTCTTGTCAAAATGCAAGATAATTATTATTAAAAGATCTTACAGCTAAAACTAACCATCTGCCATACCCATAAAAATTCAAATCAGCATTTATGATCATATAAGTGACTCACACAAAAACACAATAAAAATATAAAAGGAAAAAAAAAATTCACAATTATATCAAATCAGGCTGTCAAACTTATTTTTATAAGCCCGTAACAAGATAATATTCTATTTTAAAAGTATTGATGCAGTAAATCTTTTTTTTTTTTTTAATAACTTGAGATGCAACAATATCAGGCAATGTTAATTTACAAGACCTTCATGCAAAACAAATTAATGTTAAAAGTGATACATCTGCTAAAAAGTTTGGGAGGTACATAATTCGTTGGCGAAAAACCAGACTATGGATTAACAGTAAGTTTTGTGTTAACTGTTGGATTTATATCTCTCTGATCATGAACTGGGATTGATATTTAGTCATCCACATACAGATTAACAATGCCCAGCTATTAGTACACACTTTCTAAATATTTCTACCAACCATGATTGTTTCCAACACGCGAATGCACAATGCCACATAACATATTAGAGAATCATGCATCCAAATGCAGAAAACAGAACATATTACAACTCACAGATTGCAACACTAGTAAAATAATAATGTAATGTTTCTTAGATGATCATCTTCGTTATTTTCATAAGTTTCCTTTTCTGCATTCTGTTAACAATTGTTTCTTTTTTAATAGAGCCTTCCATCTCAATTGTATATATCGATTTATAATAACATGGTCACACAGAGCGCTAAGATTTTTTTTGGCAGATATTTTTTATCTTAAAAAATTACTGGCTTTTGTTATGGTAAATCGATGTTGTTGTATTGTTACTAGTCAAAGGAGATGAGAGCCCCTTATATAGATTTGAAAAGACAAACTTTTTAAAAGAAACAATCACGGCCTAAAGACGAAAACTAGAAACTACCTAATAAACCAAAGATTAACTAAGATGACAATTAAAGAAAGTTCCAGAGTTGCTGGAAACTCCTCTGTCCCTCCTTGGCACTCATCTCCCCATATCCAATTTGGAAACGTATCCGATACTGCCCGGATACACGTCAAATATTGTACCATGTCTGCCTAAAAAAACTTAATTTTCCAACCATGCCAAATACTATGGGATTTGATTTTTAAATAGATTTGACATAAATCTTCCCAAATTTGATTTCAAAACAATTTTACGAAAGCAATGTAAAAAAAATGGTTTAAACAAAACCTGCACCAAATGAGAACAACAAATAAAATATTTTTCTATTTCAGCAACCCATTTTTTGGGTTATCTTCTAATGCAACTATACTATGTTTACACATTATGGGTGTTAAATTAACTTATAAATATTTTTGTATCAATATTGCTTTTGAAGTAATGAAAATCTCCTATAATAACTTTAAAACTATGTTAAATACTTAGATACCGATGCATGCATGTTTTACCCGGATGCTGGTGTGGATGCGCGAGGATGCACGGAGGTGTTTGGATGCATGCGGGAGGTGGGCAGGATGCGTGCAATCTGCCTATGGATTGGATGCATGCGGGAGGTGGGCAGGATGCGTGGAATCTGCCTGTGGGTTCTCGCAGGATGCTTGGGAAAGCATCCGTGAAGCATCCATGAAGCATCCACAGAGCATCCGCCATTTTTAGGCGCCAAGTCACTTAAGTGACACAATATAATGTGTTTTTTTTGTTTTTTTAATTATATTTTGTCTCGTTTTTGCCCCAAAACCCTAACACAGCCCTAGCATAGGCTATTCATTGCTCATTCCTTTCATCTTCTTTGCATCTAGGCTCTCTTCTCATTTGGTTCAAATGAACTTGCAAGTGTTGCAGTAGGAGATGATGAGAATGTGGATTTTTTTGAGAATCCTTATGATTTTGATTGACTAAATTTGATTTGTGAATCTTGAGCCTTGACTCTTGATTGATCAACATTGAACCATGAACTACGTTTTGATTTTGTAATTAGAATTGCATTGGAATCTTGAACTTGAGCAATTTACTAATTAGACATTATTGTTATTTCAATTTGAATATGCTAATTGCTACGAAATGGTTTATATATGTGTGTGTGTGTGTGTGTGTGGACGCACCCAAACGCATCCAAAATCCCCCCAAAAAAAAAATCCGCGCATCCATGCATCACCATCAAAACCAACATTCGTAACTTAGGTTAAATATATGTGAATGTGTTATTTATTAATTTTGTGTCCAGTCGTATCCATAGTGGTGGTCTTAAAAAATAGCCATATCTGTATCCAATACCATATCTGTATTTGTGTCTGAATCCATATCCATGCAACTTTGAAAGAAACATCACAATATTCTCTTTTATCTCTCTGTCAATTTCCTCTTGTGTAGCCATCTCTTTCTTCCATATTTCAACAGTTTCACTGTGTACACTCTGAGTATCTCCAATCAAAATTCTTGCAACTTTGTTTTTGATATTAAAGTCTTGTTTGCTTGCTTCAATCATTATTTCAATTTATTCATGACTCATTTCTGAAGTTAATTTCATGAGTGCTCTTTCCATGATTTCCTTGTTTAACTTTAATGTTGCTCTCCATCTTCCATCAACTAGCTTGTAAAGCTTTTTGGGTATTGTCCCATTTAATTCACTTGGTGTCTTTCAAAAGTTATACATTGACAATTGTTTACTCTATCTTTCTCATCTTTATCATCACAAAGTTCATAATTGGCTTCTATATCGTTCAATCTTCCATTCTTTATTGTGTCTTTTACAATGAAATCTACATTGGGATATGTTGCCTTACCACTTTTCTTGGCTTCATATGGATCAACTTCTTCAGCATCTTTTATACATGTCTCTTCTTGTTTGTCTTTTTCTTTCACCTCTATTCACTAACCACTTGCCCTTTCACCTCTTTGGCTTTCCTTGTCCTTAGGGGTCCGTGAATCTTTCTTTTGCCTTTCCTCTGATAAGACTTTTCAAGTGTTTATTGCTCTCTTTCTTCACCTATCAACTCAACTAGAGTCGTTTGTTCAAACTCTTCAATTGTAACTAGTAGTGTAGTTGGGTCAGCACTACCAAACCTTTGTGTTAACAGACTCATCATTCTCTGGGACTTTCTTTGAATCATCTTGAGCTCCATTTTGATCTTAGAAAATGCTTCCTCATAAGTTCCAAATCTTTGAGTTGTACCACCTATAGATCTAGACAATTAGCATGAGTCTCATTGTGTATTTATCTACTTCATAACCAATTGACAATAACCATAATGTGGTTGAATTGCTTGTATAATGCATGCATTAGTATCAACTAGAAAGCATATGTCTTCCTTGTACTCTTCAACTATATGAGCAAGGATTCTCTCTCTTTTATGCATTCTAGACAAAAAATCTTTGAAGTATCCCCACATGATGCTATAGAAATTGTCCCCTAAATCCTTAATGACCTATTTATTTGTACTACCACAAGTTTATCCTTTGACCTCAAAAACATACCTTTTCTTGGAAAGAAATTTTGTAAGTAGAAAAAGATACATACCAAGATAGCTACAAACCTGAATGACTAATTCTTGTCTCTTTTGATTTTATCCCTGTTTGCAAATAGTTGGCTTCTCAACATCTCACTCAAATCATAAACCACATCTTCTTTCACCATTTTGTATGTTGTGTGAACCAGGCACATTCAATCTACTCGATTAATAGACTCTATTGCCTATTACCATTATTGCCTAACTCACCTCTATATCTTTAATTCTACTCATCCTTGTGGCTCTTAAATTAGATTTGGCCTTGATTAGCCATGTGACCAAACTTCAAACTTTTATTCCTATGGAGAGTGATTCACCAATTGCACATAACCCAATTGTTGCATGAATGATCTCTTTAGTTATCTTATATGGTGTGTCTAACCATATCAATTCTTCATGCAATCTACTCACTACATATTGAACCCATTCATGTTGAAAATTGTTTGGAATGTCCACCATGTAGGTGAAACCATAATGCTTATGCTCGTTTTTCAACATGTTCATGCACAATTCTCCAAATGCTTCATTTATTTTTTCCACTCCTAGTTCTTCAATCTTACAATGGATGTATGATCGAACGTCTTCAATTAATAGCACTCCATGAGGTATTGAGGATAGGGCAAGTATTGAGGATGGGGCACCTATCATGTCAGTCACTTGCCTTCAATAGATGTAACTTGAAAACTGGTTGGGCTTCTCAATTACATAGATTAGGATAGGAGTACCCACTTTGTTCTCCATGAATCACTCTGAATGCGGAATCTCTGACCTTATCCCTATTCACAAAGATATTTCTAGCTTCGTTGATTGTGGTCTTCACAGCAAAATTCCTCATACAATTCTCAAATTCGCACTATACACAATAACAATCACGATGCTTGCAATAGATAGCTTTTCAAGAGTGTTCCTAAATAGCGAGGTGACAAATGACCTTTTTTTTCCCTTATTTATTCCCATGAGCAGTCATTGCACCTCTTTCAACAATAAATAGTACTTTTTTCCATCAGTTATTACTATTAGCCGTCATAACCTTTCTCTTATACTAGTTGAAGTGCCAACCTTTCAATGTTATCACTTTATAGTTGCTTATTAACCTTACAACTTATTTCTATATGGTCTTGCCATCACATTACATCTTATATGGTCTTGCCATCACATTACATCTTTCTAAGCAGATTTTAAATGACCAAAGATACCTTTTAGGGGATCACTTAATCATATTCCTTTAAGTGATCCCCCTCAGCCAAGTATTGACTTAGTTTGATGAATAATCCATCACACCTCAGGTTGATAGCTCCTTTTCTATCTTGACCTCTTCCTTGTCACTTTTCTTCTTTATCCACATCTTGTTCATCTCATTTCTTGTTACATCCACATCAACAGCCCTTTTTCCTTTATTATTCTCTGATCGGTTGGGAGATTGGTTGTTGAACCTGCAATCTCTTCCAAGATGTCCAATCTTGTGACAAACAGAACACGGCATACCAATGGACTTCCAAGGTCCAACATTACCTCTTAGTGTTCTCATTCTGCAATTGATTGTCATATGTCCATAATGTCCACATACTGAACTGGTGAGATATCAAATGTTGTTCTCTAGCCAATGTAATCACTGATTTAACCGAGGACTGTGGAGCCTATATTCTTGACCTGCAATTTTCAACTTTATGACCATACTTGTTGCATGCATAACAATGATAATTTATATAATAAGTTTATTGTTATATGAGAGAAATTTATATTTATATTTATATATATATATATATATATGAATAGACATGTCACATTCATGGAACATGTCTCTTCATAGCTTATTTTCAATTAAAATAAGAGGTCACTGCCATTTGGAAAACACATACCAACATAATGGCAATGCTTAGTACATTTGCAGTGATCCTTAGAAAACCAACACCAAGAACTTCAGTCTTGCCTTTTTATTATAATTCATACATATCCTGCAACAAATAAGCCAACATAACACAAGCTAAAGAGAATTTTAAAAAACAACATGACATCCACTTATTGTTGTCCGGTGCAAATAATAAATCTCATAAATTCCTGCTTCACCTTTCCCATGTTGCACAATAGAAAGGTACAGCAGCAATGACCCAAAACCAGATAGTATGCCTTCCACTCATTATTGAATTTCCAAAAGCCATGGTTTCAAACTGCAAGTGATAGACCAAACTACTTAATGTTTGCACAGCAGTAATATATATCATAATAATAAACAAATTAACACAAGTGAATTCAACTTGACAAAATGTCATACCGCACATGTAAGTGCATCACATCCTGCAATAGGCCATCAGAAAAAACTGAATTAGAATAGGAGTAGCTGAAGATTTACGGAGACACACAAAGAAGAAAAGTGGCATTTTACCATGGTCAAAAAGCTCCCCCAATGGACTTGATGAATTTGTCCTCCTAGCTTGCTTCCCATCCACAGCGTCAAATGTCTGGATGTTTAAATAACACAAATTCAAAAAACTAAGTATTCTTATAACTGATTGTAGAGTTTACACTTAGCATTCAATTAACAGACAATTACAGCTCCATTGCACATGACCTAGCATTTATGAAATATATCAATCAGCTCAGCTTCAATGTTAATGTAAAAGTTAAGATAGAAAGGTCCCCAAACTTCGTTACATTGCCTCGATCAGATGAAATATACAGAATCTCATGAAATATCAAGCATTACAAAATGAACTATTCAAATAAGCAAAAAGATTATGGAACAGAGAGCTAGAATAAAGGCAACAAACCAAAAACAACTGAATATCATAAACCAAAAAAGACCAGCAACTGAATATCATAAGCCAAAAATTTCATCTGGTCTTTTTGAATGTACAATTTTAACTAATGAATTTAATAGCTACAAGAAGTTAGTCAATAACTCTTATCATGGCTGACACAAATGCAAGAAAGAAATGGTAAAGAATTCAGAAGTTGAGAACCTGAAACAATGTTTATTCTGTGAATTGTGAAAGTTACCAAAATACAATGACTAAAGATTAGCAAATATAGACAACTAAAATCTTACAAAGAAGTGGTGTGGAATAAAAGAAAAATAATGTTCAATGATGCATAGAAAGAATGTCGTGCTTACAAAAATACTTGTAATAAACAACACTAGCCTATAACAAATGCTCAAAAAGAATGAGGACAATAAAGGGTGCATTTGAGAGCAAAGGCATTAGAGATGTAATTGAAATTGAAGACCATAAAAAGCATTAAAGAAAATGCACAAGAAGAAGAAGAAAAAGAAAGAGGTAGCCTAGAAACTAAGTCAAAGGTTTACATTTGGGAAAATTAATCCATGATTAAGTTCAACGACTATATATCTATATTTTTTAATTATTTTTAAGAGCTGCGCTACAACCTTAAAAAACTACAAGTTAATCAAATTTTGAATTATTTTTCTGATCGATAAAATAGATATTTTATGAATAATAATAGAAACAGATTTGCGTAGCTGATTAATCATTCCCAATGCTCACATCATCCTCCATCCTATAGCTACTTGCAAAAGACATCCACCAACCTACAACCGCTCATCAACCACCATCCACCCCCCCCTTCGCATAACCCACATTCACTAAAACCAGCAACAACCCCACCATCCTCCACCAAAGCAAAAAACCCATCCCATTACTCAGATGTCCAAGAAATTGGGGCCACAACCAATACATCAACAAACATAGGCTTTACTGACCAGAGATCAATTACACCACCCAAACAAGGAACACCAAAGAAGCACAAAAAATTCAAAACTTATACCAACATTGGGTGGCACCAAAATGGGTGGGAGTTCAAACCAAACCTCCCCCATTACCACCCTTCCTTGAGGCAAACATGTTGGAGTGTGTTTGCTTCTTGATCCTCACTTTCCACTTCTTTTTCACATTCTCATCATCATTCACCACCTTTAGTGCATGGTTTGTCATGTATTTGTGTCGCCTCAAAGAAGACTTCAGCAATTTCTACCCAAATAATGCACACATTCTCTTTTCATCTCTATCAACATCTAAAGGCCAATGAATGAAATGGATCAATTCATAAGCCTCTATCGCCCTTGGATTTGCAACACCTTCTCACACATCAAGACCTACCAACAAAATTACCCACTCTATCATAGTTTTCAGCCCAATGAGAAAATTCCTTTTGACCAGGGATACCATCACCCACCGGATATCTGTTTTTGCCTCCACCTGCTCCAATACCTAGGCCAAAATTAAGGACAAGATGCCCATGTTGGTAGGGTAATGATGTCTTAAATCAATGAAATCTCCATCCATCGCCTCTAGCCCAACATTCACCAAATCCGCTTCACAAAAATTGAAAAGGTGCTTTATGCAGTGAATTGTAACTGGCCCAAAAAAGGAAACTTGAAGTTGAGTTGTGAGTAAGGTAAAATTCACTTCCATTGTGGCCACAGTCAATGCACCCTCAATTCTCTAAATGAAAACCAAGACCCCTACCCATCTTATACAACCACACTCAAACCCTTGTCATGCCAATGCATAACCTATGGTGATCATCAATACTTCTATTAGTTGGTGGCAAATGACTAATGTCACTCAATAAAGGTGAGGTTTGAGAGGGCATTTGTCTCCTTATTACCACCTCTTTGTACATGACTCACACAAAACTCCTCAAACAAGGATAATTCCTTTTGAATTAAATTGATGAGTCTTTGTAAGTGTCAACCTTGTGCACTACCCTTTATGATGTCATTGATCATGATGAGAGAATCACCCTCCAAATGAAGTTTCGATGCCTCTAATGTTCTACCAAGTTTATAAACATTAAGACATTACCATACCAATCATGAGCAACAACATCGACACCAAATCCCCCATATTACCCATGCACACACCATCAATGTTAGTCTTTATCCATCCTTCCGACAGACATATCAATTTCACCTCTTTACTAATTTTTGCTTCAAGACTAACCCAGCTCTGCTAATTGACAGGCCTAAAAATTTTAATTATAGAAAGAATTAAAATTTAACAATGTTAGTCCCCCTTCTATGTCTAGGCCCTCAAAAAGGGAAAAAACTATTCATCAATGTTGACTCTGATGACTATGTCGAGACTCCAAGTGCCCATACGTCTAATACGTTGGCAAGGAAAGATCTCAACAAGCCTTTAAAAAGGCCAATACTACTAGCTCTAAAGAGTTTGAGGACACCTCAAATGATACCTCTAAGCATTCCTTTGGCTGCAAGGATAATTCCACCCCACGGGTGATTAAAGAGAACCCCCCTGTTCCTATCCCTGTCACCTGCGTTTATACCTACCCAAACCACTGCCTCTATCCCCACCAGAAACTCCCCCCTGCAGGTCAATGACAAGGAAGCGGTTGGTATGGATACCATTGTAAATTATAGTGAACTAGTGGGAAGTATCAACAAGTGTCAACAAAGCTAGATGGCAGTTCTAACTAGCTGGGGAAGAAGTGTGTTGGGCTAAGGAGCCATTTGCAAATCACCAACAAGTTTGCAATTAAGGTGATGCACACTTGCTTGATGACTCTCTATCTGCTGCAAGAACAAGTTGTTGGTGAAAAGCTGAACAAGGATGATGGTTACAACGAGCTCTTCCAACTCCTCAAGGAAGAATGGACTACCACGCTGCTCTCCAAGAGGATGGGTGGAGGTGAAAACTTTTGGTTGCTATGTGTCCATTTATTTTTTTATTTAAAGACTGTTGTTGACCCTAGGGATCCGAAAAAAAGGTTATTTTTTGTTATTGGGTATAGTACTGTGTGGCACAGTAATGGTCCTATGAGGCTTGGTTATTATCTGACCTATTATAGTATTCTTACTCGACCTATGGTTTTGATAGAAGTAAGAATGTGGTTGCTTTCCATCTACTGACAATGTGCTAGCTGTTGTTAATGCATATTCTCTATGTTGTTAACCTTCTAGTTCCTAAATGTAGCACAAGCCAGCAACCTCTTGCTGCTTTATCTTTCAAAAACAATTCTAAATTAAGGATAAAACATGTGTTCCATGGGCACATGTCCCCTATGGTTTTGGGGTCGTACCCATACCAGGGATGAAACAGGACGGATTTTGGTCGTCCCCTGACTCATCCCCTTTTTGGCAAATTCGGAAATGTCCCCGAAACAACCAAATTTTTTTTACAGGAAACTTGGGGATAGCCAGCAGTACCAGGGACAGTTTTGTCATCCCCTATCCATGCCCAAAACTACTGGTCGTCCCTTTTTTTCCAACCAATCTGGTAAAGGCAAACCCCACCCCCCCCCCCAAAAAAAAGAACATTTTTTTCTAACTTTTGCTGTCCAAGCGACCCCTAGTCATCTTAAAGACATAATAAAAATATGCAACCCATGTTTGGTCCATTAAAACACTAACTCTCCTAATCATTTTTAGATTTGACATACTTGCTAATAGGAAGCAAAAAACATAAGGGCGGTAGCAAGAGTGAAGAAAGATTGTGTTTAGTGAGGAAAGATTGCATTTAGTATTCACTAACTATTTTAGTTCGCCTTCTCTTTATTTCATTTTGATTTCAGCATGATACTTGAAGCCTTTAGCCATTTTGATTTTTGCTATATATGTATGTGATATTGTTATAATGGAAGTACTTAGTATTTGCCATTTGATAATATTCATGTATTGATCTTCTAAAATGTTTATGGTGAATGGTTTATCAATGTTATGATATGCATATTTGAATTTTGTCTCTATATATAAAAAAATCCCCTATGTTTTTTAATCGTCGTCCCCTAAGGTCTCATCCCCTAAATTTTGGCTTCGACCCGTACCCATACCGGAAACACATCCCTGTCCCCTATAACATCCCTATCCCAAAAACTGCGTGGAGCATAAGATAAAACATAACAAAGACTTCGTCTTTGTGCAATTGTACCTGGGTTTCAGTATTGTTGGAAGAAAATCAAAATATGGAGCATTCATGGGAAAAAAATCACATATATGTGAGAAAAGTTATATGTGCTCGAACAGCTGAATTGAAAATGATTTTTCTGGTTTGAGTTTATCCTCGCCAGACTTCAATTTTAGTGAATGAAAATCAGTGAATTCCACAACTTAGCCTAGAAGCAATCAGCCACTTATCATTTGATATCATAAATAGAATGGAGAGTTACTGCAAATGTTAATTAGATACTAGACAGGCAGGATGAGAACCTCATTTTGTTTTCAACGAGAGTATCACAGTTAGCAATTTTAAACCTTCAGATTATTGGACCTGTGGATATGGGCACAACAATGTAAGGGCTGCAATCACTAAGCAATTCAATAAAAAGGCCCTTTTTCACTCCACGAGGAAGCCCATGCTATGTTGTTAGGACTAATAGGCATATCTTGTCTCCTTGGGGAATAGAAGAGAAGTGGGTCACATTGTTTTTATATAGTTGTACTTGTCATTACTCATTGCTTGTTATTGAGTTTGGTCGGTTACATGAAAAAGCACAAGTTTGCTCTATTTTACATGGTGTTTTTAGAGTAAGATCAACAAATATGGAAGAGTATTTCAGGGACAAGTAACGAGGGTTTTTTTCAAAGATGGAAAAAAGGGGGAAAATCTTAAAATACAGGAAATTTCAATTATACAAATGTCGAGGCATTTGACATATTTTCATTATATAAACATATAACATTAGTGCTTAATTGAGAATTCACACGAGCCAACATACAAATTATCAAAATTCTTGTCTATATTCCACTTTTTATCTGTGTTACTGGGTTCCCCTATTAGAGGCCCAGCTTCATCTCCACTATGATTCTCCTCCAAGTTTGACCCAGGTTCTTGTGGTAGCTACTCGGGTGCCTAGGCCAAACCCACGTGCTTTATAAAACTATTTTGTACCCCTTAAAATTCTTTTGCAAATACATTTTGAGTCTTTTGCAAATTATGAATATGATACATAAGAAATCTTATTTATACTTTTATTGGCAATTATGGATTTATGAGTATCACACTTTTTATTATTATATGTTTGAAGTTGAACATGTATGATTTATATATAACTTTAATATATATCAATGTGTGTATATAGATATACAAATTTGGAATTATATGTGTCTGTGTAAGTACCCAAACCCAAGGGGAAATTTGCTGGATCCATGTACCTAAACCCTACAAAACCAAAACCAGCAACTAGCTTTTTATTGTCAATATTCACATAAAACAAAAATGCCAAAAATTTGCTGGATCCATGTACCTGAACCCTACAAAACCAAAACCAGCAACTTAGCTTTTTATTCTCAATATTTAGGTACAACAAAAATGCCAAAAGGTTACAACCACAAAATGTCAAAAAAAAAAAATTTAAAATATACAATAAAGTAGCTCTATAATAGCCACACTTCATCTTTGTTTGCATCAAAATAAGAATTTGAATTTAAGTCACTCCCAATATGTGTGACTCCCTCATCCAACACTAACCTAATCAATTCATATTGTGCCTCCTCTTCCATCTATGTGACATCTTTAAGATCGACATTCTACTGTACAAACAAAGTCTAGCAGTAGTCAAGAGTTTGCCAACCTTAGATTCGCAAGGCATCACACAATGCCACCAACTCCTATGTTTGTTGAAAGGCAAGCGTATTCCACTTGCCTGAATAATTAACTATTGTATAGGGACCAAATCCTCTCTAGAATACAATATAGTAACTAGCTCTATAGTAGCAACCATAGTTGGAAAACTCGCCAAATCCAAAAACTCGCCGAGCCTCCCAAAAGTTTAATCGGGAAAAACTCGGCCATTTAAAAAAAAACTCGGAAAAACTAGGGAACCTAAAAAAACCGCTAAAATTTAATTCAGAATACATTTTTTTGCAAATTTCAATGAGAAGATGCATCTAATGAGTTCATTATAGAGAACACAAAAGAAAGAAGCAGGAGTTTAGATATATATAAATGCATAGTGGGTACAAAATCACATTCTCATGCTGAATGCTGATGGCGGGAAGCATAATAGTAAATAATTTGTGTCAAACTAGAAATAAAAACATCATTACAATCACATTTTCCTCTTCCTAGCTCTACTAGCATATTGTAACTCTCTATCTTACATAATATATATAGGCTTTTTGCCTTTTTTTTTAAACAAAAAAAAAATTTTAAAAAAAATTTAAATTTTAAAAAAAAAAAAAAAAAAAAATTTTAAAAAGAGTTTTTCTGAAAAACTCGGCTACTAGTCGGCAATTTTTCACAAAAACTCAGCGATTTTTTCTGGCGATTAAATTTGAGAAAAACTCGCCAGTCCCAAAAACTCGGCGATTAGTAAAAACTCGCCGATTATTCGGCGATTATGCCAACTATGGTAGCAACAATTCATTGTCTGCACCACAACCAGAAATTTGAATTTGTCACTCCCAACATGGGAGACTACCTCATCCAACACAAACCTAATCAATCCATATTGTGCATCCTCACTCATCTCTGTAACATCTTCCAGATCAACATCCCATTGTGCAATCGAAGTCTAGCAATAGTCAAAAATTTGCCCACCTTGGATTTGCAAGGCACCAGGGATGGCCACAAACTCCTGCATCATTGAAACGTAAGCTTATTCCACTTGCCTAAATGACTAAATGAACTTGTATGTGGACCAAATCCTCTCTAGAACAAAGAAACTAGCAACCATTAAAAGGAGGCAAGTGGCAAGCATCCACATCTCTACTACATCCTTGTCATGCTATGTGGTGCAGAAGCACCTAGCCATGGAAATTTATCATGAGGTCAAACCACATTTTTCATTCTTCGTAATGATTATTGATGCTATGTAAAGTTACAAAAGACCATTGGTATCAAAACAACTCATTTGTAAGGTCCTAAATAGGTCAAGGTTGGTCAAAGGGTCAAAATATCGAAGAAATTGTTTGAAAAGTTATAATTGGTCATAATAAGTCCATTTTGTCATGCTAAAGGTGTCTAGGAAGAGTTTTGCAAAGATTAGTAATATTATGTCAAAAATGAAAGAAGTTGCAGCATAACTTGGCAAAAAAAGGTATAAAATGATGCAAAATTGTATACCACCGGATCATGAGGTAGTCGCAACAACTAAAGGAGGTTGCAAATAGTTTGTAAGGCACATTATGGTCAAACATAGGCATGTGGGCAGGGTTGGAGAAGATTGGTGAGCAATGCACTTCATTATCTCAAACTGTCACCATTTTGGATGTTCTGTAACAGTTACAGAACCATGAAGGCTCATATTTTATGTAACTTTGATATGTAGGTGGTTTTGAATAATAGTTTATTGAATTTTCTTTCAAATGAATCCGTTTGCAATCATTTTTATGATATTTAGTGGAAGTTATAATGTTTTTCCCAAGAAAACTGTCAACCCTTCAATGAGGGTAAACAGTGACTTTCAAATACATTTCTCTTAATTTGATTGGTGGAAATTTCTGATTTTTGGTATAATGGAAGCTCTATGAGTGTACTTCATTGTTCTAACATTTCTTGGAGGCCCTAGTTCTGCAAAACTGTGAATTTAACTAAGAAAGACATTTACAGACAGTTGTTTGCATTTGAGTAATGAAAGGTGTTGTCTTTGAAGATTGAGACTGTATGACAATGCTGTTAAGAGACACTGGAAACCTCCATGGTATTTAAAATGTGTAGGAGAAAGGAGTACTGTACCCACTTTATCAGTGTTCTGTTATTAAAGAAAATATGACAGACAAAGTCATAGCCAATTTTATTGATGAGCAACATAAGATTCAATAAGATTCACAATACATTGGTCATGAAAGGAATAGTATAATTAAGGTATATGAATCTCGTCTGAAGCCCTATATTCATCTTAATCATTCAATGGTGCCAAGTGAGTGTGTGGTTGCTGTTGGACACTCAAAGGTCTTAAACTTCTCGTTGATGGTCAACAGTAAGTGTATTTGTTTGAATCGCCATATATCAAAGGTCTTATAAGTTGTCAAGGTTAAAGAATGGTGACTATAAGTGCAGTCACAATAAGGGGTTGAAGAGTTTGTGGAGAGCTGTTGTCAATATAATCACTAAGCAGATTAATTGTGCTCAAAATCAGAAGTCAGTGATCTTGTTTAAAGGTATGGGTACAAGCCAGTAATTGTCCTTTTATATTATGTTTTATTGGACAATGGCAGGCAATTGGAATCACCTTTGCTTTTGGAATGGTTTGTGTTACTTAATGGTAATCAGCTATTGGTTGTCATTTCCTATTTGTAAGACTTGTGATCAGCTGATGGAAGAGTTGTCTGTCCCAAACAAAATGTGATCTGTTAAAGGCCTTTTAAGGTCTGATTTTGTGTCAGCATTGTGAATCGAAGAATCTCTGATTCCTTAAGTGTAGAATGTTATGTATCTGCAGTCCTTTTTGCAAGGATAACATGTTATTGTTACAAGTTGACCTTGAAGTTGTTTGGAACCTATGTGTATTAATGGTATCCTATGAGTGATTAGATGAATGAGGCTATCAAACAAAGGTTGTGTTGGGATTAATATGCGTTTGTGAAAGTTGCCTTATTGCATTGAAAAGCAGATGAGTACCATTTGTATTGTCATTAACTATAGATCAGATTATGAGTTTCTAAAGTAAAGAATAGAGACTAATCTTGTTAAATGCCTCTTGAATCAAGTTGAAGTTCTTGTAGTGCCTACCCCTAGTTTACTTTCAGTTATTATTGCCAAACTCTTTTAGGCCAATTTATGTTTATGCTTGATGATTAGTGACATTGATTTCCAGATTATTGATATTGTTTTCATAAACAGTTGATTATATGATGAAACTACTTTGGTATTAGTTATATCATGTATGCATGATTAACTTTGATGATAATTATATACAGTGATTTTAGTTATTTAATGATGTTAGTTAGATGGATTATTGTACGTGTTTTCTATGGATACTTACCTCATACTGCATGTGTATGGTGTGCGTGTATGTTTTCTTTACGTGTGAAGTTTCTAATGTAGTTAAGAAAGAGAGTCGTAGTCACCTGCTAGTCAGGATCTACACGATGCACCACTTCTTGCCATTGCTTGTTTAGTTTAGCATATGTGTGTTTGTATATGCGTGGATTTTATGCAAATTGCAAGTACTGGGTATCAACTTCCTTGAATTGTCAGGATGAGCATACCCTATTGCAATATCTCAATGGCAAGAGAGGGGGGAGAAATTATTGAGTCCAAATTGTTAGAAAGGTTAATCTTTCCTTGGATGTATTAATTGGGATATTTCAAGGATCCCTAAATGTAGTTTGTCCTATTGTAGACATGTGGAGGACATGTCATTGTTTGTCCTTTATTCCAGATGTAAGGACAAATCTTTTTTTATTCCTTTATTTAGTTTATCCTCCTTAAGAGGATTGTGACACTTTGAACACACCTATTATGAATGTGGCATTCATAGAAATGGGAGTTACAAATGCAACTCCTTTCTCATCTCTATATAAGAGATGCTCCTCCTTTCTTCTTCACACTTAGCACTTGATGTTATTGTATTGAGCTATTTTTGCTCCAACACTCTCTCTCTCTCTTCTCTAGGCATTTGCCTTCATTCATAATACTCACAAGGGGTTTTCTTCGCTTTCCCCTTATAAATCCTTGTCTCCATTGTTGAACCATCTTGGTGCATGCTCTTGGATTTTGCTTATCTTATGGTAACATTGTTTCACACTTAACTTACTTGGATTGTTTCTCGTTCCTTGCTCAATCTTATCATTTCTTACACAAATCCTACCCTTAAAACCAATTCTCTTAGAAATTAGGACAAGTATCTAAGATGATTACCCTTCCGAATTCATCATATGACATAAATTCGTGATTATAACCCTTGAGCTTGATCTTGTATGTTGTATTTTATGATGGGTTTTCATATTTCGTCTTGTAGGTCTATGGTGAATTTTCTGTTAATTAAATCAAATTAAAAGAATATTTAATGATTTAATTTAATGAAAAATTATTAAGATATTTTCAATATTTAATTAATTGAGAAATTAATTAAATTAAAGAATTAAATTTAAAGAGAAATTTTTTGATCATTTTTAAATAAATGCTAAATATTATTGTTACTTAATAAATATTTTTATCAAAAAAAGCTTCGAAAATTAATTAAAGAGAGAAGGAGAAATTATTTTAATAAAGATATTTTAAATTGCAAAAGTATGCATGAATATTCAAAAAGTAATAAAATATTAAAAAGGTCATGATCAACGAGTTCCCTCACATGATTACACAATCAATGCCCCAAATTTAGAGGAGAACTCCTTATCAAAGATTGGGAGTTCATTTCGCAGGGATTGGGATTTTGGAGAAAGGATTTTCAGAAAGAAGGGTTTTAAAGGAAAGAGGATTTTCTCACATTCTTCGTGCGGTTGCATATTAGCATCAAATTCAGGTAGAATCTGTTTTCCAAATTTTGTTTGTGATGAATCTTTCATTGATATTTGTATCGAATTCTATTTGTATATGAGGATTGAAAAGAAATTAGAAACCTTCGTTCTATAGATTAAATAGTGGATAATTTAGTCAAAAAGGGTTTTGGGAAGAGATTAAATTGTTTGAATGAGAAAGATCGATTAGTTTATCGAATTTTCCCTATCAAAGTATTGTTAGAATTTTTATATTAAAAAAATATATTACTGGGGGGCTGTTTTGTTTATTATTTAACAAAATGTATATTCAAAAATTTTATATAAAATTTTATAAAAAAATAATAATAAATAAAATTGAATGGAGGCGGAACCACCAAACCCCAACCTCCCATTTCTCACTCCACCACAATAGCGGAAGGGCTGCTGGCAGCTTTTGAAGGGCCGCACAGCAGACCTACTGTCGTGACCGCAAATGTATTGCTACGGCAGTACTTTGTTATCATAACAGCAAAGCTGTCGCGGCAGCAAATAGCCTACGAGCTTTAAAAAATGAGTCGTAGGGTAAGTTTTTGTATTTTTTTAAAAGTTTGTTTTTTTAATTTTTAAATTTAATTTTATTAAATTAAAATTAAATTAATAAAGTTTGTATTAAAATATTAATTTTTAAAAATGTAAAATTATGAAATGATAGTTATTAAAGAACTTTATTAATAGTTTTGATTAATTTTTAATTAAATTAATAACTATTTATTTAGTAATATAGTTTATCCAATGTTAATTATTAATTGAAATTCATTAATGGAATTTAATTAAATTTGAATTATGGTAAATATTATTTAATAATGCTTAAATTTATTTATTGTTATTATTTAATGATTTTGATTATTAATAAAACTTTAATTATTTTATTTAATGATCAATAATTATTATTTTAATAATTTAATAGATAATTATTTTTAAGTCATTTTATGATATTTAATTATGATCCTTATATTTTTCGCAAGTTAAGGGTAATTTACTAATTATGTGTTTTGTTTTAAAACGGGAAATGGGTTAAAATGTAAGGGGAAAAGAGTGAGCCTCATCAACTCGAAAACTTACATTGAAACAAAAGCTTAATACTTACTGCAAACTCAAACTGTGTGTCTTCAAAATCAAACAAAACTATGATATTATATTGTTTGTTGAATGCCTTCTTGTATGTTGGAATTGGGGGTTAACTTAGAGTGTTGACCAGTCCTAGGATGTTTACCAAAGGTCAAGAAGTATTATTTTGGTGATTATACACGATGTTATGTTTTGATTTATGTGTACCTTCTTGGATCAGTCCTATTAGGATGATCCTATTTGCGATGCTTGTATTTTGACCAAGTGATTTCGATACTTGTGAATTGCTTGTTGAGAGAAATGAAGTATGTTTTTTTTTGTCTTTTGAGATCTTTTTGCTTGCGAAGCTTAGGGTAGGTTATCTGTATGTCAAGTTGGGAAGTGGCTTGCAATGGTTGACCAGTCCTAGGATGTTTACCAAAGGTCAAGAAGTATTATTTTGGTGATTATATACGATGTTATGTGTACCTTCTTGGATCAATCCTATTAGGATGATCCTATTTGCGATGCTTGTATTTTAACCAAGTGATTTTGATACTTGTCAATTGTTTGTTGAGAGAAATGAAGTATTTTTTTTTTGTCTTTTGAGATCTTTTTGCTTGCAAAGCTAAGGGTAGGTTATCTGTATGTTAACTTGGGAAGTGGCTTGCAATGGAGGTCGAGACCCTAAAGAGGTTGATAGGTAACCCATTGTAGGTAGTTAATAAGTAAAAACACTACACTAAATGAGAGTAAAATGAACCTAATAAAAGTCTTTGTCTTTCCTCACCCATGCCTCGAGTGCTAGTAGTGACTAGGATGGGAATAGAGAGGACGATTGGTTGCGACCATGCATCATTAGTATGCCTTGTTAGTACAAAAGGATACTAGTGCCGCATAGAGTCACTAAGGGGCCGAAGGATTAAAAGACTAGCCGGGTAACCCTAGAGTTGGCTCATGCAATGACACTTGCCCACTAGCATTATAAATTCCCTACATATCTTTGTTTGCGTCTGGATTTAGATATCGTTTATATCTCGGTACCCTGAGTTAGAATACTTTCAGGTTTTCTCTTGACCTAGATATTACTTTTGATTTTTGGGATTGCTATCCTATTTGGGACTTGAGACTATCTCCTCAGTGCAGTGGGAGTGGACCTTTTTGGGTTACCACAAGGTCGGGTGGTAGTGCTTTTTACTTTTACCATTGAGATACGTTAGTTGATGTCGTGACTGGAGTTCCTTGTTTTGCATTTCCTTTTATTCTATCTTTGTGTATTATGATAGATGGTTATATCTATATGATGAATGATTTTACTTATTGTAATGTATTTTTTTCATGGATCCTAAAGGGATGATGTAATCTATTTTATAAATGTATAGTCTTTCAGCCTTTCATACCCTGTGACATGTACAGTGAATGATTGTGCATTCCAATTATTGCCAAGTGGCATTCGGAATATTATTTAAATGGATTTGAACTTGTAGTTAATCTTTAATGTGGATGTGTTATTTATTGGATTTAGTATTCTCTAAATTTAAATGTGATTCAACGTCTTGGGATCCTTAAGGAATGTAATTTGTTATGTGTTGCTTATGTATGATTTATGTTATTGCTTCCGCTATTTTATCATTAGAGCTATTTTATCATTGTTGTTATATGCTATCTTAAAAAAAATGTGCTACAAACTTAGTGAAACTTTAGGTTAGTTCTTTTGGATCCCTTGGCGGGGAGTTACAGTTCTTGAATTTAGTTTGGGTCAACAGCACCCTTCAAGGTTTTGTTGTTCTGTTGGATGCTCTGCCTCATATTGGTATCAGAGGCCAGAAAGTCTGGGCAAAAGATTGCCTTGCTAAGTTGTTTTGGTTGCAGATGCTTGTTTTATCCAAGTAGCAAGAAGGTGATAGAGATGTGTGTGGGTAGACATGACAAGGTCTCTCATTACCATCCTCCAATAGAGATTAAAGACGAAGACCAACAAAAAAAGTTTTCAGAGAGAGAGGATCGCTCAAAGACAGAATTTATTGCAGGTTGTTGTTCTATGTTTCCAAGGGGCTTGGAAAAATTTTCTAGGCCGGTTGGTGCAAGAGCACCTGGACATGGAGACCTATCATGAGGTCAAACCATATTTTTCTATATTTGTAATGATTATTGATGTTATGTAAGGTTACAAAGGACCATTGATATCAAAACAGCTCACTTGTAAGGCTTTGAGAAACATGTTATGCAAAGAGACCTAAAAGGTTGTGAATAGGTCAAGGTTGGTCAAAAGGTCAAAATGTCCAAGAAAGGTTTGAAAATTTGTAATTGGTCAAAATAAGTCCATTCTGTCATGTTAAAGGGGCATACAAAGAGTTTTGTGAGGATTAGTAATATTGTGTCAAAATGAAAAAAGTTGCAACAGTTGCAACATTGCAACTTTGAAAAAAAGGTGCACAATGATGCAACGTTGCAACTTTGAAAAAAACAGTGCAACATTGTAACCACCAATCATAAGGTAGTTGTAAGTTGTTACTACCAAAAGGAGGTTCCAACAAGTTTACGAGGCATGTTATGGTCGAACATAGGTGTGTGGGCAGGTTTGGAGAAGATTGGTAAGCAATAAACGTCATAATCTCAGACTGTCACAACATTTTGGTTGGTCTTTAACAATTACAGAGCCATGCAGCCTTGTATTTTATGCGACTTCGATATGTAAGTGGCTTTGAATGATAGTTTAATGAATTTTCTTTCAAATGAATCCATTTGCAACCATTTTAATGAGATTAAGTGGAAGTTATAATGTTTTTTCCCAAAAAACTGTCAATTCCCAGAAAAAACTGTCAAACCCTCAATGCGTGTAAACAGAATTCTCAAAAATATCCCTCTTAATTTGACAGGTGAAAATTTCTGTTTTTTTTCATTTTGGTATAATGGAAGGCCTATGGGTGTACTTCATTGTTGTAAAATGATAGTGGTAACATTTCTTGGAGGCCCTAGCTCTGTAAAAGTATGCATTCAACTAAAAAAGACAGTTACAGTCAAAGTTGTGTCATTGAAGATTAAGACTTTTTGATAATGCTGGTAAGAAACATTGGAAAGCTTCCTGGTATTTAAAATGAGTAGGAAATGGGATCTTGTACCCATTTTATCATTGTTCTGATATTAAAGAAAATAAGACTGTCACAGTCATAGCCAGTCTTATTGATGAGTAACATTGGGATTCAATAAGATTGGCAATCCATTTGGTCATGAAAGGAATAATGTAATGAACGTATATGAATCTTGTCTATAGTCCTATATTCATTTTAATCCTTCAATCTTAGCAAGTGAATGTGTGGTTGCTGTTGGACGCCCAAAGAACTAACTTCTGATTGACAATCAACAGTAGGTGTATTTGTTTGAATCACCATAAATCAAAGGCCTTATATGTTGCAAAGGTTCAAGAATGGCAACTAAAAGTGTAGTCACAATAAGGGGTTGAAGAGTTTGTGAAGAGCAATTGTCAATACAATAATTAAGCAGATTAATCATCCTCAAAATCAAAAGTTAGTGATCTTGTTTAAAGGCATGGGCACAAACCAGTAATTGTCATTTTATATTATGTTTTATTGGACGATGTGAGACAGTTGGAAATTGGAATGACCTTGCTTTCGGAATGGTTTGTGTTACATAATGGTGATCAACTATAAGTTAACAAAGCCTATTTGTAGGAGTTGTGATTGTTGAAGATTATAGCTGCGATAGAGATCTTTATCTTTGATTTATATTGAAATTTGTGTCAACAGCTAGAGAAGGTATTTCTGATATCTTAAGTGAACACAATGTGGCATTCAATGTGTGCTAGATGTCACACTCAATATTTGACATTTTATAATATGAATAGACATGTGTCAATGCAAGCAGGCACGCATTTGGAAACATGAAAAGGCCTGTCTAAGAAATTGAATAAACCTTTAGATGTGATATGAAGAGTCTCTCAATTCTTTACATATATTGTATTCAGTGGAAAGCATTGTAGTAGAACATTTTTTTATTATAAATAAAAGAATATTTTTCGATGTGACTGGATTTTTCCCTATAGTTGGAGGGTTTTCCCAAGATAAATGTCTTGTGTCTCTTGTACTTATTTTTCTTTTTATTTATTGATGTTTATCATTATTCTGGGCAAAATATCAACATGGAATAAGAGCTAGGTTTGATCACGGCAATCATAAAGAATGTTGAGTTTTGTAATAACAACAAAGTTCTCATTGTCAAGTTTTTGTGGTGCGCTTAATCTTTCTTTACAATTTAACTATTTGACTATGCATCTTGCTTTTCCCATCAAGTCCTTTGTGATGATATTCAAGCTCTCATTTAAGATAACTTGTGCTCGAGTTTGCTTTTGTTTGTATGCTTTATCAGTTGTTGATTCTTTATTGGTTTGTTTTCTCTTCTAGCTATATGTGACTAGGCTCCTTGTTCCATCGTGGATGGTGTCTTGGCATCATGATTCACCCAGCATAATTCTTCCTTGGCATATTTGTACCTTATAATTTTTAGCTTCAAGGCTATCATGGAAACTCATTGTTGATAGGGAACATTATCTTTTGATTGTTATTTATCCTCTATGATATTCATGGTGTTGATGAATATGGGGTTCCAAGGTGGACAGTCCAATGTCGGCAGAAATTCTCATTAGATATTCTTTTGATTTTAAGTATGCTTTGGCATTCCCATGGACTCTCCACCACTATAATCACATTTTGAATGGTATGCTTGTAGGTGGCACTCTAGAACTTTGTATTCAAATGTTCTCGTTGCTAGTGATCAATAGATATGAATCGAAGAATATATCCTGAGGTTGCATCCTACGTTCTGCAATCACTGTATCATCCATAATTTCTGGCTTGATTGCATATTTAAAGCCTCTTGAAGACTCATTATTGGCCTTTGTTATAGCATTTGGTAGTGACTTTGGTCCTGTGAATGTCTTGTGTTCGAAGAGACTATAATTTCTGACTATTCTTTCATTTCTGACCATTCTTTATTTGCGGGGTCTTGTGAATGTCTTGCGCTTGAAGAAACTTTAATAAGGTCCATGATTTCATGTATGTGTCTTCTAGTTCCTTCTTTCGTCAGTTTATTTGTTCCTATGTATTTTAGCTTCAATATTGGTGAGACTATTCACCTTTGTAACTGATGTCTCATTTTTTTATTGTTGGGTTTCCCATGTGTTTGATGATGTTATATTCATCTTTTATTTTTCTTGTGGTGAGTGAAAAGTCAAGCTTTTCTTAAGTCAAAATCGATGAATGTACTCATCGTACTCAACAAGAAACCAGTGTTTTAAATGGAATTTAGGAGCTGATTGATTGGAAAAAAGATGTCGTTCAGAAGTATTCCGCTTAACATAAGAGATGGCATTGGAAGCATTTTGTGAAGGAGTTTTCACAGGAGGTCCCATAGTCTTAGATCCCAATCATAGCACTGTATATGATAGCAATTGTAAGAACACAGTTGTTTTGCAGCAAAGCTCGTGGAGGAATATGTCGGTCAAGCCTCTAAGAGATGTGTTGCTAAGGATCAAGGAAAATGAGGACACATGGCCTATCGGAAAGCATGTCATCCCCTGCATTAGGGTTTGTCGAAGTTGGCACCTCATTGCCAAGGACATTATTGCGACACCTCGACTCCATGGGAAGCTCACTTTTCTTCTTTCTCTCAAGCAGCTTAGACCAAGAGACTCTCTGTAACAGCCGGTTTCCTACTACCTAATTTCCATTATTAAACTAATCAGTTCTACTTCATATTCAAATGACAAAGGTTTTTCAATTAACAATTTAAACTAAAATTAAATCAAAATTGCATTTCTAATCTATCAAGAATTACATTGATAACATTATCTGATAAATTACTTGTTCAGAAGAAAAATAAATTCTTGTCTAATTCTATGATATCAACTGATTTGAAATGAAAGAACAACGGAGATAACTACGTTCTAATCTTAAACATTTATTCTTTAAAGTAAATGACTAATAACTTGAAAAGAAATACTAAACTTACAGATTTGATAAAGAGCATTCAGATTTGTGTAAAACTTCCTTAATGGATTGTCCAAGCTCTGGCCTTGGTGAGAGGAGAAGCATTAACATAGGCTTAACCTCCCAACCGCGGACCTTTTTACTTATCCCCACAGGTTCTAATTTAATAGAACGGCTCTCCCTACCCCGAGGTTGGGCTTGGGATATTCATTGATCCAGCCATCAGAATATTCAGGTGGGTTGAGGTCCCAACAATTTTTCGACGGAATAACTGAAGCGTCTGGACAACAACAAGATCAATTGTTTCTGGCAAGTCTGCCTAATTCCATGCTCGCCAAGGATTTCAAATGTGGGTTTATAACCTGATCTCCACCACTCAACTTGACAACTGTTTCAGAAGTGGAACTTGCATGAGCTAATATGTATATTAGTTTGTTTATGTATAAATGTATAGGTTGCTGATTTCATTCTTGCATTTCTTTTTCACAAGTTCATCTACACCTCCTCACCATAATTGGTGCCTGAACTTTTAACCTTTACTGATATTATTGTACCTTATTCACCTTATTCTAGCTCACAGCCTAGCGAATTCCTTGGTACTCTGTTTTATGATCTCGTCTTTGTTTTGATCATTAATTCCAAATTTCATAGTAAATGCTATCAAGAAGTAGACTCCTCTTCGCGAAAAATTCAGGGTGATTGTCTATTCGGATATCAATCCAGTTATCTGATTTGAATAGCAAGTAAGACTAAAGTGACTGACTGATCTGCAACAGTTTATAATGATTTTGAAAGAATAAAAATGAACATTCTCTTCTGATCACAGCAAGAATCAATGACGATGTGGAAATGAATAGACAAACTGGAAATGAAACACGATGGGTTATATGTACAGTTCGGGTATGAAATTTCATATACACAGTTCAGTATGGAATTCATATACAGTTCGGGTATGGAGTTCATATACACAGTTTGGGTGCATGAACGATACACAATACTTAACAAGAACAAATTACATATTTGTTTGTTTTAATTTAGTTCCTACACAGACCTCAGCAATCTTATTGAGAAGGAAAAAATAACAAAATCTAAACCTTACATGACTCCTTTTGCTGAAAGGCCGACACCTGAGAAAGCCACCTATTTAGCTCTGAGAACACACCTGGAATCCTTGGTAAATGATACTGGAATGGAATTCGTTTTTCAAGAGAATTAACTTCTATCCTAAAAGGATAAGACTAAAGTGATTGACTGATCTGCAACAGTTTATAATGATTTTGAAAGAATTAAAATGCACATTCTCTTTCTGATCACAGCAAGAATCAAAGACAATGTGGAAATGAATAGACAAACTGGAAATGAAATACGATGGGTTATATGTACAGTTCGGGTATGAAATTTAATATACACAGTTCAGTATGGAATTCATATACAGTTCGGGCATGGACTTCATATACACAGTTCGGGTGCATGAATGATACACAATACTTAACAGGAACAAATTACATATTTGTTTGTTTTAATTTAGTTCCTACGCAGACCTCAGCAATCTTATTGAGAAGGAAAAAATAACAAAATCTAAACCTTACGTGACTCCTTTTGCTGAAAGGCCGACGCCTGAGAAAGCCGCCTATTTAGCTCTGAGAACACGCCTGGAATCCTTGGTAAATGATACTGGAATGGAATTTGTTTTTCAAGAGAATTAACTTCTATCCTAAAAGGATTTCGAAGTTTCTGAGATAAGAAATTCGACCAAAGATGGAAGGAAAAAGCCGTTTGCAAAGGTGAATGCAAGATACGACAAAGGTTGTATAAATAATATTGAGCCGACTTTTCGGCTACCCAGTAGTTACCAAGATCATGCTCAAAACTTTTAAATCAATTCGGCTAAAAGAATAAAGAATAGAAAAGAGGGAAAATTTTGAAAAGAAGGTGAAGAGTTTTTCAAATATTTAATATTATTTATCAAGGTTGCATGGGTACGTGGGTACGGGAACGAGAACGGTTACGGGTACGGGTATTTTTCAAAACAGGGGACGGGGGTGCGTGTGTATGTCTAATTTTAATATTTTATATATATATATATATATAATTATCTTATAGAAAATCTGAAAATCAAAATATCAGTCATGAGTCATGACATTGAGCATCCAAAACAAGAAATCCAAAAATGTTTAAACTCATAAATTCTAATATATGAAACTGTGATAGTATGCTGAAGATTGTGATTGAAGGGTCTGGGAATTGCTCTGCTGTTTGAAGAAGTACTCACTCAACATTGATATTAAGAACAAGCTGCCATACTGGCTGAGAAAATCAGAGAGGCCATAAATGCTGAGGTGAGTCTCATGAGTCTATAAGCTGGCTGTACATGTCCAGGAGGGTTTATAACAGTCTGCAACAGTTCTGATATATGCCACAGCAATCAAAAATACCTGAAATCTAAGTCAGACCAGTTTGAGCAAGGTTAGGAAAGGAGATATGAGGGTCTGAACTCTGAAGCAATACAATGGTTTCGTTCATACTGGGTAGAGGGCTGAACAAATTTAAGGATAGAAAAGGAAGTGTTGTAGCAGCCTGTATCTGCATAAATTTATAATATATACTACTGCTAAATGTTTAAAAGTTTAAAGTTTTAAACTTTAGAGTCTAGATACTTAACAGAGAAGACAAACTTTAAATACAAACAATAACAGTAATAACTTCATAATGATAAAGATACTTAACAGAGAAGACAAACTTTAAATACGAACAATAACTTCATAATGATAAATCATATAGATAGGACATATTGATATTAGAAATGATAAACTTCTAGTTTAAACTTAAAAGTTTAAACAGTGAAAATCAAAAAAAGTTTATGACTTTATAGATTATAATCTATTGTTAATCAGCATTGTACCAAAGTCTCAAACTGATTACATATCGAAATAAGCTTGATAAACAGCAAGCTGATATGCAAACAAAAAACTAAAACAAAAATCAGACATCTTAATCTATTTTCTAGTCTTCTATGTCTTCATCATCCATATCAAGGTCCTCAGTTATGATGCTGTCCAAATAGTCATCACTCTCAAGCTCAGGTTCCTCTGCTGGTAGAATAATAATAGGCAAGTCAATAAGGCCATCTACTTCAACCTCTCCATCCACAAGGGCAGCAAGCTCTCCATCAGGTGAGATTTGATCCCATTTTGATTAAGGACCATCATTGTATCCAGGATCTAGACGAGAGAGGAGACGAAGTGAGCTGTGAATGTACACCAATTTCTCTGCTTTCTTTGACACCAAACGGTTTCTCAATAGTGAATGGATGAACCCATAAGTACTCCAATTTCTCTCACAAGATGAAGAGCTAGCTACTTGTGAGAGCAATCTTATGGCAAATGATTGCAATTCAGGAGCTTCACCTCCATGGTTCCACCACCACTCTATAGGGTCTATCTTTAATTTCATATCATATAAAGCTTCCACAGAACCAAACTTACCTTTCCCACGTGAAAACTTATTCCATTGACTCCTTATAACTACAGCATCCTCACCTCGGCCATAGATCTTTTTTATTGCAGCCCAAAATCCTTTCATTACCTCTCTATCCTGATGTGGAGCCCTCTTCCCAGTCACTTGTATATCATGCCATTTAGGATTAAGAGCATACGCAGCACAATGAAGAGGTGTGTTAAGCTTATTCCATCTTCCATGTAACTTCTCCTCTATCAAAGGATATAGAGAAGGGTCTTTTATATCAGTTATTGTCTTCACTTATTCACACATGGAATCTATTGCTTCATAAATTTCTCCCAAACATGCCTTATCTGATCAGCTCACATATGGGCTTAATAAACTCCACAACAAATTTCACATCAGCCCAAAAATGCTCATCAAGAATCATACCTCGCACCTCAACAGCAGTATCTGAAGTAGACTATCTCCAAGTTGTCCATGCTTCACTAACAACTGTGGAACACAAAGCTCCCTTGACTTCACAAAGGCGGTCAAGAAGAATGAAGTAAGAAGCAAAACGTGTATCAGCAGGTTTGAGTAACTCCACCTTGGCAAATTTACGATAGATGGCTTGTGTGTGGTGGTGATTGCATATAAACATTTGTATTTTTCTCCCCTTCTCTATGAGATCTGTAATCCATTGAAACTTGCCAATGTCTTTGAGTGCATTATTCAACGAATGCACACAATAGGGTGTCCAAAATATATGCTTGTACTTTTTTTGCACCAACATACCTGCTGCTTTACAAACAGGGGCAGCATCAGTAACAACTTGGACCACATTTGTAGCCCCCACCTCCTCAATGCCCTCACATAGCTAGGTGTGTAGAAATTCTGCATTTTTTTCTTGCCCTGAACAGTCTATTGCCTTCAAAAAATAAGGCCCTTTGCTGCATGTTACCATGATATTAACTAATGGACGATTTCTAACATCTGTCCACCCATCCATCACAATACTGCATCCCTCTGTAACCCACACTCTTTTCAGTGGTGTAGTTTGTTCATCTAATCGACTTTTCTCTTTATCAAGTAAAGTAGTGCGAAGCTTTTCATATCCAGGTGGTTTATACCCTGTTGGTGCATGAAGGATAGCTTGGACCATCTCAGTGTAGAAAGGGGAGCGAGAAACATTAAATGCAATTCCATTTGCATAAAAGAATCGTGCAATTGCTGCATCAACAGCATCTCGACCGATCACATCAAACAATTCTTCAATGGGATTTGAGCTGCCAATGTGTTGTCTCTTGCGGGCTACATCTGTAGTTGAGACATCTACTTCTAAATCTCCATGCTGACTCTGTACATGCCCTATTGTTGAAGCATGAGAGCTCTTCTTAGCAACTTTCCCTTCAGCCCTTTCTTGCTCCCTTATAAGATTATATCATTCCACCTCATTTGTACAAGGATCAACACCTACCCCAGATATGTGAAGGAAGTGAGCCTTCACTCTCGTGTAAGAACCTTTCCATTTCAAAGGGCAACGCTTGCATGTGACCTCGGCTGATCCACTTGAACCCTTCGGCCCTCAAACACGATTAACATACTTCCACAAAGGATATAGCGCTTGCTTTCCTCCGCCTGACATTCTACCTAGAAAAAAATTTTAAAAATTCAATAATTAGTGTCAAACTGTTGAGAAGATATTGTATAGCAAATAAAAAAGAATTAAAGACTTAAAGTTGCTTTATATTGCTTTATATTTTAAATTTAATATCTAAAATAAATTTCACTTTAAAATTTAAATGATTATTTAAATTGTAAACATCTATTTAAAATTTTAAAAATCTATATTGATATTATAATTTAAATTTTTTAAAATTTAAGATGATCGTGTATTGTTACAAGTCAAAATACTAAATAGTAAACTACTAAACTATAAATTAATTTAATTAAATCAATAAAATAATACTTTAACTAAATTTTATCAATTTTAAATTATATAAAAAATTAAAAATTAAATAAATACTAAAGTTAAACAATAACATTTAAAAATTAATTTCAATAAAGTTATAAAATGTATAAATATTGACATTTAAAAATATTTATTAATTTTATTTGGTTTAAGACTTTAAACTTTAAGTTTACTATAGTTACGTAGTTCCATCATATATTAAAATATTAAAATATTAAACTTTGTTAAAAGTTAAAACTGAAAACTTTAAAAATTAAAAGTTTAAAACTCAAACAAAATTTAAAAACGTTGAAAAATAATACTGTATTTTGTAAACACAAGCAGAAAGAAGTCGATTAACTTTTCAACAATAAAATAATAAATTAAAATCCCTGTCTGTGCGAGCGCCAAGTCTCTGGTTGCAAAAAAATGGGTGAAGCTTCTAAACTTTGTGTGGCGTCTGAACTTTGCGTGGCGTCTGAGAAAAATGCGTGGCGTTTGAACTTTGCGTGGCATCTGAGAAAAATCGATAAAACCGTCTCTACCCTTCTGTTTTCTGACTTTCTTTGACCTGCGTTTAACCTTGTCTTCGACCTGCGTTCAACCTTTAACCTTGTCTTTGACCTGCTCGCAGATGGAGTGTTTAATGCCGCGTTTTGGTAATATAACGCCGCGTTTAAGGTTACATTTTATTTCAACTTTCCAGCACGACAAATTGTGCCGCCTCTACCTTTTCAAAAGCTGACATGGCGTTTTACGATTTAGGAAACGTGCCCTAGTCGGTACTCGATACGGGAAACGTGTATCAATACCTGGTACGTATACTAGGGGTCTGGCTACACGTACTCGTGCAACCTTGTTATTTATATTTATCTTATTCTTTTGATTAAGTTTATAGATACGTATTTGTAAGGTGGCATTATTGGATTAATGATTTTAATGTAATTGTGCCACCTTATAATTATTTATCTATGATCTTAATTGAGAGAATAAAATAATATTAAATGATATTATTATTTGATAAATTTCTTTAAGGTAAGAACTTTGTTTATTTTTAATATTTATATTGTTTCTACTTATAGCTCATGTGGTTCCACCATGAATTATATTGTCAAGTCCTAATGACCTTGCCAGGGCGGTTTTTAGGTCAAACCTGTCACTCCTGATGATTGAACCTTATGACCATCCCCTTCCGATGACCCTGTTTCGTAATGCTTCCCCTCTCTCTCCGGTCTTCATCTTGTAAACATTTAAAAACAACATTCTCGCCAAAACATCAATTCAAGATTCATAATTTGTTAAATAAAATCATCAAGTGACCGTTAGGAATAACTGACTTATTCATCATATATGTACAACGGCTAGAATTAACCAGCTCTAATTCACATGATCATGAATGAATTAATACAACAGCTCAAATTAACTAACACAATTTCATAGGATAATTAGATAGATAGAATGGCTATAATTAACTGATTCAATTTCACATGAACATGAAGGAAACGGCTTAACATACTAAAACAACAGCTATAATTAACTGATTCAAATTCACATGAAGAAATAAATTGGGTTCAACGGCTAAAATCGGTTTAAAATTTAAAGGGCAAAAATTGGGATGTAACACTCTCTGATACAATGTTATATAAAGCAAAATAGGACTACATGTACTTATAATTTGTGTCTGACCTTGACTACAAAGGATTCAAAAGAAAGCGTGGAGTGTTGCTCAAGTGGCCGCAAGAGCATGGTGGTCAGATAATGAGTTGAAATGACTGGTTGGGATGCTTGTGATCATTTGTGGAATAAAGAGTTGTAACACCTGTGGAAGGGAGATTGATATTCTATCAACAATCAAGCATCAATATTTAATCAGATAAGTTTCATTATGCTCTATGTGTATTAATCTTTTTGTGAATACTAAGATTAGACAACAAGAAATAAGTACTCTATGATTATACCTTGTGTATAGATCTTGAATTTTGTTAAACTGTTGGGAATAGTGTATAGCGTTAATCTCTATATTTGATTTAATGAGTTATTAACAATTATTGATCCCTCTTGGTTGTTGGACAAGAAGGAATGGAATGATAAAAATGAACATGAGGACACTGCTTGCAATCATGGAATTCATATTTTCATGAGTTTTTATTAAAACTAAAAGAGGAAGATCAGAGGAAGACTATTCAGCTTCAAAAGGAGGTTACGTGACAGAGGGAGATGTCCAAATCTTTGAAAGCTCATGTGGCAAAGTAACAATTGGAACCAGTTATCGTTTGTGGTAATCAAGTTGTCCCTACTGAGAAGGAAGTCTCTATTGAGAAAGAATCTATATCATTCTTATACATGGTCTTAATGAGTTTTTTCTCTGTGGAAGAAGTCAGAGGTGAAAGCCTTCATTCCAACCTTTGCAAGTAAGTATAGTGGATCCAGTGGATCCATCCTATACAAGTAGGCATGGTGGAAATGCATTCTTCTCTAAGGAGAAGTTTGAGGTGAAAGCCCTCATTCCACCCTCTGTGAATAGGTATGGTGGATCCATCCTCTACGAGTAGGCATGTATAGAAATGCATTCTTCTTTTGAAGGAGTTTTCGGTGAAACCCCTCATTCCACTCGCTACAAGTAGGTATGGTAGATCCATCCTCTAAGAGCAGGCATGATGGAAATGCATTCGTCTTTTAGAGGAGTTTCAGGTGAAAGCCCTCATTCCACTCGCTAGGATCCATCCTTTGCGATTAGGCATGATGAAAAAGCATTCTTCTCTCGAAAAAGTCTGGGGCAAAAGCCCTCATCCCACCCTCTACAAGTAGGTATGGTGGAACACCCTCTGTGAGTAGGCATGGTGGCAGTCGTGTGACTTCATGACTTTAATTTTATAAAGTAGCTATGGAGAATTATGTTGCAATAAGAATGTGATTGAGAATTTATTTTGACATCTTTGGTTGCAGCTATGTGTATCTACCATACTAAAGATCTCTCTCTTGCTAAGAGGAAGTGTTGACAATTGTAGTTGCAATAAGATCTTTATCTCTGATTTATGTTGAAATTGCATCAACAGCTAGAGAAGATATTTCTAATATCTTGAGTGAACACAATGTGGCATTGTGCACTAGGTGTCACACTCTAAATATTTGACATTTTATTATATGAAGCTATGTATCATGCATTATGCAAAGAAGCATGCATTTGGAAATATAAAAAGACTTAATTGAGAAATAGAAGAGACCCTCAATTGTGACATGAAGAGTCTCTCAATTCTTTATACATATTGTATTGAGTGGAAAGCATTGTACTAGAACATTTTTATTGTCAATAAAAGAATATTTTTCTAGTGTGGCTGGGTTTTCCCCTCTAGTTGGAGAGTTTTCCAGGATAAATGTTTTGTGTCTCTTGTAATTATTTTTATTTTTATTTATTGTTGTTTATCATTATTCTGGACAAAACATCAACAGTGATCAGCTATTGGAAGAGTTGTCTGTCGTAAATAAAATGTGATCAGTTAAAGGCCATTTAAGGTCTAATTTTGTGCCAGCATTGTGAATGGAAGAATCTCTGATCCTTGAAGGGTAGAATGTTGAGTATCTGCAGTCCTTTATGTAAGGATAACATGTTATTGTTACAAGTTGACCTTGAAGTTGTTTGGATCCTATGTGTATTAATGGTGTCCTATGGGTGGTTAGATGAATGATGCTGTCAAACAAAGGTTGAGTTCTGATTAATTGATGTTTGTGAAAGTTGCCTTATTGCATTGAAGAGCAGATGAGTACCATTTGTATTGTCATTGACTATTGATCAGATTATGAGTTTCTGAAGTAAAGAGAAGAAATTAATCTTGTTAGATGACTCTTGAATCAAGTTGAAGTTCTTGAATTTAGTTTGCATCAACAGCACCCTTGAAGGGTTTGTTGTTTGTGTTGGATGCTCTGCATCACTATGTCCACCAATGCAAACTTTATCTATTGTACATCCTAGTCTGTTGAAAGTTAAACCCTAACGATCAACAAAAAAATCCAGTGTTGTCAAAGTAAAACTCGTCATCGATTTTGTATATCTTTTAGAAGGCATTCATTAAGTCTTCTTTCACCTCTTCATCTTCAAAAGAACTAAATTTTCCCCACTCATGGTGTGTAGCATAGAATTTAAAAGCATAGGTTGTCATATGATACAAGGTCTTCATAGTGTTCCACCATGTCACATGGACTTGATATACTCCTGATATAATCCCAAAACAAGGTGTTTGCCACAAATTGTTTGTTTGATCTAGACAAGCATGTTATCAAATGTCTCATAAATTTATTTCAAACAAGGACAGTCCACATCAAAATATTTAATCGCCCACACAATGAGGGAGATGAAAAAGAAAACATATTTAAAAACAAAAAATTTCTTAAGTACAAAGAATGAATGCTTTTCCAAATTTAAATTTGGAATCCAAAAAAATAGAATAATACATCAATTACAAATATTGACGATGTGAGTTTCTTTACCTCATTGTGGGTCACCAATCACTAGTAAGAATCTTCTACCCATGAATCAACTCACAAATCCCTTATGGCCTTCAAGGAGTTCTCCACAAATTTTACCTCTTTTTCCAACAAGGTGCTATGCACATTCTCAAACTCGAGCCCTTATAGCCTTTGGAGCCTCACCATTTGTTGCCAATATGGTGAGCAAACAACAATGGATGCCAATCCATTCACATAGACACGTCTCTCTATGTGTTGATCAGCAATCTTTTGAAACTCATTATGGAATGCCATTTCCAATAGTCTGTTTGATTTCTTAAGTAGAGGCCACGTGTTGTTCTTTAGGTGTGGATAAAAAAAGGATGATCCACTCTCCATTGAAAATGAAAAGATGATAGAGGGAGCTTCATCCCTCAAGATCCTTTCTTAAACTAGGGACGATCTGATTTATGGCCTATTGTCTTATCTACTTTTCTGTGCTCATCACTACATGCTAAGATTTGCACTTCCATTTCCATCTTTACCAAAGCAAACTTTGATGCCTTATGTAGGTATATTGCACAAATGGCCTTACACTCAACTATATGAGCTTGAATATCTGAATTTATGTTCACCACAAATCCAAATAAAATTGCCACCACCTAGAAAATATGGTACCATTTCTCATCTCTATATTTATACATAAACCATTTGTTTTTAAGATATTCATTTTATTTAATTCTGTTAGAATACAACCTTGTTTGCCGGGAAATGGTACAACGTGAACAATTTTCTCTGACATGTGATTAAAGCAATTACAGATCAAAGACAAAATTGTTCAATTCGCTGATCATCAAATAATGATTATATCTTTAAATAAAGGACTACAAAAAATGGCATGCAAATCAAGCAGTGGGAAAAATATACCTGGTATAAAAATAAAAGCAATCCATGCATGAAGTTGACCCACTTCGGAGGTGGGGAATCTAATTGAGGTGAATACACCTGTGACACGAAAATCAAACCAAGATTAGTCATAAAAATAAATGACTGCACAAAACTGCTTCAGCACTACATAATCAAATCAGATTTTGCAATGGAAAGATACACTGATTCTTTTTTTTTTTAAATTTAAAATGCAACTAGAAATTTCATGGGGACAAAGCCATATATGCATATGGTGAAGAGAGGGAAAATATGATAATTCCAAGTATGGAGTTTGCATTCAAAGCCAACATAACCCAAAGCTGACAACATAAGTAAAATTGCAAAACTATATATTGATGCCAAATCCCAAACTGAAAGCAGATAATACCTAAAATTACCTTGCCTAAGAAAGGAATAAACAAAAACTAGAACTATTGGAAGGTTTTAGTTTCATGATAATAAGCTTATACACGAACAGAACATTTCTTCCCCTGAATAAAATGACTAACAAAACTATACAGGGAACAATAAAAAGCCGTATTTGCACCAGTACAAGATAAGGCAAGGAAAATTAGCAGCAATAAATGGAACAGAAAAAATAAATATGAACATTCAATGAATGCAGGCATACTTATCACAACCAATGATAAAGAGCAACTTAAAATAATTGATCAAAATAATTTCATTCAAAGAAAATTGAGCATCAATACTTACATAGCTTAGAAAAGCTGACGTAACAATGAACATAAATCCCAAAAGTGTGATCTGAAAAAGGTGAGCAAGCTCTGACTTGAGTAAGAACTTCAAAGATGAAAACTATTCATTATGCTACAGACTAATTTTTTTTTAAATGTTCAACACAATGATAATTGACTGAATGATTTAGTGTTCGCCGCAAAATACTAACCATGTTGGGCCTGTTGAGATCCACAAGATGTGCAAAATTACAAGCAAAAGATAAAGTTAGCCAAATATTTCAAAAGATTGAGGATGCAAAAATAATGGAATTGTTTAAATTTGCTTTTGATGATCACAAAAGAAATTTACCCATTTATCCCTCTTTAGCTACACAACAGAACATCAATTAGATTTATTAAAAAACTCGCCTACACTCAATAAGTCAGGAATGACATTAGAATTTTGATAGTCACTTCTATCCACTTACTCAGCAAGCTCTTTCCATCCATGGAACCATAGACGTCTAAGTAGGCAAGTTGACTAGCAACCAACCTCCAAGAGAATTAGAGGGTTGGGCTTTAACTTTGCCTCTCATGGGAGATCATTTTGAAGTGTTTTGAACGTACAAAGACATCTTAAGTCTTGACATAATACAACTGCAACCAATTTAATAAGTCTAAGTTTTGAAAATCTAAGGCATTAAAATGTACTTCCATTAGTTAGGTGATCTAAAATTTACTTGAATAAGTTTTGTGCAATTAATGACAATGGTACAACCTTCGAGCCAGAAAATTTAGATTTCTTCAATATTTGTCCCTTTTGATACAATTTTTGCAGTGACAATTACAAATCCTGAACTGAAACCTACAGATTGTTGTTGCTTAAACATGTTTTTTTCTAGAAATATGGGCACATATAAAATTCCAGACGTGAAACTCGTTGCTATACAATACTATGGCATATCATAGAAGGGAGAGATCACTAACTGCGAAAAGAACAATAAGAAAGGACACAGACGTTAAAGTTATAAATGAATCCACGAAAACCAGAACTCTGTAATATATCGCTAATAAAGTTTGGTTTCAAAATCATCTATGTATGGCACCACTATTAATGTTTCGTTTAAAGCTGTGTACCTCATCAGTATCATCGAGCAATTTTATTTTTACTTTAAAAACATGCAAAACAGTACTAGATTAAATTACTCACGGCATCCAAAGAGGAAAGAGGTTAACGAAACGACTCCAAAATGGTTGCAGCACATATTTGGCAACATAAGACCTATCTACACCACTGTACTTGTATCTGTGTAGCGTTTCCACACCATGACGTCCAATGTAGCCCATTTTGCCGTCCTCTGATAGGATTTCAAAAGTAAAATACTGCAAAGGACCAAGCATTGCTACCATTAAATAAAGCAATCACGACACAACACGGAAAATGGCTTTAATATTTGTTATGACAAAAAGAGCAACCGATCTGCACAAAAAATGAAAACGAAATCAAAAGTGCACAAATTGTAACTTACAACAGAAGAGAATCCTGAGACAAATTTTTACTAGGTTGATTTCGTCTCTGGTTCTAAAACCTCTGCAACTTAGCGAAAATGAAATCCCTGAGAGCCCTAAAGCTGCGTTGATTTGTTCCACACTGAGTGGATTTTCCTATTTCTGGAGATTTGGAGGGGAAAAAAATTGGAAGCGCTAGCTTGAATGGTGGGAGAATGTAGCGTTAGTGGCGCGTAATGTCGTGTTGCCTGCTCAAACGGAGCGTCGCGCTTTATTTGCCTCCCCTTCTTCAATTTAACGCAACACAAATTATTTTAAAGACGGTTTTTTACACGGCACCGTTTTCACTATTTTACTTGCTTGTTTTCACTTTTACCCTTTTGATTTAACGCAAGATATTTTGGGTTTCGTTTACTCACCGGCTTTTACAGCGATACGATTTAAGTTTGATTACAGGCGAGACTGGCGGACCTGTCAGATTACGAATAAACGGCAATAAAATCATAAATAGAAGATGCAGGTTGCAAACTTTGGGTTTAATCATGAAGGAAATTCTGTAGTTATGCGCACTTAAGTTAGAGTAGTACTGGGATGGGTGACCTTCCCGAAGTCCCGGTGTTTCACCTCTATGAGCATCACCTAAATCCAATAAGTGCTAAGTGTTCATTTATTCTCATGAGAGATGGATTCATGTTGAATCACTACTCATGAAACATGGGTCAATGATTTTGAACTGATAGTAATATCACAATTTGACTTATTGTGGAAATTATCTCCTATTTATCAATAAATAAAAAATGTTTATTTATTTATTTATATTTTTTATATATAAATGAAATTAATAGTAATTAAAATTGTAAGATAATATTTTTGTGAAAAAGTTTTTTAAAAATAAAGAAACATATCAATCAAATTATCAAAGTAACAAATCTCGAAAAGAAAATAACCCCACTCTAATTTCCGAGCAGAATATATTTCCTTCTAGAGTGGAGTTGGACATGAATTACGTTTCTTTTCAAGTCGAAAGGGAAAAAAAAACATATTCCTACCTATATTACGCAAAGAGAAGAAAAGAACGTAAAGTTCAACTTAAAGCTCTTTAAGTGGTTTTGACGGTGCCACGTGATATAAGTTGAATATTTTTGCTTTTTAAAAGGAAGTATGTTGTTTTCCAGAGGATCTTTAAAAAAATGGTCTCCATCTTTGAGCTTTTAGTCTTTTCTTTTGTGTATCATATTTTATTATTTTTATTGTGAGAACATTATTTTAATTAAATTTAACTCCTTTCACTACATAAATAGTGGTAGGGTCAACTTTTATTTATATTAATCAAAACAAAATATTATATTAAAGTTCTAAGAAAGATGGGAATTAAGTTTAAGTTTTAAAAAGTGGGGGAGCAATATGTCAAAAAAATTGTGGTTGATTTTGCGAGGCAAATCATATTATTTAACATGAGGAAAAGTAGATAAATGGTTGTATTTTGTTTTCTAATCATAAGAGTCATCGTGAAGGAGAAATCCTAAGGTTTTATTTTAATGACAATTTCTTGTGTGCGCAATTCTAGGGAGGATTCACTGCTAGCAACCAACTAGATAGTAAATGTCAATTGTTGCATCTATTAAAAAGAGATGGTTTTTGTTTCAAGGAACTCTAGCAAAAGTTCAAATTCAATTTGTAATGTTGAGGAATTCCTTGAGGTTATGTCTTTGTAGCTAAACTTTTTTTGGCAAAGTTAGTTGCCTTACTTTATGTAAATTTTTTTAAATTTACTTTATTTAATTTTTAAAAAAACCTACAAGTGCCCATAACTACCCAAGATATTAAGGACAAAAGAGTACCATTAAAATCCAAAAAAATGTGGTCTAGATATGGTATATATTGTTGTTGCTATACTCAAGACCTATCTATATTCAAAACTATGGACAGAGATCCAAAACAAGCATCTAGTCATTTGCATCAAGTCTCTAAAATAATTAAGCAAGTCGTCATGGAGCAAGCCAAGTCGTCATTGTGTGGAATCTCTCTTGGTGACCTCCTCCTCATCAATTGGACCTTCTTCAATGACACCCTTCTTTGTAGAGTTACCCTCTATGTCATTGTTCAGAACCTTGAACTTACTGTAGTGTTTTATCCACCCTTCTCACTCATTCAACACAAGACAAAAGAAATTCTTCAAGAAGACAATACTTTTGTCGGTAATTGCCTTTCTTTCTTCATATATATTTGGCTTCAAGGTGATAATTATTGGGAACCTCTTGAACACCTTACCATTGTACTACATTGCATAAAAATCCTCAAGCATTGGGATAATCTTTTCCCAATTTGCATTATCTATGACCTCATTTGTTCCTCCTAAGAAGGTAGTCTTGAAGACCCTTTCACTCGATATGCTCGACCCAAATTTTGTTTCCCCTGTATCAAATAATATGGCAAGAAACATTATTGAAACATCAATGCTGACCATATGCCTTTGGTATGTCATATAAGACTCATCGTTAGAAATGACCTTAACATTATGCACCACTAAGTCGTATGGGGAGTTGGTGATCGTATTTAGCCTTTTCTTAGTTATGTCACCCACAAGAGATATTTTCATTTTCTTTGCCAACAAACAAATTAGGGTATCCATTTGGCAAGGGATACAAACATTCATAACAATAATCATTAGTGAATCACTTCCTGCCACTAGTGCTTCATGGTGTGAGCCAGTATAGCTCCAACTATACTGAATTGGTCGCAACTTAAGTTCATTCATTGATCAAATTCCTTAAAAAACTTACAAGCCACCTTGAGCATAAATGTATGTGTATCCATCCTCAAAAATGAAATATCCAATAATCCAATAGAAATGTATGTAACAACCTACGCGCGCGCGCGCACATGCATGCATGCATACATACATATATCCTTGACCATAAATATATGTATATCCATCCTAAAAAATGAAACATCCAATAATACAATAGTGGTGTGTGTGTGTGTGTGCGCGCGCGCTTGTGCTTAATTTCATTCATTGATCAAATTCCTAAAAAATCTTACAATCTACCTTGAGCATAAATGCATGTGTACCCATCCTAAAAATGAAACATGAAACATCCAATAATCAAGAATACAATAATGCAATATACATACATCGCTATTGGATTATTAGATGTTTCATTTTTTAGGATGAGTACACATGCATATATATTTGTGTACACATGCTCAAAGACACACACATATGCATATACATATACATAGTGTGTGTATGTATGTATATGTATATGTTTATGTATGTGTGTGTGTGTGTTGTTAGAGTAATTAGTTATTTTCTAATCAACTCTATTTTACTTAAGCTAAACTTTAGACATCTAATAATTATACGTGTACGTGTGTGTGTGTGTGTGTGTGTGTGTGTGTACATGTAATGTATGCATACTTGTATATAGATGTATATACATGTATATACCTTATAAATGAGATCAAAATCCTAAAAGGTAAAACTTAGGTTGCATAATAATAATTAACAAAATAATTTATTATTAGATGCCTAAAGTTTAGCTTAATTAAAATAGAGTTCATTAGAAAATATCTAATTACTCTAACAATGCACACACACACACACACACACACACACACACACACACACACATGCACACATGTATACAGATGTATATATATGTAAATACATATGTACATGCATGTATATACATCATATGTATTTACATATATTTACATCTGTATACATGTACAAATATGTAAATGCACATGTATACATACATATATTGTATACACATGTATATGTATATTGTTAGAATAACTACAGACTTTAAATCAACTCTATTTTACTTAAGCTAAACTTTAGGCATATAATAATAATTTTTTTTATTAATTATTATCATACAACTTATGTTTTACCTTTTAGGGTTTTGATCTCCTTTGTAAGGGTTGATCTTTTTGTAATTATCAATTAATTCATTTAATCAATTTATTTTTGTTTGATTCAATTGCAATGTCTCCTTTGTGAATCTAGGAATTCCAACCTCTATAGCTTTTGCCCCTCTTTTCTATGATAGGTGTTTGCATGTAGGTGATTCTTGTGAGCTATGGGGTTGAGCTTTCATCAACTTCAACATGGTATCAGAGCCCCAGATCTTCATGTCATTATTCTGTTTGTGAGAGTTTTGACAGTTGTTTTCAGATCTACGGCTTTTAGAGGATTCTGTATTGGACCTAAGGGTTATTTTCAAAGCACTTTGAGCCCAAATGAATATCACTGTTGAGTTTAGAGTGCTCGAAAAACCCTATTTCCATATTAAATACACCCATTTTGTATGTTGTTGAAAATTGAGGCAAATGTTTTTTTGCACTCAGACCATAATGACATGGGCACATGAATCGAGATGAATTTATTTGTTATTTATTTTCAAAAAATAATTTATTTCTAAGCAGCAATTTTTTTCTCCACAAAAAGTCCATGCAATTTTTATTTCACAAAAAGCCATTCCAAGATGGATTTTTTTAATTAAAAAAAGGAGCTTGTATTTTTTCCAAGTGTGGGCCCATTTGGTACCCTACCTCATTGTACCATTGCTCTGACGAGATTCTGATTGGATGAGGTGACATTTTGGGCTTCCTTTTCATATTCTACAAAAGTCAACTTTTTTTAGGGCACAATATCCTTGGTACCTGCATGCAATCTCCACCATCATGACAGTACAAACCCATATCAAATATCGATTTGGTCGCCTTTATTGGAGTCGAAGATAGTTTCAAGAAAGTATTTTTTTTATTTTGAGATTTATTTTTGTATTCTGTGCCCATGATCTTGGCCCCTACGTACTCCAATTTGAGTATCTTTATTGTGGTTTGCATGACATCAAAACTAGGCTTTGGGATTGCTGAAATCCACGTCAGCAGTCCCATATGCCTTTTTTTCTGCCCACATCACCTGAAGTGGCCCATGTGGATAGGCCTACATTGACTAATGTGCACCTATTTTGGTAATGCACATTCCCATCAATGGTGGTTTCATGTTAGCAAATTTGTGGGGTTAGCACACATATGGGTCTCTTCTTTTTGTTCTAACCCCATGTGGGCATTTTTTTCCTCCAAAGACCTCTATGTGGGACCTTTTTCTCGAATGGTATGCAACCTTGTGCTCCTCCAAGTCTCATTGTTTTGTTTTACATTTGGCCTTAGGTAGTTTCAGGCTTGTTTGCCTGCCCTCTATAGGCAGTTTCTAACTTATTTGATGTTTTCAAAGAGGATTTTTTGCCAAACAACCTTTGACTATAGTTTCACATTATTCACTCTATGTTTTGGCAGTTGTTTGTGACTTTAAGAGTGGGCTTTGTTTTCCCATCGAGGACATGCTTTGAATTTTGCCCAAGTGGATTTGTTGTCAGTCAATTTGTTTAAAGTGTTTGTACAAATATTTGGTGTGCATGTCATTAAATTATACTTGGGACCTCTTTGGTAGGTGCACTTTTTCCAAGAATTGTGTGCATGAACTCCTATGTACCTGGCCAAGTTAGTGGCCCATATGGTCTCTTTCTCACCGTGAACGGTGGTTTGCTCTTTCTTATGTGGTGCATGGTTATTGTACATTCTTTATGTTTTGTAAAGCCATCTCAGTGTCAACAACTTTGTAACTCCACTTTCTTTGTGACACCCGCAAGTTTTGGGCTTCCACATGGCATCTTTGGATCCACTTGTATTTGACCCACATAAGCAATAATGACCAGTTTATTCTTGGCATTCCTTCAATTGGCCTGTTGTTTTGGCGTGATTGGGATTCATTAGTGGAGTTATTTTTTATGACCACCAGATTTATTATCCAACATTGACCCTCTTCTTTTTTACTTCCTTTTTTGACACTAGTTTTTTTGGTGACTAGATCTTTTTTTTGAGTATCAGGGGTCATTTTTCTGACATTTTTTGCCTCGACAATCATTTGACCATCAAATTTGGGCTTGTCACCTACTGACATTAGCACCATGTCAGCACTTGCATCATCACTCATGTCACCCCTTCTGGCTCTATTTGGATTTACCTTCGCATTTTTGCTTATATCTCGAGCATGCAAACTCCATTTTCTACAAACAAGATTTCACTAGAAAGTTAGTTCCAAGCTCATCATAGTGGTATAGGTAGTTTTCTATTTTGATGCTTTTATATGTCTTTTTTTTCCTGTCAAAGATAAGAGTTTTTGTTTGCACTCTGAGAGACAAATCTTGAGCATTCAATCTCCGATTTAGGAATTCTTTACATTGTTGGAAATGTTTTTCAAATCTCTTTCCAATAATGCTAGTTGTTTTTCAAAAAAAATTCTAGGCACATTCTTTTCAATCTTTTTTTCATTTTACATTCTGGTGGATATCTTGTTTGTTTCAGGTCTGGACATCGATTTCATTGTTTTAGATGATTCGTCATGGGTTGTACTAACTATTGTATCAACCTTATGTCTCTTTTGGTCATTATAGACATTATTTGTATGAATTCTTTCAAACACATTGGGATAAAGTACTATATTGCATCTATATTTTCATTTAAGTTGTTTTGGCTTCTAATTTGAGCAATGTCATTTAAGGACACTCATGCAAATTATTGTATTCTTGGGATTCACCATATCTTATACCTTATTGTACATGCACTACTCTGATTAAAGCTCCATGGGTGGTTGATGTTGTTGGTGTAAATACGTATTTACTATTTAGACTTACTTAAGTTTACTTAGGTTAATGCATTATTTTATTATTTATTTTGTGAGACACTTAGGAGTTTGTGTACCTTTTTGAGTTGTCATGCTGACAACACATAAATACGCAACTCTAATTCAGCACATGGTGTCTACAACACTAGAGTTTGCATCATTCACTGAGTTGTCATGTTGACAACACAGCTATTCACACTCCCTTTTTAGCACATGTTGTCTACAACATTAATTTGCATGATACACCTTTGTAGGCTTATTCATCATCACACTTACTTCCGTGCTTAATGGAGGATAACCCATATCTGGTGGACATGTGCTTGGTTGTATGACTTATCATGTAGTTGATTATTAGGTATTTTAGATCCATCTCAGAGGCCTTTATATATAGGCACTCCTAGTGTACTTTCATTCATATTGAATCAAATACATATCAATATTTTGATCATACTCTTTTTGGTCTACAGTTGTGCTTGTGTTTGAGTTCTTAGTTCTTTGGTGAATTTTGACCTAAGGCAAATTCTTACATGGTATTAGAGCTTGGAGAATCTCTCTTCACATAGTCATTTGAGACCATTGTTGCTTCAACACCTTGACCCAAATCTGGAGTACCGTAGAAATTGGGAGCATCTAGAGCTAGAACGGACCTTGCCATTATGTCTAAAATGTCAATTTAGTGCAAATCAGCTATAAATTCAACTATCCTAGGCCAAAGTCGATCATGAGGCAGATTTTTTTTTGCAAATCAGCACCCAGAGGCCCGATTTGCAACATGGGTATGGTCATTTTGCAGATCTAATTAATTATTTTTTGGATCTATAGTTTTTTTCTCTACCATTGAAATTTTTTCAGAACTAGGCGGTCACACCTCGACCCTATGCAAAGAATATTTCGCAAAATATTACTTTATTATCAACGGGCATATTTCCTTTTTCTAGCAGCGTTTTACCACATACCAGGCACTTACTTCCAAAATCCAATGGGTATCACACACCGACGAGTGAGCACACAATACCCACCAGCAGTTTCGTGCCTTTAGTTTAATGTTTGCGGCAAAGCTTTTTAAAATTCTTTTAAGCTCCCTCTTGCAAACAATGTGGGACTAATGTCCCTTGACCAAAATTAATTCCAGTGGCCACTATTTCCTTTTATGGAAATCATTAAACACTTCGGCCTGCGCATTCAAACTATCAATCACTGTAGAGCGAGTTTTGGGCATCAACTGTACCATTCCGACACACTGCAAATTCTTCATAGTGGTGATTCCAAAATTTGGCATGGTTAATCTCCAATGACTGAAACTTCTAAATTCTGGCATTTTGTCTATGCACAAATACATGGATGCCCCTCCACTCTCCACGCGACACACGTTGTCCATCGAAGCTGCATGTGTTGCGTTGTAACTCAGCGAAGATCTGCCATGTGGCGCAGATAGACAACGCCACGTTGACCCCAACAGAGAAGTCCATGTGGTAGCCAATTATACCATGCCATGTCAGTACATATGCAAGAGGATTTTTGTGTACTTTTTGTATGTATGGTTTTTTCCATGTGTCACATATGTACTATCAGTATGGTCCAATCAACTACCACGTAATCTTGATAAGCTATTTTTGTTGATGTCATCATTTTACAAGAAAAAAATTGACAACCATCTGACTATCATTCCTGGGCCTTTTCTAACTGCAGCAATGGCCCTTTGATCATCAAATTTAAACACATATTTTTCTGCCCAGACCCCTCTTTAGATGCATTTTTTATTTGCTAGCCTGACTTTGAGAGGCCATAACTTGATCATCTGGACTCCAATTCAAGTGTGAATTTTTTTTTTTTTTTGGTAAAATTTCCTGAACTTTTCACTGGTGGTGTTCTTTTATGGTTTTGGTGCAAGGATTTTTCAAGAATTTCATTTTTTGGCGATTGTACATGTTCAATCCTGCATTCTGCAACTTCAAACACTCCGTACGAGCTCATCTAGACACGTTTTCAGGTTTTTAAATTTTTTAAATTTTTTTAAGTGTTTTTTTTCATCTACTTTCCAGATCTGTAGTCAGATTCTAGGGTTATGTGGACAGAAATCTCACTTTCAAAATTAGGGCTTTTTCTGCATTGTATTACTTTGATTACTTTTCAGAATTGTGATAGATTTGGGCCTCAAAAGGCAATTGTAAAAAGCAAAATCAGAAGTCCACTTTGTACATTTTGACAATGGCCTATTGTACACACACTATATATAAAGTGCAAAAAGCATCTTTTTTCTCTCTCTCTTGTGCTCTTTTACTTTTCTGCATCATGGGTTCACCTAAATGTCCACTTCTAACTTCATGTAATTATTCTACATGGAGTAGATTAATGGAAAAAGGTTACAGTCTTTATGTTGATGGTACAATACCCAAACCCACTAATGCTAAAGAACTCATTAATTGGTAACAACAAGACCAACAAGTTTTAGGAATTATCAAGAATTGTGTACATAAAGATCTCTTCTTCCACATTTTTAGTTTCAAGGAATCCAAACCTACATGGGACAAACTTGAATCATTATATGGTAAGGTGAATGAGGAAAATGGTTTTCAGATTGAGGATGATCTACTTCTCTTAGATCCAAAGAACTTTGACACAATTCAAGATTACATCAACAAAGCCAATGAGTATAGGGCACTACTTAAAGATTGTGGAAATCCCATGTAGGATGAAAAGTTGATTCATCACATCCTGAAGAGGCTACGTTCAAAGTATGCTTCATTTGTTTTGAGTTATAATACTCACAAGTTGACCATGGGAAGTGCTTTCTAGAAGCCTACATTTGATGCATTTGCAAAGATGTTGATTGTTGAACAATCTCACTTGATAGATTTGGGACTTCTCACAACATCAAAGACCAAAGCATTAGTGGCTAGTGATGAGAACCAATAAAATCAAGGAGGAAGAAGTTCTAACAAGAAGAAGAAGAAGCAGTGGAAGCAGAAATCACAATCTGAGACACAACAATCCTCCTCACAACAAGGCAATTCTTCTTCCAACAAGAAGGGAAGTAATGAAAAGAAGGACAAAAAATTTTGTGCATATTGCAAAAAGCCAAATCATGATGAGCATCATTGCAAGACTAAGAGAATCAATGAGTTGGAAAACCTACTTAGGAAGAACAAAATTCAAGTGCCAAGTTCTTCCAAGGATTCAACTCCAACCTCTTCAAAAGGAAAAGGGCAAGCACTTATGGAAAATACAAGTTCTTCAAAATGGATACTTGAATCAAGTACCTTGTATCATATGGGTTCTTCAAAGGGAGACTTTTCTTCATTGAAGCAGTCACAAGTACTGCACATCTTTGTAGGAGATGATACTAAAATGGAAGTTGAAGGGAAAGGACATGTGGAAATGGAAAATGGGGAATTTAAAGATGTTCTTTATGTTCCAAACCTTAGCTCTAATCTCCTCTTAGTTTACGAAATCACTCACCTTGGAGATGGTCACAAAGTTGAGTTCCTTCTAGATTTAGTGATGGTGCGAAGTCTAAAAGATGATTCATTGGTTGCAGTGGGGAAAGTCAATCATGACAAGAGACTTTATTCCTTCTCCCACTTTGTGCCTAAGTCTCCTTCGCATGCCTTGTTAACTCAATCTAATTCACAAATCAAACTATGGCATGAGCAGTATGGTCATCTTGCCTTCCACTATCTTTAGCAACTTTGCTTAAAACACATGGTCAAAGGTCTACCTAAAATCAACTTTTCTAAGGGTGAGTGTTCATCATGTTTAGTGGATATGCATCTTGAGGAGAAGTATGATAAAGAGAAGTCTTCTAGAGCTCCAGTTGTTCTTCAGTTGGTTCACATGGTATTAACAGGTCATTTTGCAGTGACATCAATCAGCTAAGGCCGCTACATCCTTACTTTCGTTGATGACTTTTCACGCTTCACATGGGTCTACTTCCTTCATCACAAGAATGAAGTGGTTGATAAGCTTCAAGCCTTCAAGATTCATGTTGAATAGAAATCAAGGAAAGCCATCAAAGTTCTACGAATGGAAAATGAAAGCTGATATGTGAACAAAAGACTTAAAGACTTTTGCAAACTTGAGGGAATTGATCTTAAGAATCCACCAGCATTCAATCTGCACAAGACAGATGTTGCAGCATTGAGGATATGAACTCTTAAGTCCATGGCAAGTTGCATGATAAAAGCCAAGTCTCTTGATCCTACACTTGAAGTTGAAGCCATTTGCAGTGCCACTCACATACTTAACATGTCTCCTCATAATGCCTTAGATGGTAAGACTCCTTTTGAGGCATGGTGTGGCAGAAAACCATTTGTGAGTCACTCCAAAGTCTTCAATTGTCCAACATGGGCAAACATATCTTCCAGTGGATGCAAGGCACCAGCACCTAGGCCTTGTACTTTCATTGGGTATGAAGATAGTGTTAAGGCTTGCAGACTTATGGATCTAGAGACATATGAGATTTTTTTAGAGAAGGATGTGCACTTTGAGGAAAGTTCACCCAACTTATCCTCTAATCCTCTCCGAACTTCATATACTATGGAAACTAATAGTGACACTAGTGATAGTGCTTCAATAGATTTTATATACATGGAGTTCTATTGATAGTTGTAGTGAGAGGTCACGACATTAGTCTAGTCCACATGCATACATTGCCACAGTGAAAGGTCCAACACAGTAGGGTACACATTGTCTTCCAACCCCAGCAATAGGGGATGACTACATGGCATACATTGTAGGTTTATTCATGGAGTCACATACAACAGATTCAGATTTGGGAGATAGCATTGATGATTTACATCTTCTCTTCGATGGAGATGATCCTTCTACAGTTATTGCGAGGGCTCACTCTGACCCTCTTGTCCATTCTCTACATGATCAATCTTTACAAGTTGACATGATTGTGGATCCTTATGTACAATAGTTGTCAAAGGTCTCTTTATCAGTTGAGGAGATAGTTGGTTCATTGGGACAGGTTCAACAGACATCCTTGTCAGGTCTGCATTTGTTCTTTTCAGCACTTTTGGAAGGGGCGACCATTAGTATCAACACAAGGACACTTGAGTAGGTTTTAGGGCCACCATACATCTTCAGGATTGTACCATTGTCATTGCTTCTTCCAAAGGGGAGGAACATCATTCAACACTCATGGTCCAACTTCTTCCTTGGAGCAACAATCACTAGTCGACATTCTTCATTCGGGGGGGGGACCACCTTGTCTCTCTTCCTCTTCTTTCTTATGGGGGGGACTTTTTCCTCTTATAAGGTCTTGTTCTTCTCATTCTTCACTATTGTATATACTTGATGTATGTCGTAATGGAGGGGTCTTGATTACTCCATCCATCCATACATCTTGTTTTTCATCTCTCTTTTTGGGGGAGGGTTTTTCCCATGAGGTTTTCCCTCTTTTTTTGCTTTATGAGAGACTACATTTCATTATGTACATGGGTACCTAACATGGCCTAGTAGCTGGGACCCATTATGCATTTCATCATAGTTTCCGTAAGCTTAAGGGCATTTCCCTGAGCTGCACTTAAGGGGGGGTGTTGGTGTAAATACGTATTTACTATTTACACTTATTTAAGTTTACTTAGGTTAATGCATTATTTTATTATTTTGCGTTCTTTTATTATTTATTTTGTGAGATACTTAGGAGTTTGTGTATCTTTTTGAGTTGTCATGTTGACAACACAATTATTCACACTCCCTTTTTAGCACATGTTGTCTACAACATTAATTTACGTGATACACCTTTGTAGGCTTATCTTCTCATCATCACACTTACTTCAGTGTTTAATGGAGGATAACTCATATGTGGTGGACATGTGCCTAGTTGTATGACTTATCATGTAGCTAATTCTCAGGCATTCTAGATGCATCTTAGAGGCCTTTATATATAGGCACTCCTAGTGTACTTTCATTCATATTGAATCAAATACATATCGATATTTTGATCATACTCTTTCTAGTCTACAGTTGTGCTTATGTTTGAGTTCTTAGTTCTTGGGTGAATTTTGCCCTAAGGCAAATTCTTACAGATGTTTTACGTTTGTTTGCCATCTTACTTTGTCCAATAAGTTTTTCCTTCTGTTACACTAACCTTACAATGTCTCTGAGATTGATCACCTAATACACACATATGCATTCTTTTGTGCATCTTGATCGTGGTTCTTTGACATGCAATTATTTGCCCCACTTTCCCAGTTGCTTGTCACTTTACCCTTATATGCATTAGGGGGTTCTTCTATTGTTTCTCATGCTTCCTTGGTTCGATGGAGTAAGCTATGTATTCAGTATTTGTTCCTATGTACTAGGTCGATGTAGTGGCTAGGTACCTATACATTTCGATGAGATGGATCATTTATCATATAAACACTCTTTTTTTCATTCTTACTTTGGATGCAAACTTCTATGTTCGATTGATAAGCTCTTTAGGCTTTGGAGTTTTATGTCATCAATATTTTTGAGTTCACTGGTTTTCCCTTGGGTGCCTCCTGATTTGAGTAGTGTCTTCTAAAAGAACTCATGTAGATTATAGTCTTCTCTATTTGGTCAGGTTCTATTTTAGTGGAGGTTCTTCAGATCAATAGTACTTTGATAGAGCTTTGCAACTTCTACATGCTTCAGTGTTATTCTTCATGATCATCCTTTGTTCATATCTTTTGAAACATTATCTAGTTTGGAAGTTTCTTTAGTCCTTCACTAGTTCTTTCAACATCCTTTCCATCTCTTTTTGGAGTAGGGTTTTTCCCATGTGGTGTTCTCTATTTCTCCTCTTTATAGAGATTTGATTGTGCTTAGATACCTCATTAGGCTTTGTTATCGGGACCCATATCTACTTTTAGTAGTAGTTTTTAAGTTTTTAGCTACTCCCTAAGTTGATCTTGGGGGGGGGTGTTAGAGGAATTAAATACTTTCTAATTAACTCTATTTTACTTAAGTTAAACTTTAGGCATCTAATAATTAATTCTTTTATTAATTATTATCATGCAACCTAGGTTTTACCTTTTAGGGTTTTGATCTCCTTTATAAGGATTGATCTCTTTGTAATTATCAATTCAATTATTCACTCAATATATTTTTGTTTTATTCAATTATAATGTCTCCTCTGTGGATCTAGGAATTCCAGCCTCCATAAACTTGTTCTCCTCTCTTCTATGACAGGTGTTTGCATGCAGGTGATTCTTGAGAGCTGTGGGGTTGAGCTTTCATCAACTTCAACATATATGTATGTATGAATGTATATGTATGTATGTATCAATGCAAGAGCATCTTGAGTGCATGAGCAATCCAAATCAATTGGGTCTAAGTGAAGGAATAGTGGTTGATGGGACATGAAATAATTTGATGCAAGAAACTCTCATTGATGGACTTGGTCAAATTGATTTATGTAAACCAAGGGAACTCCCAACAATGTAGCCTCGACTCACTGATGGAGTTAAATCCAAAGATCAATATATGATATCTTTCATAATGGTTGGGTCAAAGAGACTTGAAAATTATCTTGTGATGGTCAATAGATCATTCACCATGAATCGAGGAGACATTATGAGGTTTTCATTGATAGATTTTATCTTTTTGATGGCTTGTGTGGACCATCTATTTGACTATTTGGGCTTCCATCATGATACTTTATGGTCAAACTACCCTTCTCCACCTATAAAAGATATAATTGAATAGTTGAAGGAGTTGGTGAAGGTGGTTGTGTGAGAACAAATTGTAACAAATATCAGATGAAACTTTGAGATTTAGAAAAGAAGAATTAAAACACTTGTCATTAGAGGAAAAGGTGAATTTTACAAACTTATAATAGAGTGTTGTTTAGAACAAGAATAATATGACAGGATGAACTTTGTGTGCCAATAATGTAATTGAATTTTAACTATAAAGAAAGAGTATTTTTGTATTTTGTTCACATTAGTGAGCTTTTTGGTTGTGAATTTTGTTACAAGTTTGGGCTTATCCCCGGGCTTGATTGTTGCAAGTGGTATCAGAGTGGGTTTTTGAATTGAAGGTGTTAGGAGGTATAAGGTTTTGATAGATTATTTTTTGCGAGTAAAAGGAAAGGGGAAGAATACTTGTAACTTCAACTAACTTGTGTATATAATAACATAGAGGACGAGACAACGGAAGAGGAGGGTGAAGAAAAGTAGAACCCACAATAGTGGAGATGTTGAGAGGAATGGGAGGAAGGCTTAAAGACATTAAAATAGTATAGTATAGAGGTATTCATTTTGAGGACATCAATGAAAATGAGAAAGAGCTTAAGTACCAAAACAAGAAAATCGACTAAAGCTTGGTCAAAGAGAAGAAAGATCAAGTTGAGCCTTAACCGATATCAATACTTGTGATGCAGGAGCATCAAGAGACTAAATTCAAATTCTGGAGAACACACACACACACACACACACACATACAGTCAAAAAAACATTATAATCCAACCATTAATGTCATGATAGGGGATTATGGGATTCAAATGTACCATTTAATGGGTTTATGTGAGCATTCAAAATAGTAATGTAAGTGTGTAAGTAATCAATCCTTATAATCAGTCATGTGAGTAACTAGTTATAGTTGGGTGGAGAATTAGTTTGAATTTGGTTTTGTCAGTTTCCGAACTATTTTTGGAATGTAGCTCGATATGTAAGGGTCCGTTTGGTTCGTGGAATTTAAAAAATCCAAATTTCTACAAACTTTGGTTTAGCCAAATCAAGGTTTTGCAAATCTTCATTCTGATTTTTGGGATTTTACTTAAACTATTTGTTTCACTCGAAAGATGTGTGTGAAGACACATTTTTATGTGTAAGCTTGGAGTTGAAGGCAATTTCAAAAAGTAGTCCAATCTATTGTTTTTACACTCCTTAAAAAACACAACTAGGTTTTGATTTTCAATTCCTATTTGCTAGTAGGAAGTTGGAAAATTTGGTTTTGAGGCAAAATTGAAAGTCTGGCATGCCAATTTTGAAACAAATGCAAAAAAATTCAAATTTGGATTTTGAAAAAGCCAATTCCTATCCTCTTTCCAGAACCAAACGGACCCTAAAAGATCGGGCATGTTAGTAAGAGACGGGGTATGAGCTCAGTAACATTTGCAGGGAACGGGCATTGGGATAGGAAGAGCCCAATAATAATAGGAGTATAGCTCAGGTTTTAAAGATAGAAAAAAGCTCAATTTGAAGAGAGGGCATAGCTGTAAGGGAGATCTCGATAACAATGGGATCGATCGAGTGTAACACAAGGAGAACAAAAACAATTATATGTAACCGATGACCAATGAATAGAAGATAACATTAGTGTGTCAATTTTTTTTGCATATTGGCTCCTTTGTTTGGATATGCATTTTTGTGTTTACAATTTGATGTATAATCCCAATAGGAAGTGGGCTTCGGCCAAAATACGGTAGATGTTTAAGAATTAAGGAGAATAGAATCGATTCTCCCCTGTCATTGCTTTCAGTCTCGATATTATGTTCCAAGAACCACAGGTAATTTGATAGTAAAATTTTTACTTTGTTGTATTCAGAATCATGTTTTGTCAAGCATCTTTTGTGTTTCTTCATATATATCAGGGCAGTAGTGTTTTCTGTTCAATCTGGTAATTCGAGCATCATTTGGAGTGACATGATTTGTGATTGAAGTATTGTTGATGAGATTCTCAATTGAAAGTTATCTCCATTAGTAGATAGAATCAACTTCATGATTCTAAATGTTTCTTTAAGGGCCAAATGGTGTCATCGGATGACTACCCGAATCATCCACGAGGTGAAAGCTTCAAGGGTCGATGCAAAGTGTGATGCCAATTGACAAGGATAATGAATCTCTATGCAATTAAATGAGCTCAGAGGACACTAAGAATCAAGCGTTGAGGAATTTAAGAGAGCGTTTGTGGACATCGAGAATATTGTGGAAGAAGACCTAAGCTGGTATTTTGTGAGTGTTTGACTGTAAGATGTAATGGAAGAGGCATATTTGAGTTTGCACCATTTTGTCTCACATCAACTTGACTTTGATTTGACCCTCCAATTTATAATGGCAACTTGAATTTAGAAGAATTGTTGAATTGAACTTTGAGGTGGATAAGTACTTTGATTTTGAAGGTATACAAGAAGAAGACAAAAATATGAAAAACACTTGTACAAAGTTCAGAGGGAACTCATCCTTATGGTGGGATCACTTGCAAATCACTAGATAGTGAAGAGGAAAGGAAAAGATGAAGTCATGGGATGGGATGATGGCTAGATTGAAAGAAAAGTTCTTTCTTGTTTACAACCATGTAACTCTATTCAAGAATTCGTAGAACCCAAAACAAAAAGAAACAAGTGTAAAGACTACACAAGAATTTTATAGACTAAGCATACATGAATGTTGTGTTGAAGATGAAATAGAAAAAGTGTCTAGATTTTTAATGGTTTTGTATGTCGATTCAAGATGAAATAAGTCTGCTTACATTGTAAAGTGTAAAATAGGCCTATAAATGTGCTTTGAAGGGCAAAATAAGTTAAATAAGAAGAAACAAAATGATTTAAGGAGTAGTGACAAAAATGCATGCCATAGAAGACAAAGTAGTTGTGGAAGAGGAAATTATACCAAAGAAGATGGAGCTAGCACCTATCATGCATCAGGAGGTAGATGTGATTTCCATGGATGATGAGATTCTTTTAGAGTAGAGGGAAGCTTTGGAGAAGGAAGAGGTAGAGGACTTACTAGCACATGTTATCAATGTGCCCAAACTAGACATTGAGCATTTGAATATTCTCAAGTGCACCAAGGTCTAAAAGGGAAGGAAGCCAAAATTCATGCAGCCTAAGTAGGGGATGGAGTTGTAAAAATCTCAAAATGTGGAGAGGATGTAAATGATGGAGAATCCTTGATGTTGAGAATGATTTTTCTCAAACTAGAGAAGATGGATCCTAAACCAATTCATAGAAGAAAATTATTTAGAACCAGATGCAAGTTTTGTAAAGTGGTAATTAAGCAGTATCACAAAAAATATTGTGCATGGAGTACTAGTAAAGAAAAACATCATATTCCTTATAAGGTTTTGTGGGTGCAAAATGGGCATCAATTGGTAGTAAGGGAACATAGTCTAGATAATTTTCAAATTGGAAATTACAAGGATGAGTTATTATTTTATGTAATTCCAATAGATGCACCGCACCACATCGTGTTGGAAAGACTATAGAAATATGATAGACAAGCTATTCATGTTGAGAAGAAGAAGACCTACACTATTAAGAAGGATGCTCAAGAATTTGTTTTGAATACAATGACAATTAAGGAAGAGGATGTAAAGGAGAGTTCTAAATTGTGTTTGGTATTAGGGAAAAAATAAATAAAGGATTTGAAAAGGGATAGAGTTTGTTATGCCTTTTTTTCTATGAGCTGATGCAAAATGTGGAAACAAATGAGGAGGAGAAGTTACTTTTAGGAATTTAAGAGTTTATTGATGAGTATACATAAATAATGTGAAAGAATTTTTGAATTGTTGTTGATAATAGTAGAAATCAATCATTGTATGAGTTTGATTGCAAGTGTAAGTCTGTCAAATATGAAATTGTATAGGATGACACCTCAAGAGATCAATGATATAAATAGATAATTTCAAGAGTTGTTGGACATGAAAAGAGAATAAGTTTAACTTCAATTAACTTGTGTATAAATATAACATGTAGAGGACATGACAAGGGAAGAGGAGGGTGAAGAGAAGTAGATCCCACATTAATAGAGATATTGAGAGGACTGGGAAGAAGGCTCAAAGACATTAAAATAATATAGTATAGAGGTGTTCATTTTGAGGACATCAATTAAGATGAGGAAGAGTTTGAAGTACCAAAATAAGAAAATCAACTAAGGCTTGGTCAAAGAGAAGAAAGGTCAAGTTGAGCCTTAACCAATGTCGACACTTGATCTTGTTTTGACTCTGCAATTTATAATGGCAACTTAAATTTAGATTAATTATTGGATTGGATTTTGAGGTGGAGAAGTACTTTGACTTTGAAGGTATACAAGAAGAAGACAAAAATATGAAAAATACTTGCACAAAATTCAAAGGGAACACATCCCTATGGTGGGATCACTTGCAAATCACTACATAGTGAAGAGTAAAGGAAAAGATGAAGTCACGGGATAGGATGGTGGCTAGATTGAAAGAAAATATGTTTATTTTTGACAACCATGTAATTTTATTCAAGAATTTGTAGAACCTAAAACAAAAAGAATTAAGTGTAAATATCACACAAGAATTCTATAGACTAAACGTACATGCAAGTCATGTTGAAGATGAAATACAAAAAGTGTCTAGATTCTTTAATGGTTTGTGTATGTCAATTCAAGATGAAATAAGTCTACCTGCATTGCAAAGTATAGAATAGGCCTATCAATGTGCTTTGAAGGCCACAATAAATTAAATAGGAAGCAAAAAAATGATTTAAGGAGTGGAGGTAAAAATGAATGCTATAGAGGAAAAAGTAGTGGTGGAAGAGGAAATTATGCCAAAGAAGATGAAGCTAGAACCTCTCATACAAAAGGAGGTAGATGTAATTTCCATGGATGATAAGATTCTTTCAAAGTGGAAGGAAGCTTTGGAAAAGGAAGAGGTAGAGGATTTCGTAGCACGTGTTATCAATGTGCCCAAACTGGGCATATAGAATTTGAATATTCTTAAGTGCAATAAGGTCGAAAAGGGAAGGAAGACATAATTCATGCATCCTAAGTAGGGGATGAAGTTGTAAAAATCTCAAAATGCAGAGAGGATAGATAATCCTTGATGTTGAAAATTATTTTGCTCAAACTAGAGAAGATGATCCTAAACCAATTCAGAGAACAAATTTGTTTAGAACTAGATGTAATTTTTGTAAAGTGGTATCACAAAAAAGATTGTGCATGGAGTACTAGTAAAGAAATTGAAGCTAACGAGTTGAATCATTCTATCCCTTATAAGGTTTTATGGGTGCAAAATGAGCATCAATTGGTAGTAAGGGAACAAGGATTATATAATTTTCAAATTGAAAATTACAAGGATGAGTTCTTATGTTATGTAATTCCAATAGATGCACCACACTACATCTTGTTGGAAAGATTATGGAAATATGATAAACAAGCTATTCATGTTGAGAAGAATAAAACCTACACCATCAAGAAGGATGCTCAAGAATTTGTTTTGAATACAATGACAATTAAGGAAGAGGATATAAAGGGGATTTCTAAATTGTGTTTGGTATCAGGGAAACAAATTCTAAAGGATTTGAAAAGGGATAGAAGATGTTTCATTTTTAGGATGGGTACACGTGCATTTATGCTCAAGGATATGTGTGTGTGTATGTGTGTGTGCGGGTATGTACACACACACACACACACACACATAAGAGCATCTTGAGTGCATGAGCAATCCACATCAATTGGATCTAAGTAAAGGAAAAGTGGTTAATGGGACATGAAATAATTTGATTCAATATAGTCTTGTTGATGGACTTGGATCCCAACTATGTAGCTTTAACTCACTAATGGAGTTAAATTCAAGGATCAATATCTAATTTTTGTCATAATGGTTGGGTCAAAGAGACTTAAAATTTATCTCCCTAATGGTCAATAGATCACTCACTAGGAATCGAGGAGATGCCATGAGGCTTTCTTTTATGGTTTTTGTCTTGTTGATGACTTGTGTGGACCATCTATTTGACTATTTGGGCTTTCATCTTGATATTTTATGGTCAAACTACCCTCCTCCACCTACAAAAGATACAATTGAATAGTTGGAGGAGTTGGTGGTTTTGTATGAACAAATTGTAGCAAATAGGGGAGGAACTCTGAGATGGAAAGGAAAGAAGAATTAAAACAATTGTCATTGGAGGAAAAGGTGAATTTCACAAACCTCGGAACAAGAATACTATGATAGGATGAACTTTATGTTGGAATTACAATAGGAAAGGTAAACTTTTGAGGGGGAGGGGGTGAATTAGTAGTTTAAACTTGAACCCATAAAACTTTTACCACACATCCATCTCATGCATTCAATGAGTAAACTGAAATAATATGCAAAGCATATGCATCTAAATCATGTAAGCATTCACACACATAACACCAAATATGATTACCTAGAAACCCTCCAAGTGAGAAGGTAAAACTAGGGTGGGGATGACACTCACAAATCTTCACTGCCACATCAATAAAGTGTATCCAATGAAGGTTACAATGTTTTGATCATCAATCATGATCTACCCTGTGAAAGGTATTCCTTGTTAAAGGCTTACAGAGACTGTTAGGTCTCACCTTGTTAGAGGATTTCAACACCCTTGAAGTGTGCCTTGTTAAAGGACTTTAACTTACAACTAAGTAAGCACCCTATTAAAGGATTTCATACAGCCTATTAGGACTACTTTGTTAAGAGATTTGACTAAAATCACCTGTTAGAATGTCTTAGCTTTGATCATGTGCTTAGCACTTGCTTGCTTGATAATAGATCACCTCTAAACACTCTCTTCTTGATCCTTCTCGATCTAATGTCTCTATGTTGTATACTTTTCTCTATCCTCTGTTCTACTCTAACTGATTTTGCAATTCAATTTCACTTCATAACTTCTAAGCCACCATGAATTCTTTGTTTCTACATGAAAAACTCTTTCTTAGCTCCTTCTATTCTGTACACACTCGTTGATAAATAGTTTAGGGTTTCATCCTCCTTAAGAAGACTTAGTGACTTAGGGTTAGGTATGAATCTATGGCTGAGATTCATCCATTTTGTTGCTTAATCCTTCCCATTTTTTATTAGTTGCATGTAATTGCATAGGGAATCCAACTAGAGATTTGTCCTTATCTCCACTATATCAAAATTCAATCTTAAGTCAACTAAAAAATGGTTTACATAGTTGTTTGTGCCATTACAAACAAATATGTCAAAACTGTGTTAGTCAACATCTAAAGTTGTTGATGCTCGACATGCATTAATCTTTCTACTGCAACTCAGCACCTGCATTGCTTGGTATCCACTATTTACTTGGCTCCTGTGTCACTCGGCATATACTATTTTTTTCTTGGCACTTGAGTGACTCGGCATGATCTATGGTTTTCTCAACATATGTCACTTGTTCGACATGAACTAAGTAAATAACTTAAGTGTGTTGACACTCACTTGTCAAAACCAATCTGAGGTCAATAATCTCCCCCTTTGACATGAGTGTCAAAACCACTTGAATATACATTATCATCCTTAATCTTATGAGCATAACATGTCTCAACTCGACTTATATACAAAACTTCAAAATTCCAAAATTTTCCAAAAACTTAGATACCTTAAAGTTTGATAACTCCCCCTGAGTTGATATGTTTGTTTTGTATCCAAAAATGGGTACTCTTATTGAGTAAATGTGTCTGTGCTAATACACTTTGACGTCATGTTGATTATCTTTCATCTGATACTTCTTGTATCTTGTTCTTGTATTTTGATGCTTACTCTCCCTTTGATGTCATTTTCATTCTCAAAAATATGTCTCCCCCTTTCTCTTTCATCTGATACTTCTTGTATCTTGTTCTTGTATTTTGATGCTTACTCTCCCTTTTATGTCATTTTCATTTTCATTTTCATTCTCAAAAATATGTCTCTCTCTCTTTATCTTATTCTCTCCCCCAAAAATATATATCTTCCGCTTTTTGACACTTATGCCAATGGGCTACACACTGATTGTGTGTTTGTCTAGAAAAATTTTATGGACATCTAATATCATCTTAAGAGTTGCATCCCAGTTCTCACATGCTACATCCAATGACTTGATTTGGATTGCAAGCTTGGCAACAAGGTGAACTAGACCATCTAAGGTAGAAAGATTGGGGTCTTTCTTCAGTAGGGTTTCAACATAGCCTAGCTCCTTGTGCAATAATTCCATATGGGGGGTGAGGGTTGGTTGGATGCTAGTCAGTTTGGCCCTTATGTTGGCCTCATCTGTTGTCAATACAACTAACTGAATCTGTGTTTGAAGCAATGTCCTGAAATGCTTCTCACTTTGAGCTAGATTCATTGGTAGTTTTGCACCTAATGCAGAAATTTGGCTCTCCAGACTTAGAATGTGATTTCTGGTCTCTTGGGTGAGGAGTGTTGGATTGCATAATTTTATGTAAAATGATAATATGTTCTCAAGTACCTTCTTCACATCCTCAACCTTAGTTTCCAATGCAACTGGTGTTAGTGCTATATCACCATATATTTTCTCATTCACTTTGTTTTGGAACTTCTTTTCTGACCATTCATGTAATTTGGCATTTGTATCTAGGTCTTCATTAGTGACCTTCTCCACTACATCTGTCAGTTGATCCATTAGTGGCTTGGTCTCATCTGGATTTGGCAGACTAAATGTATCTAAAAAGATGTCTTTAATGTCTTGAAGAGCCTGCTTTTGCATGTGCTCCCTTCCAAGCATTTCTTGATGATTTTTCCTTGATAGGGCCTACTAAAATGTGCCCATTTGTTATATTATCATGGTATCAAAATCAAATTTTGGTAAAATTATCTCTTCATCAAGACTCACATCTCCATATTGAATTACTTCTTCAACCTTTGATGAACTTGGGCTCGGTAGTGAGATTTGCAATGGAGTAGCATTTGTGCTTAGCTTCTGAAGAGTATGACTTGATGGAGTGCTAGATACTGGTAAGGTTATCAGGGCTTGGATGGAAATTTACTCCTTCGGTTGCTGCGTCATCTCACTCTCTTTAGGCTTGCCTTGTTTTGCCACGATGACTTGACTTGCACCTTATCCTTGTGCAGTAGGTGTAGATAAGTCTATCTAACTTGTTTCTACAGTAGCAACTTGTGCTTCCACTGTGCTCTTTTCTACAATATCAATCTTTGAAATTGTATCAACCTTATTTGATATGGCTTCTAGGATCTTTAATAAAGGTCGTACATTAATGATTGGAGGGATAATGAAAGGTGGTTCTTGTGGATTCACCTTTTCCCCTGCAACATCAGTCACCGATTTCTATAGCTCATCCACACTGACCAAAATAGGATTGTCACAAAGTTTGGCCTACAATGTAGACTAATCTAAGATCTTCTTCAATTCATCTTTAGTAAGGGGATTAATGTTCTGAGCTAATAGATCATAAACATCCTTGACAATTATTGTCTTAGTAGTTTCACTTGTGACATGTGGAGGACTGACACTTGGCAATTGTGTGTCTTGCACACTCTGTTCTTATGGCTGCTCAGGCTCAGCTATTGCCTTGTCATCTTCTTGCATTTCTGTTTCTCCTCCAACTATGTCACCTTTTTCATCATCTTTATCATCCTTTACTTCAATGGGTTCTTCTTCTCCTTCCTTTACTGTTGTCAACCCATAAGTAAGTTTCCACATCCGAGTGGTCTTCTTGAAAACATCCTCAATGTTTTTTTGCAAAATGCTAAAGGCTTTGTATTTAGGTACAAACCTAATTGCATACTTCTTCACAACCTTAGCAATTTATGCCTTTGTTAATTCTAGCATCACTTGGGCTAGAGATGTTTCTCTTATTTGCTTCTCCAAGTTTAGACAATAGTGTCATTTTTGCTCAACTCTATCATATTGAATTTTAGGCATTGAGTTGGAGATCTCTAGTGGAGTTGTCGTAATTTTTTCCATCATGGCATATATGGCCTCCTCCACTTGATTTTTCTCTACTTTACCCAATTTATCAAAATCAACATGACCAAATCTTGATAGATTTGCATTATTTCTAACATTTTCACATAAATTATCAAATCTAAGAAAGGATTATGACTCACCACCTTAAATTGGTTGTTGTCATCTGATTCAGTTTTCTCTTCATCAGACTCTGCTTGTGCCACATACTTTCTTCTTGGTCTCTTTTGTTCTTGACCTCCTTGTTCAGTTTGTTTTGTCTTTTCCTTGGCCTTTTTGTGTAGTTGCACGTGTGCTAGCTCTTGTAGTAGGTGTAGTGGGCTTAGCTTAGCTTGGTTTAACAATTTTCTTAGCCCTTGCCACAAGTTGTGCCTTGGCCTTCCTCTTCTTTGGCTCGATAGGAGTAGGTGCTTCCTCAGCTTCTTCTCCCTTGGCATTTAAAGTCTCCTCCTCTTCATGATCTTCTCCCATGTCTTGTGTCAAACCTAGAGGTGCTCGTGCTTGGGTTTCTTCTTCCTCTTCATCCTCTTCTTCTTCTTCTTCTTCTTCTTCCTGGACACCCTCTCCGAACTTAGCTTTCAACTTCTTTACTATCTTCTTATTTTTTTTCAAAGTTGAAGCAATCTTCAATTCCATGGTAATTTTTGATTTTACCATCTCATAGTTTCCAAATACCTTTGCACTTTTATCTACCTCTTCTGATATTTAAGTTGTGATGGCTGCAGAGGCTTCATGCACATTTATTTCATAACCAAGTGGCCTCAACAATCTTACTCTTGGTGTAGCAGCTTGCACATATGTATAGTTAGCATCCACAAGAAAACAAATGTCATCATAGTGTTTTTCAACTAAGGATACTAGTATTCTTAATCTTTCCTTCATCGACTTCTTGAAGTCTTCAAAATAGCTTGTCATTAGAGATTCAAAATTCTCTCCTGGCTACTCAATATACTCACCAATCTCCATTGCTATTAATATGTTGGTTTTCCATCCCACAGTGCCAAATGAGGGGAATGTGTTTTGCACATAAAAGAATATACAAATCAAAATTGAACCAAATTTGCACTGTGCACTCTTAGTTTTCCTGATTGCTCCAAGGTTCTCCATCAATTGTTGCAATTGTAGCTCTGGTGCTAAATCATATGTGTGATCTTTCTTTATAATTTTGTATCCCACATCCATAGCTACATAGGGCACACTATTCAATCTACTAGATTGGTAGAACTTGTGTGATATTATTCTTACAACAAAATCAATCAATGGATCAGTGGTTGTATCTATTGTCATGCCTCTTTTGTTCCAGACAGCTCTAGTGTTCTTTTCAATCACCTCCTTAGATTCACTTCTTAGTGTCTTAGGCTGATCTAGGGTTGGGTAACTAGTAACCCTATGAACTATTCTTTTAGTTATTTTAATAGGTCCATTATCCAACCATAGTGAACCGTCATGGATTCAACTAAGCACTATCCTAATCCACTTTATTTTGAATATATTTGGAAAATCTAGGGCTCATGTTAATCCCTTTCTCTCAATGATTTTGAACTCTTCCTTCAAAACACTATTATCACAAAGTTTGTCATATGCCTCCCTAATCTCCATGTCACCGATGCTACCAATCTTGTAGTTATAGCATTCTCTTACATCTTGTACCATTATTACATTTGCATAATCATCAATAATGCACCATAAGGGTCTTGCTTAGACACAATGTTAGGAATGGCTTTAAAATTGGGTTGCTTGACCTCATTACTTACTAACTGAACATTCAAAACTTCTTTCCCTTTTGCATTCTTCAAATTAGATGCCATAATGAGAAACCAGGGTTTGCAAAATTTTTAACTACGTAGCTCGACTCTTGATAAATACCTTGTGAAATCTGATGAACTAGCATATAATCATTGCTTAGATCTTTTTGCAACTACTTGGATGTATTTCCAAATTGCCTTATACTCTACTCACTCTTTCTCGAATTTGAAATCATGAAAAATGAATTAAAATTGATCAAATACCCTTTGAAAACCTTGCAATTAATGCTAAGTGCTTACACAACTATAAGCTTGACATCAACCAATTTTAGGCTCACTCGGCATCCATTGACATTTCCATCACTCAACAACTACTATGAGATCAACATCAACTAGCCATACTACTAGCTCGACATCTTCTAATTTCACTTGGCACACATAGGAAATATTTCATGCTCGGCAACAACATGAAAAACTCAGATATTTATCTTGAATTTCTAACAATATCCTGCATCTTTATTCATGCTAATGCAGTCCTTTCAATACTAGCTTCCTTTAGAATTGATGTATGATATAGCTTTTAAATATTAGTCCCACATACCTTTTGATTGCCTAGTTTGATGAGGTGTGATCACCTGACCCATTAGATGAAGTGATCCCTTCTCCATTTGATGTGATGCAACCATCTTTCTTTTTCCATGTCTTATTAATCTCATTTCTGATGTGTTCAACATTTGCCTTGCCTCTTTCTTTATCAAATTCACAACTTGTTGCTTTTGACCTAGTTGGACAATATCTACTAATGTGACTAGTCTTCAAGTAGTTGAAACATGTGGTTTGACTTAACCACCTTTGATAGTTAACACTGAAGTGTGTCCTAATATAATTCTCAGGAACATGTCCATATTTTGGACAATAATGACAACTATATCTTGTATTAGAATCCCAGTTATAAGAGTTGCCATAGTTCCTTACCTTTGTTTTCCTGTTTGATGACCACATGGGTTTTGATTTGCATTCAAATGCTCTATGTCCATACTTCTGACAATTGTAGCAATATCCTTCAAATCTTTGTGTATGCATGGTCCTGGTTCTACATTCATGTGCCTGATGACCTTGCTTTTTTCACTTATGGTAGTGAATCATGCTCTTATGATTGAATTTTGATTTATAATCTTGCTCCTACACACATTAGCAGCATGTCCTTTCTTACCACAATTACGACAAGTAGTTTTGGAGCTCTTACCTTTATTGTTCCTTTCTTCTACACTTTGGGATGACTCTCCTCCTTCAGGACTTGTGTATCCCAGTCCAAATGCATCATTATTGGATCTAGGGGATCTCAACAATTGTTCAAAGTATTTGATGACTTCATTTGGTTTGTTGAAACTTTCAAAAAATTTCCCTCTTTAGGTCATTCTGCAACTTCAATGTAGTTATCTCAATGTCCTTGACATTCAATTCATAGTTGAGATTCATCATTTGACTTGAAGTATCTAATTGCATGTTGGAAATCTTGGTTAGTTTTTATGATTTCTCTTCTATTCTATTGGCCAAAACCTTTTTATCTTCTTCAATCATGGCTTTGTCTTACATGGATTTCTTCTTTTGTTCAACCACTTCACATAGCATTATAGCTTGTGACTCGTTCTCTAATTTGAGATTTTTGATTTCCTCAGCTTGGGCTCTATTCTTTTCCATTAGATATACAATTGCTGCATCAAATTCATTTGAGTCTCCATCTGCAAATAGCTTAGTAGTGTCTATCTCTTTGTATTTTGTTCCATTCTCCACAATAAGAATTTCCTTCTCTTCAAAGAATTCTTTAAGTCTTCTCTCACTTGATTCAATTGATGTACTATGAGATGTATTTCAATCTCTTGGTTCTTGATAGTCTTTCCCAACTTGTAGACTTCCATTTCAAGATCTTTCCTTAAAGCTGTAAAGCTTCTCTTTCAAAGAACAAGGCTCTGATACTAATTGTTGGAATTACAATAGGAAAGGTAAACTTCTGAGGTGGGGGGGTGGCGGGAATTAGTAGTTTAAGCTTGAACCCATAAAACTTTCACCACACATCCATCTCATGCATTCAATGAGTAAATTGAAATTATATGCAAAGCATATGCATCTAAATCATGTAAACATGTAAGCATTCACACATATAACACCAGATATGATTACCCATAAACCCTCCAAGTGAGAAAGTAAAACTAGGGTGGGGAAGACACCCACAAATCTTCACTACCACAGTAATAAAGTGTATCCAATGAAGGTTACAATGTTTTGATCATGAGTCATGATCTACCATGTGAAAGGTATTCCTTGTTAAAGGTTTACAAAGACTATTAGGTCTCACCTTGTTAGATGATTTCAACACCCTTGAAGTGTGCCTTGTTAAAGGACTTTAACTTACAACTAAGTAAGCACCCTATTAAAGGATTGCATACAGCCTATTAGGACTACTCTGTTAAGAGATTTTGAATAAAATCACCTATTAGAATGTCTTAGCTTTGATCATGTGCTTAACACTTGCTTGCCTGATAAAAAATCACCTCTAAACACTTCTCTTCTTGATCCTTCTCGATCTGATGTCTCTATGTTGTATACTCTTCTCTATCCTCTGTTCTACTCTAACTAATTTTGCAATTCAATCTCACTTCATAACTTCTAAGCCTCCATGAATGCTTTGTTTTTGCATGATTTTTTTTTTTAGCTCCTTCTATTCCTTACACAATCATTGATAAATAGTTTAGGTTTTCATCCTCCTGAAGAATACTTAGTGACTTAGGGTTAGGTATGAATCTATGACTGAGATTCATCCATTTTTCCACTTAATCCTTCCTATTTTTTGATTGACTACATGTACTTGTATAGGGAATCCAAGTAGATGTTTTTCCTTATCTCAAAAATATCAAAATTCAATCTTAAGTCAGCTCAAAAATGGCTTACATAGTTGTTTGTGCCATTACAAACAATATGTCAAAATTGTGTTACTTGACATCTGAAGTTTATGATGCTTGGCATGCATTAATCTTTTTGCTACGAGTTAGCACCTGCATTGCTTGACATCAACTATTTACTCAGCTCTTGTGTCACTCAACATATATTGTCTACTCGACACTTGAGTGACTCAGCATGGTCTATGGTTTTCTCGACATATGTTACTTGTTCGACATAAACTAAGTAAATAACTTAAGTGTGTTGACACTCACTTTTCAAAACCAATATGAGATCAATAGTTTATGTGCCAATAATGTAATTTAATTTTAATAATAAAGGAAGAACAATTTTTTATTTTGTTTGCATTAGCGAGATTTTTGGTTGTGAATTTTGTTATGAGTTTGGGCTTATCCTTGGGCTCGACTATTGCAAGTGGTATCAGAGTGGGTTTGTGAATTAAAGGTGTTAGGAGGTACGAAGTTTTCATATAGATATTTTTTTGTAAGTAAGAGGAAAGGGCGATAATACTTTTAACTTCAACTAACTTGTGTGTATAATAACACATAGAGGACATGACAGGGGAAGAGGAGGGTGAAGAGAAGTAGACTCCACAATAATGGATATGTTGAGAGGAATGGGAGGAAGGCTTGAAACCATTTAAATATTACACTATAGAGGTATTCATTTTCAAGACATCAATGAAAATGACGAAGAGTTTGAAGTACCAAAACAAGAAAATCAACTAAGGCTCAGTCAAAGAGAAAAAAGGTCAAGTTGAGCCTTATAATGGTAACTTGAATTTAGTGAATTGTTGGATTGGATTTTGAGGTGGAGAAGTAATTTGATCCTGAAGGTATACAAGAAGAAGACAATAATATGAAAAATACTCCTCCAGAGTTCAAGGAGAACTCATCCCTACGGTGGAATCACTTGCAAGTCACTAGATAGTGAAGAGGAAGGGAAAATATGAAGTCATGGGTTAGGACGATGACTAGATTGAAAGAATTTTTTTTTCTCATTGATGACCATGTAAGATTATTCAAGAATTTGTAAAACCTAAAAAAAAGAGAAATAAGTGTAAAGATTACACAAGAATTATATAGACTTAACATACATGCAAGTCATGTTGAAAATGGAAAAAGTGTTTGGATTTTTTAATGGTTTGTGTTTGTCAATTCAAGATGGAATAAGTCCACCTACATTGAAAATTGTAAAGTAGGCCTATCAATGTGCTTTAAAGGCCAAAAATATATTAAATAAGAAGCAACAAAATGATTAAAATAGTTTAGGCATAAATGCATGTGATGGAGGACAAAGTAGTGGTGGAAGAGGAAATTATACCAAAGAAGATGGAGCTAGCACCTCTCATGTTGAAGGATGTAGATGTAACTTCCATGGATGATGAAATTATTTCAGAGTAGAGGGAAGCTCTAGAAAAGGGAGAGGTAGAGGATTCACTAGCATGTGTTATCAATGTGCCCAAACTGGGATTAGAGCATTTGAATATTCTTAAGTGTAACAAGGTCGAAAAGGGAAGGAAGCCAAAATTTATGTAGCCTAAGAAGGGGATGGAGTTGTAAATATCTTAAAATGTGGAGAGGATGCAAATTATGGAGAATCCTTAATGTTGAGAATGATTTTACTCAAACTAGAGAAGATGGATCCTAAACCAAATCGAGAAGGAAATTGTTTAGGGCTAGATGCAAATTTTGTAAAGTAGTAATTAAGCGGCATCACAAAAAGTATTGTGCATGGGGTGCTAGTAAAGAAATTGAAGCTGACGAGATTAAACATCCTATCCCTTATAAGGTTGTGTGGGTGTAAAGTGGGCATCAATTGGTAGTAAGGGAACAAGGTCTATATAATTTTCAAATTGGAAATTACAAGGACGGGTTATTATGTTATGTAATTCCAATAGATGCACCACACCATATCTTGTTTGAAAGACTATGGCGATATGATTGACAAGTTGTTCATGTTGAAAAGAATAAGGCCTACACCATCAAGAAGGATGGTCAATAATTTGTTTTGAATGCAATGAAAATTGAGGAAAAGGATGTAAAGGGGAGTTCTAAATTGTGTTTGGTATCAGGGAAATTTTTTCTAAAGGATTTGAAAAGGGATAGAGTTTCTTATACCTTTTTTTGCAAGATGATGCAAAACATGGCAACAAATGAGGAGGAGAAGTTACTTTTGGGAATTCAAAAGTTTATTGATAAGTACACATAAATAATGATGAAAGAATTTTTGGATGGGATGTTGACAATAATATAAATCAATTATTGTATGAATTTGATTGCAAGTGCAAGATTGGAAAAATATGACATTGTATAGGATGACAACTCAAGAGAACAATGATATAAATAAATGATTCCAATAGTTGTTGGATAAAGGGTTTGATTAGAGAAAGTATGAATCCATAGAAAATAAATACAATATTGGAAGGGAGGTGATTAGAGCATGTGTAATGATTTGAAAGAAAATCGGTAAGATCACCATCAATTATAGGTTTCTTTTAACCCTAGATGGATGATTTAATAGATTATTTGAGTGGAAAAATGTACTTTTCAATGATTGACTTGAAGAGTGGATACCATCAAATAAAAATAGGCGAAGGGGATGACTCAAAAAATAAATAAAATAAAGGATGAATTATATGAATAGTTGGTCATGTCATTTGGGTTAACAAGTACACCCAATACATCCACTAGATTGGTGAACGAAGTGTTGAAGCCTTATCTTGGCAATTTTATTATTTTCCATGTTCATTATAAAAAGGTTTTCAATTAAACAAAATGATGCAGGAGCATCTTGGGTTTTCTTGATGACTACTTTGAAGTTCAGGAGAGGAGGCTTGGTAGTTGCTTTGGAGGGTTCTTGGACTGGTACTCAATCGAAGAAGGAGTGGTGCTCAGTCACTATTGGGTTTAGTGTTGGCTGAGTAGCTCAGTTTTTGAAGGGGACTCAGTCGTTGAAGGAGCTTGGCAGATACTATTGATCAACATGTGTTGGTTGCTCAAAAATGCTTGGGAGTTTGTTGACACTTGACAGTATGTTGGTGTTGACTGGAGTTCTTGGTGCATTTAATGCATGTAGCATGTGATCACAACATGGATCGATCTGGGAGTTTGTGTGGACCTATTTGTGGTCTTGGTTATCTCTCATACGTGCATTTAATATTGGTTGTAAACTTGGGGCTTGTCCTAAGTATCTTGTGTAGTTGTCGCATGTTAACTATAAGTTAACACGAGGGTTAATGTTTTGTATTTAATGTTTGTTATGAGTCGACTTGTGGCTTAAATATGCATTTAATGCAAGGGTTTTATTTAATTTTGTAATTGCTAGGCCAACTTGTGGTTTAGTTGGGTATAAGTAAGGTGTCTTATGGAGTCTTTATTCATTCATTTAGAGGGAGTGGATCCTGAGTTCAACGTGGATTAGCTAAAGGGTGAGTTTTCCTAAGTCTATGGACAAAGCACCAAATGTGAGGTAATTTACAATAGGATTGTGGTAGAGTGCAAGTTTGTGAGAAGGACTGTTGGCTATAGTTTAGAAACAAGGAGGTTGCTTGGTGGCTTACGAGCACAAGTTGAGATCTTGAGAGTTTCTACTAGAGTGTTGTTGTGTTACGAATTTGAACTAATTTGGCTTAGTGTTGTGAGTTGGATCTTGTGGAATCTTGCAAAATTGTTATTGTAATTGCTATTGTATTTGGCCCTAACTTGAAAGGCCTTATAGTTAGGCATATTGCATGCAAACAATTATTTTACAAATAAAGAGTTGTGATTTGGTATCAGATATTGCATTGTTATTGTGTTTCCACTATGTGGTTAATTGTTGGGGGCTAGGACATTTCCTACCTTGCACTGCATCAGGTGGTATTAGAGTGTTAGCATGAATGATAATGATACTACATTGGGGGAGTATCCTAAGCATTGAAGAGTATTGATATGTTGCATTCATGACTGCATTTTTCATAGATGTCAACATATTAGTAATTCTGTTAAGACTAGAAGAATAACAGTCAGTAATCTTAGTATGCATAGGAGATGAGGAAGTTTCAAATGATGCATAGTGGAGGATATGTTCCTGATATTTTCTTGATGATGTGGTTCAAAGGACTAAGTCTGATTCGATGTTGTACGAAAGTTACACTTGTTTTACTAGAAGTAGTGCAAAAATAGAGCATTGAAAAATAGAATTATGATGATCTATCGCTATCTTTCATCTGAGATATAATGAAGGTGATGCATAGTTAATAGTGATAGAGGATGGTTGTATGATGATGCCATCATGTGCACATGATGTGGTTTCACACTTATAAAGTTTTATGTAGACTGTGAGCCAACAGTGTTGTTGTAATTGTGAATTAATTAATTATCTTATTTTACTTAACTGGGAAAACCTCAAGGCAAACTCAAGGAATTATTATGAATATATGGTATAAAGGAAAGTTTTTTTCCTTATTTTTATGTGATAAGTATCAAGAGGATCAAGTGGGGTGCGAAGTATTAGTGCACAAATCAAAAAGGAGTAGAATGCTTACTAAATGTGTGTAAGCGATCCAAGGGATCATTAGATTCGCAGTATGAGATTTGATTACAAGATCTAAAGGAGTAGAAGTACAGTTGACAGGATAAAGATAGAGGAATAAGTACATTTTAGTTCTAATATTCTACAAGGAATAATATAGAGATCATTTGGACAATGGGTTCTTTGATCTTAACATTGAAGTTGTTTGGGCAGTGGCTCTAACTATCTTCCACAACTCCTAATAGGGTTGACACAAGTCCTAATAGGGTTGACACAACTCCTAACAGGGTTGAAATCTTGTAACAGGGATTCAAAGTCTCCTAATAGGGACTCATATGTACTGAATGTTGTAACAAACTCCTAACAGGGTCTATCCTCTAACAAGGAATATTTATATTAGTACATCATCTTGTGGGTACCATCCCCACCGGGGTTTTCCTTGTAATCAAGGGTTTCCCTAGTTAGCATATCTGGTGTTAATTGTGCATGAGTATCTTGTTGTGGTTTCAATTAATATTACTCACATGGTTAAGTTTATTTAAGGTTAATGTTTGTGATGATAATTGGACAACTGATTCACACCCCCCTCCCCTCAGTTATTTCAGTGGACTATAGATTCTTACAATTGGTATTAGAGCATCAAGTCCTTGAAGATAAGGCTTAAAAAATTTGGGAGATCAATTGAAAATATGTTCAGGAAAGATAGTATGAGATTTGATGGGGCCAACTATGATAGTTGGAAGGAGAAGATGAAGACTCATCTATTATGCATGGGTTTGGGTTATTGGATCTTGACAAAGAGTGTGAAGACAACTGTGGAAGAAGGAAAGCTTGAAGAATGTAGTGAAGTAGAGAGAGATCTATTCATGTGTAACATGAGAGCTAGAGAAGCCCTACTGTTAGCTCTTCTTGAGAATGAATACAATCAAGGAAAGACATTTCAAACTTCTCATGAAATTTGGAAAGCATTACAAGTTACTTTTGAAGGTGATGAACATGCAAAAAGGATGAAATTGCAAAGTTAGATTTGTGCATTTCAAGATGCTAAGATGATGGAAGATGAGTCCATTAGAAATTATGTAGGAAGAATATCAAAAATTGTTGTAGGTATTTGATCTCTTAGTGGAAGTAAGCAAGATGATGAGGGTATATGGAAGATCTTGAAAAGTCTATCACCACCATTCAAAAAAATAGCTCAAATGATTCAGCTAGTAATGCCCTACACCAAATATTTCATAAAGGAAACTTTGATTGAAAGATTAGAATATGTAGAAACATAAATGAGACAGTCTAGAGAATTAGCCATAGTTGAGATAACTTTCAGTGCTATGCACATTCGACCTAATCTGTCAAGAAGTACAACCGTAAGAGGAGATTTTTCTTAAAGCAGATAAGAAGATTGAAGAAGGAATAACCCTTCTAGTAAGAAGAGAGAAAGATGGTAAGAAAATATTTAAATTTTGGACTTGTGATGAATATGGTCATTATGCATCTAAATGTCCCAAAAGAGAAAAAGTTTAGAGGAAAATTTAAGCCTAGAAGAGATAACGATAGAAATTACTTATATGCTAATGAGGACAAAGAATTTTATGAAAAAGATCAAAGTGAAAGTGATGATGAATTAGGATTTGTGGCTATTAAGGAAGATAACCTTGATAGAGAAATTAGAGAAGAAAGAGCTCTAGTTACCCAAGTTGAGAAGAAATCAGATTGGATAATTGATAGTGGATGTTCACATCACATGACTGGTAATATGAACAAATTTGTTAAGCTTGGAAATCATGATTGAGGTATTATTAGAGTTGGTATTAATACAACCTGTCATATTACAGGAATTGGATCTATTACTTTTGATGGAAAAACTAACACTTATGATGTTTACTTTGTTGATGGCTTGAAACATAATTTATTAAGTGTAAGATAGTTGTAGACAAAGGATATCTATTGTAGCTCACATAGAAGAATTGCATTATCAAAGACAAAGATGGTAAGATGATTGGTACTAGAACTAGATCCAGAGGTAATGTATTTCAGTTGAATCCTACTAAAATAACATATTTGGTTACAAAGGTTGATAATAGTTGGTTATGGAATAGAAGTTACTGTCATATAAACTTTAATAATATTGTGAAAGTTAGAAGTACATTTGCAGTGAGAGATCTACCTAAGATTATTAAGCCTACTAATGTTGTCCGCAACGAATGTATTTTGGCTAAGCAGAGGAAAGTGTCTTTTCCTAGCAAGAAGTTCTCTACTACAGAGAAATTGGAGATTGTTCACATAGATCTAAGTGGTCCTACAAGAACCAGAGGATTATATAGTGAAAGTTACTTTATGATTTTTGTTGACGATTTCACTAGGATGATGTGGGTAGCATTTCTCAAAGAGAAGTCTGAAGCTTTTGAGAAATTTAAGATATTTAAGAATAGAGTTGAAAATGAATCTGATGTTAAGATTAGATAAGGAGGATATTTCACCTCTAGAGAGTTTAACATTTTCTGTGAAGAGAATGGGATCAAAAGATAGTTATCTTCACCTAGAACACCTGAACATAATGGGATTTCTAAAAAAATCAACAAGTCAGTAGCAGAAGCAACAAGAGAAATGTTATTTGAGAATGATGTCTCAAAGACATTTTGGAGAGAAGTAGTTAACACTATAGTATATACTCTGAACAAAGTATAGATCAAGAAAGGTACAAGCAAGACACCCTATGACTTATGGTTTGGTCACTCACCATCAGTTAATTATTTCAAAATTTTTGGAAGTAAGTGTTACATAAAGAGAGATGATGATATTGGTAAGTTTTAAGGTATGTTTCTTTGTTATTCATTGAAAAACAAAGCATATAGATGTTTCAACTATAGAACTAAGACAATAGTTGAGTGTGCAAATGCAAGGATTGATGAAAAATTTGGTACTAAAGAGAAAATAATAGATTATAGTTCTAATGAAGAAGGGGATAATTTTGGAATTTTTAGATAGAATGTTGAAGTTCTTTTTGGGGCTAACAACGGTTTGTAGAATGAAGTATCTGTTGAGCACAAAGAATATTAGAGATTTGAACCTAGGGAAGAAATCAGAGTTGAGATGTCAACTCCTTCCTACAGAAACATAATAAAGAATCACCCTCCTGAGTAGATAATTGGGATCAAGGATAAAGGTACGATGATAAGAAATATAGTAAAAAAGGAATTGTGTTCCTCTGATCAAGAGTTTCCCTAGTTAACATATCTGGTGTTAATTGTGCACGAGTATCTTGTTGTTGTTTCAGTTTATATTACTTGCATGGTTAAGTTTGTCTAAGGTTAATGTCTATGATCATAGTTGGATAAGTGATTCACCCCCACTCTCAGTTATATCAGTGGACTATATATTCTAAGACAAAGTGAAGATTTTCCTAAGTGCGTAGACAGATCACCAAAGCTGAGGCAATTTACACTAGGACTTGGGTTGAGCGAGTTTGATTTGAGTTGATCTTGATCTAGAAGTGGATTGTTCTTTTTGGAGCCCTAAATCTCTTGGTTTTGAGGTGGTAGATCGTGGTTATGACTTACAAATTGCAAAGGGCTTGTAGATGGATTGATGGATGCAAAGATGGAAGATTGATCTTGTTGAGGCATGAATTCAGAGAATTTGTGTATTGCAGATCTATGTTCATAGACTTGTGATTTGGTTCCTGATTGTTTGTGTGAGGTGGCAGGTTGCGATCTGACTTGCAAACAATTTGGGTTTATCACAGGGAGAGTGGGAAAGATTTGTCACATAGGGTTTGCGAAGATCTTGGGAGATGTCTCTGAGAGGATTAAACCCTAGGATGATTGTGAATATCCATGATGTGGTGGAGAGGAGGTTTTCAAATATGTTTTCTCAGTTTGAAGCTAGTTTATTTGATCGAGCTAAGGAGGTGTTTGCTTAGTTTGAAGCTAGTTTGGCTGATTGAGTTAAGGATAGGATGAGGAAGGCATTCTATAGATGTCTGTGGAGCTAGAGTCTACAAATCCGAAAGAGATTTTTCTGGCTAGTTATAAGACTTATTCAAGAGAGAAGATGGCATGGCAAGGTTGAGGTGGAAGAGGATGGTTTTGTTGATTAGTTTGTGGAGTCTGATACCAAACTTGCAGAGAAACTTCTAGTTTTTGCTGAGGATATTTCTAACCTTGTTGATGTTGGGATGGACATTGGTTTTCATGATCAATCGGTTGGGTCTGAAATGGATATTGTAGAGCACTTGGTCATGGATGATTTGGTTGCTATAGGTGGTGAGTTGTATATTGCATGACATCTTCTTGTGAGCAATAAGATTACTAGTATTGTCAATTTGACATGTGTTGATGGAAATCTATATATTGCTATTGATGTGGAGTTTATTATTGCTAGTGCAGATGAGGATTTGTTGATGAAGCATTATGTTCAGTTTGTTCCTAGGAGTGAGCATGCTGATTGGATAGTTGAGATTCTAGTGTTTGACAGAATGATGCAAATGTGGATGATGTGCAGATTGGTTTTCTTGTCCCTATTGGAGTGGAAGCCATTGGTGAAGATGAAGATGGTTGTTGATCTTTCTTTGGACATCAAAGTGTGGGACACACTTTTCTATTTACCTAGGGAATCTGATGTAGGAGCATTTTGGGTTTGCTCGGTGACTACTTTGGAGTTCATGGGACGAGGCTCAGTAGTTGCTTTGGAGGGTGCTTGAATTGGTACTCGGTCGAAGAAGGAGTGTTAGTTTGTGGTGATTAATTAGGGAAGTACTATACATACTTCATAATTCATTGGGGTTCAAAAAAAAATTTCTTAACATGGCCAACATGTTTGGACTAGCCAACATATGGTTGACATGTTGTAACCCTAAAGTGGAAAAACTACTTGTATAAAAGTGCTTAGGATTAGGTATCTTTGATAATGTGTGATGAAAAATTATTTCTTGTAGTGGTATTAAGCTATAAGGGATTACATAATGTAATCAGGTTGTAACCACTGGATCGTAATAATATTGGACTTGATGTTTGGTATCCAAGGTTTGGGTGAACCATATTAAATCTTGGTGTCTTATGTTCTCTTCTATGTGATCTATTATTTTTTGATATTGTTTATATTTTCATGTAATTGGTATTTCTATCTGAGGTTAATCCTAACAAGGAGTGGTGCTCGGTTGCTATTGGGTTTAGTGTTGGTTGAGTAGCTTGGTCTTTTAAGGGGACTCAATTGTTGAAGAAGCTTGAAAAATACTATTTGCTCGACATGTGTTGGTTGCTCGACATGTATTGGGTGCTCGACATGTATTGGTTCTTGACATGTGTTGCTTACTTGACAATGCTTGGGAGTTTGCTAACACTTGGCAGTGTGTTGGTGTCAACTGGAGTTTTTGGTGCATTTAATGCATTAGCATGTGATCATGATGTGGATTGATCTAGGAGTTTGTGTGGACCTATTGGTGGTCTTGGTTATCTCTCCTATGTGCATTTAATATTGGTTGTAAACTTGGGGCTTATCCTAAGTATTTTGTGTAGTTATCACGTGTTAATTGTGGGTTAACGTGAGGGTTAACATTTTGTATTTAATGTTTGTTGTGAGCTGACTTGTGGCTTAAATATGCATTTAATGCAAGAGGTTTATTTAATTTTTTAATTTCTAGGCCGACTTGTGGCTTAGTTGGGTATGCGTAAGGGGTCTTGTGGAGTCTTTATTCATTTATTTAGAGGGAGTGGATCATGATTTTAGCATGGAGTAGCTAAAGGGCAAGTTTTCTTGAATTTGTGGATGGAGCGCCAAATGTGAGGCAATTTATAGCAAGATTGTGATAGAGTGTGAGTTTGTGAGAAGGGCTAGTGACCACAGTTTAGAAACAAGGGGGTCGTGTGGTGGCTTGCAAGCACAAGTTGAGATCTTGAGGATTTCTACTAGAGTTTTGTTGTGTTACAGATCTGGACTAGCTAGGATTAGTGTTGTGAGTTGGATCTTGTGGGATATTGTAGAACTGTTATTATAATTGTTGTTGTATTTGGCCCTAACCTAGAAGGCCTTATAGTCGGGCGTATTGCATATAAACAATTATTTTATAAATAAAGATTTGTGATTTGGTATTATATCTTGCATTTGTGTGGCATTTTTATTGTGTTTCCATTGTGTGGTAATTTGCTAGGGGCTAAGACATCTTCTTTGGGGACTCTCCTACCTTGCACTACATCACAAAAGAGGAACATTTGGCACATGTTAGGTTTGTATGACAAAAATTGAAGGAAGAAAAGCTATTGCTAAATCTAAAATGTGTAGTTCAGTGAAGGAGTTAGTCTTTTGGGGATTACTAGTTTCAAAGGAAGGATTAAAATGGACCTAGAAAAGGCAATGACTATTGTTGATTGGCCATCACCAAATATTACATTTGAAGCCTATTATTTTTATGGGTTGGAGAGATTCTTTAGGAAGCTTGTGAGAAATATCAATGGAAAATTTTCTTTCATAACTAAAAAATTAAAGGGGCTAAGAAAATAATTCAAGTCAACAACAATAAAGAAGAAGCATTTTTTAATGTTAAAGAGTAAGGTGATCAAGTGGCCAATTTTGACATTGGGTAGGCTTTGAAAAAAAAATCTAGGTTGGTTGTGATACATGTGGAATAGCTATAGGAGAAGTTCTTAGTTTAGGGGGAAGATCAATAATATACATAGTCCTAAGGTTGTATCAAACAGAAAGTAAGAATTAATGATAAAAATGAACACATCAAATTTGTAACATTTATAATGTTTCAACTTTGATATGTTCATTTTTTAAAGCATTGGGTTTCATTCTAAACCCTAGCTCAATGGAGCTAGAGCACAATATTTTGAATTCTATTACCATCTTTGTTGACAACCAAATAATTACATAATAGTTTTAGAAGGTTGTGAAGTCAAATAGAAAGATCTTTGAAATAGCTCGAAAAAGAATTTTTTGTAAAAGAACTTGATATTTTGAGGAAGATGTTACACTACATGTGTTTTCTTTTCCAGTTTTCTTCTAATCTTGTTTTTAATGACTTTTTTTTCCTTAGTTTGTTTATAAATATTATGATTGAATATCTTTGTTAAGTGTTTGTTGATATGTTTTGACCCTAGTCTAAAATTTGAATTTAGTTGTTGCATCTATTATTAAGGTTGTCCTAAATTAGAGCATACATTCTTTCTCTTGAAGGGTTAACAAATTTTAGGGTCTTTTGATTTAAATATTTTGAACCCTAGTTAAGGTTGTTTTCCTTTGAAGTATCAAATGTATATTTCATATTGTCTTTCACGTGCTTGTTTTGTTACATTATATTAAAATACTTGTTAAGAGTTCTCAAGTTTATTTGTATTTCATAAGATCTTGAGTATTCATAAGCGTTTAATAAACTCTTGAGTCAGGTGTGTTCTAGTTTTCTAAACTTGTAGTACGGTCTTTACAAACTATGTTTATCACATGTAATTTGGGTTTCTTTTATTGAATTATTTCTTAACACATCAATTAAGTCGAAACATAATGGTAATTAAAAATATCATTTTCTTATTGTATCATAGTTTATATAATCCCGATCAAGGATTCGAGTTACTTGTGTGGTAATAGGCATATACTATGCCAAGATATTGTTAAGATGAATTTATACATTGTGAATTGAGATAGAAAAAGGCAAAGACAAGACATGTTAATGTATAACAAAGACTATAGTATTTTGATTTTTTAACCAAAGATACACACTTAATTTATTAAAGAACTCATCAAAGAAGGAAAATAAGTTTTTGTTGTGAATTATTATTATTTTATCAGAGATAAATGCATGTCGTTAAATGATTCTTTATCAAGGAATATATCAATTAACTTTTTAGACACATAATGGAAGATAGTTTTGAATAACTTGTAATTTATAATTAAATGTGGAAGTTACATTTTGGTTTATTGGTTTCAAATGCTTTGTAAGCATCACACAAGGGATTTTTTCTATGTACAAAGAGGATAGTTGGATCTACATGAAAAATTCTTTATATTTTGTGCACATCAATTTATGATCAATAATACTTGATTGATATCAAAGTTGTCTTCACCTAATATTATGTGTTAATAATAAAAAACATATTTATATTCAATAATGTATGGATTAAGCTATTGATCTCTATACTTAATCAAGATTTCTAACTTGGTGTGTATCTACAATTGTAAAGTGAAGGTAAGTTAGTGAAGCATTGAAAAGTCTATTAATGAGAGAACACCATTGTTGAGACATATGTATAGTCAATGAGGCATTACCAAAGTATATTTCCACATAAGCTAGTGAGGCAATTTGAGTGGGCTTATTCACCACAGGGTTTCCACTTAGGACATATCTTGTATTATATTCATTGTGTACATTTAATTTATATTGTTATCCCTCCTTGTTTATTTTGATTAAATATCATAAGCTTTGATTAAAATTTATACTCCAAAATGGTCTGCATGATTTCATAGACTTTTTGGTTGACTTGTCATGCATTTTTCAATTTATAATGTCCTAGTAAAAAATATGTTGATGATACCATATTTAATGGTGATGATAATACTTGTAAGAATTTTGGTCAACAAATGTAGAAAGAATTTGAAATGTCTATAGTTCTAGTGAAACATCCCTTTTTACTAGTCTTCAAGTTATGTAAAAGTAATATAGTACCAAGTTTTATTTCTCAAACAAAGTACACAAAAAAATATTTAAGAAATTTAGAATGGGAGAATCAAAATTAATAACAATATGGTTGGATGTTGGATGTTGGTTAAGAAAATATGATGAATCTTTGAAATTTGATAAATTTTTTATAGATATATTATTTATGGAGTGTTATAATTACCTTCTTCAAGACCTAATAGTATACATGTGGTTTTATTAGCCGCCAAATGTCAAGCAAGTCCAAGGCAATCTCATGAGGTCGATATAAAAATATATATGTAAATTATTGAAAGGTGTTTTATGTTTTTTAATATGGTATAGAAGAGGTGGTGATTTCTTGCTAAAATATATTATAGATGTTCACCAAGCTAGATGTGTCGATGATAGAAGAAGTACTAGTTGTAGAGCATTATTTTTAGGAGATGAGATAGTTTATAAGACGATGAAGAAGTAAGATTAGGTTTTACCATCAACTACAAAAGCCAAATATATTGTAGTATTGTTGGTAAATAGATTTGTCACAGAGAATACTTCTTCAAAACTAACCCTATTTTTCCTATGAACAATGAAAATTGTGCCACTAGTTAGAGAGATTATAATCTAATCACAATTTTATTGAAATCTTCCTCTATGTTTAAGAGGGGGAGATTCCTTGTATGATGGGCATATTTGTTATTTTTGTGTACTTTTCACTTGAATTTACAAAAGGAAACAAGATAAAACTAAAGGAAACAAATAACATAAACCCCAATACTAGACATACACATACTAGTTTAGATTCACAACCAATAACTAATTACAAGGGGGGTTTAGCACACAATACAATAATGATGAAAGAAGAAGAATATACTTCAAAAGATAAATAGATATGTTATAATAACATGTCTAGATAAAGCTAATAAGATATGAATGTGTTTCATTACATCAATTACATCGACTATTAACACTTCACATAAATGTATAGAAGGATCACTAATTTAAGATACACAATATAGAAACCATAACTCATAATAACTCTTTGAACATATAAACCAATGTACTCTTTATTAGCTTTATGAGAATATACAATTCAAATGATTATGCACATAATGTAAACCAAAAGTCTTTTTGGACATAAATTAACACAACTCAGGGATGCAAAATCCCCAAAGGAGATGTCCAACCAAGTAGTAAGAGAAATGTTGAGAAGAAAAACACAATGGAGGAATGAAATAACATAATTCAATCAATTATACACAGATCCAATCATAATTATCTTACAGTATGTCAGGCAATAGGCCTGCCCAATTTCAACCTTACAATAGATATGGTACAAGAGCACCTAGGTAGGGCTCATGATAGACCTAGGGTTCTTAGGTTGTTTGTAGTGGTACACCCATGCCAGGTCCAATAGGGTAAATTAGTGATTTTGATGGAAAATTGGCCAAGGAAGGGACTTGAGGTCCTTTTCTAATATTTTAAGACCTTATTAGGCTTTTGGTGAAGTTCAGTGGCCTTAGGATCAAGTTTCAATGGAAAATTCAAAAAGATGTAAAAGTTGCCAACATTTTGTTGCATGAGAGAAAATTCATGCATTGAGTTTGATAACTGTCTGAAATTGTTGGTTTTGAACCTTGGTCAACTATTTAAGGCCATACTCGACCTGTTGAAGGGGTTGGATTCATAGTGAGGGCATGTGTATGGACTGGATCATAGCAATATCAATCACAATTTTTGTTTTCTGAACATTTTGGCATTTTAATGGATTGAAATTAGGACTATAGCCCATGGAAGTGTTAGAGTAATTAATTTTAAGGTTCTTTGTGGTATTAGATTGTGATTTTTTGGATTTTTAGTTAGATGTTGAAATTCTTTGTGTTATGTCAGTCTGCTATCCTAAACCAGGCAACTGGTACAGATGAGGTCATAGATCCTCTTCCCACATGGAATTTGGACAAGATTTTGGAATTAGGGAGGTGACTCCATGTATATATTTTGCAGTGAAGGAGGGGCCTTGGAAATAAAGGAAAACATTTTTGAGGTGATGCCTTAGATGAGCTAGAGTTGCATGGCTAGGAGGGGAAAATGAACATCTTGCTAAACAAGCTTCAAAAGCCTTAAAACCTTAATTTTAGGCATATTTATAGGTCATACTATACGAACAATTTGGGAGCCATAGACCTTGGAAATATTTTAGGTCTCTGAAAAGGGTGTCTAGATCAATTCTTAGTCTCCCTCATTTTTGAGGACTTTTTCAAGTTATTGAGCAATTGAGGATTTTCCTCAAGGGTAAGCCTAATTTCTTGTAGCCCTATTTGGGAAGCAACTATTGTGTTTCTTGGAACTCGATTAGGGTTCCAATGTAAAAGGTGGTGATAGGTTTTGGTAGGGATCCTAATAACCTCTTAAAGTTCTACATCACTTATGGAGTGACTGTTGATCATGTTGGACAGATTATGGAGTTGGTAAAGAGGAAGCAAGAGGGCTATTACGAGCCTAGAAAGTAGTGTATGGAGTTGTTGTTCTAACTAATAGGTGTTCACTCATTGAAGGAAATATGATCTCATTAATAGGATACTTAGGAGGGTAGTTAAGTTAGAAACCCTATTAGATTAGGAGAAAGATCTAAGGAAACCCTATAGAGTTGAGGCAGGAGCAAGACTAGGTGTTTCATCAAGATACACATCCAATGTATGATCACAATGTGAAAAAGATCTTAAACTCTAGCTATTACTACTATATTCCTTGTTCTTTATACATCATGGATATTATATATATAGTCACCTTGACACACAAGTTATCCTAGAAGATTCACACATTCCAATAATTAAGGAAACATATTACAAAAAATAGGACATACCCAAAAGATAAGATCAATGGTCGAGTAAATAAGCATACAAGAATGAAAAATCCAACATATAGGTCCCATATGATCCAAGAATGATCACAAAGAGTGTCAAACCACCTCACATATGAATCATACACCACCCTATAAAAATCCATGAATTAGTCAACATGCCAGTGAAGAACACACTACCTGAAAGCAAAATAATGAAAAATCATCAAAAAGGAATCCAAATAATGCGAGATCATAGAAGAATGATCCAAATTATGTCTTTAATAAGCTACTAGAACTACACAATCTAGGACACACAATAAAAGAACCACACACATGATCATCTAGATAGAAAAATAAGAACATAAGAACAAGTTAGCCACATTTTTTTTTAACTTGGCCAAATTTTAAAAATTGACTATCCAACCGTTAGTGTACTTATTTATTCCTTTTGGTCATTTGGAGTTAGTTTTTAAAAAAAAATCTATTTTTGAAGGACAAGTATGTTCATTAACATATTATTGGAGACTTTATTGGGGAGACAAGAAGATTGATGCTTTTCTCCTTATATTGGTGCCTTTCCAAAAGCAAGGCTAGTGGCTTTGTATATTTGAAGATTTTTGAATAATGTCTCATAATCGGGTCAAGAAAATGAATCAATTTAAGAGGAGGTCTCCACTAGATACTTCTTCTATTTAGGAATTCTTGCAAAGAAAGCATTTATGAAGCTGAAAGGAGAAATTTGAATCTATACAAGGGTGAAATGTGAAGCAATTGAAACAAGTCTCAACTACTTCACACTTAAAGGGGTGGTTGATTAACCTTGTACCTCAAAGGGAAGTTAATAATATTGATCCTTTATATCCCAACTCTAAGGTAACTAGATCTAGGAATATTAGCACCAACCAACTGATAACAAGGCACTAATGCAACACAAATATCTAATAGTCCTAGGGTTGGAGAATGAATGCAAAAGTCCTTAGAACCCTAATGTAACAAGACTTATGAAGTGCAATTAATTAGATGTGCAATTAAAGAGTTAAAGGAAAGGAAATGGAAATGCATACTAAAATAGAGAGGGAATGGAAACTTACATTGTAAAATAAAAACTTAGAAATGAGTTGTCAACAAACTCTAAAAGGGTTGATTCCTTGATTCTAAACCAAAAATTGTGCGACTAACAAAACCCATAAATAATTCAACAACTTGACATGGAAACCTCCTCAAATAGGTTTGACTTCCCTTGATAGAGGCAACCTCCATGGGCCATGATTTTAGGGGCAACCTACTTTGGATCTATCAAATTGTATGTGATGTTGATTCTAATTTCATAGTTCTAAAGAAAGTCAAAAAGGGTATTTGAGTCTGCAACCTATTCACCAATCTAAGATCTACAACCTATTCGCCAATTTGAGATCTATAACTTGGGGGGTTTTCCTTGGTAAAACCCTAGTTTAAGAATTAACCTGGAATTAAAATAATTGAATTGCAAAAATGTAAAGTAAATGTATGAATTCACCTTATAATATTAGGATCTCTTGACTCGTATTTAGTGTGCTTACTTCACCAATTGATTTAGATAAAGAAGATGAAGATGAATGGTTGTAGAAGATGTACAAAGGACCTTGAAGAAGATATTTAAGATAAACTCCTTCATTGGATTGATTCTTGAATCCTTGATCTTCAATAGAGGAATTGCTTGAAGACTTGAATGCTTGAAAACTTGAAGGCTTGAGTACTTGAGAACACGTGCTTAATATTGTTAACATATATGATGTAAAAAAGAGGAAATGGAAGGGTTTATAAAGGGATCATAATTGACTAACTCTCGTAGGCTATCCCACTCAGGAATTAACACCCTGAAGCTATTCAGACACAGGATCCAAGAAGAGGACCCATAATAGGGCCCAAATAGGGATGCTACTATTAGAGTAGGGTTGTCGTTACACCAAAAGATCGATCTGTCAATGCCCAATACAAACACTTAACTTATAGTACACATGAGGTGGTTAAGCCCTTTTCATGAATCTTGAGGAGAACACTAAACAAATTTCCAATAATCTCCCCCTTAGCGTTACCTGAGGGCCTGAGGATTTGAACCTATGACCAAGCTTTAATACCACTTATTAGAGTGGGGTTGCCATTGCACCAAAAGACCAATCTATCAATGCCTGATACAACCACTCAACTTATAGTACACATGAGGTGGTTAAGCCCTTATTACAAATCCCAATGGGAGTGCTAAACAAATTTCCAACAACTATGTCTTTGAATCACCCATTAGGGGTGAAGTACATCTCTAATTGGATAGGGGCACACTACATCCCTATCAAACAGGGCTTAAAACCTCTCAGATTCCCTCAAGATATTAAAACAAGTCCTAAATCCCAAACAAGAGGTACATAATCCAAGATATAGTTGTTTCGATGTGGATAAGAGATTTTGAATGATTAGTTGAAGAAAAGAGAGGACCTAGATGGTTAGATCGTACCTTGAGATTTATGCCATGAAAATAGGAGTTTTAAAGAGGATCAATTAGGTTTTACCCTAATTCCACCTATGAGAAAGGATAAGAAAGGGGAATAAAAGAGGAGAGATGAAAGGATACTAGGATCTCACATTAAATAGGTGCTAAAACTTCATTAAGTTAGAGTATGTTGGGACTCAAAACTGAAAGTGGATTTTGAGCACCATGTTTGAAAAACTTTTGCAAAACAACCCCTATAAGAGCTTTCCATGCATGTGCACCCGAATGTCATTTTAAGGCCTATAATGTGTTTAATGTGTTCTATGTATTTAATTTAGCATATAAATTCATCTTAGGTTATTAGGGTATAATTTCAAATCATTTTGTGATATGTCATTTGGAGCACTTGTAAAATCTACACGTTTTGCCTCTGCACATTTTGCCTAAGTGTCAAACATTGTTCAGGAGGCTAGTTTGCGTTTGAATATTTTGCAACTAGTAAAGTTCCATGAACCACCACTTTGGTAATTTTTAGTATGCATATCATAGAACATATATTTCAGATTTCAATTCATTTTGATAAGTTTTGATAGGGTTTTGAGCTCTCCAAATTTGGTCGTTCATCTCTGTCATGATTTTGCACTTTGCACATTAATCCAAGAAGCCTTGTTTGATAGTGAATATTTTGTGAATAGTTGAGTATTTTGAAGAAATGGTCATATTTCTGAATTACTCTCATAAATGAAATCCTATATTTTTAATTTGAAGTCCTGATGAATCCATTTGATAAGTTTTCCAAGCTGATTCCATTTGCAAAAAACTTTAAAATGCCCAGTTGTCTTTTATGATAGTTTATTAGTAGCCCTATTTGACCGACCATAAATTTGACCTAGTTGACCCTATTGAAGAAATTATTTCTATGTTGCATTTCTAAGGTCAAAGGTATGTTATGTTTCCAAGGTTTTACTATTATTTAGATTTTCAGATTGATCAAGAGGCCTATTCAAGATGTTATAACTTTGAATCCGTGGTGGATGAGCCTAAAATATTTTCATCACTATGTTCCATTTAAAAAATATTACAATTGTGACAATTTTCAAGTTGACAAATTCATTTGCATGATTTCCTAAAGTCATTCCATATGCAAAAATTATTGTTTTGACAGGTTGCCCATGTTGGAGATATAAGAGGAGTAACTAAGAGGGGAGGGGTGGATCAGTTACCATAAAAAAAAATCCAAGATCCCTTAAGATGTCAATACAATTCAAAACCAACACTCTGCTAAAACTAAAATGTTGATGTAACTCAGTTAACACATGAACACTCAGTTACCACTAAGAATTACTACCACTTGGAAAACACTGAAATGATTACTTCTTAAGATGTTTAGTGTGATTAACCTTAATTAAATTAGTTGAAGAGACACCAAGATTTAACATGGAAACCCAATTTTGGAAAAACCACCAATTGCAACTAGTTACTATTTTTCATGCTTCTGAAGTGAGACATGTTAGGAGCCAACCCTATTAAAGGTTACAAAACACACTGTTTGGTATGACCTGTTAAAGGATTTAGATCACCCTGTTAGGAGTGGCCTTTTTAGAGGTCTTTAGACACTTCAATCTAGAAATACCACCTTGTTAGAGGATTTGGCAAATAGTTGTTAAGCTAACTCTATTAGGAGATTTGATTCATTACTACAATTATTAGAGAGTAACAATGATATGACCTGATTGTTGATGCAACTATATTTTCTGATTTAGATCTCTATTCTAGATTGAATACTTGATCCTCCTTGATTGTAATGTTCTTTGCAACTCGGTGAACTTGGATACTCTAATATCCTTCCAATTCACTTTCTTGATTTATCTTTCTGATCCCATACATATTCTACTACAATTCAATCCTCAAATTGACCTTATATTTATATGTTTTACCTTGTCAAGTTGACTTGAATATAATCTCAAACAAATTAAATTCATCCAATGAGTCAGCTAGAGCTAACCAACAAAACTGTTGGATCAAATATACTGATACAAGAAAATCCTTCATTAGCTGACCCAACTTTGTCAACAATAACTTAGAAATGACTTTCCTTCATACTTCCTTTGGTAACTGAGTGAGGTTCGTTAACACTCATTCCATGCCAACTTTTCTTTGGTAATTGAGTGAGCTCGGTTAACACTGGTTCCATGCAGACTTTCCTTAGGTGATCGAGTGAGCTTAGTAGACACTACCTCTCAACTTGGTTAACATTGAAATGCTCATCATACATTGGAAATTCCTTTGACTCCTGAGTGAGCTTGATATACACTAATTTCTTGACATATACTTGACATTTGTGTAACATCAAAGAAAACATACAATTGAATGATTGTATCTAACAATCTCCCTCTTTGGCATTGATGGCAACACAACGTGTCATAATACATAGAAATTTTAGAGCAAAAATAGAAATAAGGATAATATCCTTAGTTTCATTATGATTCTCATCCATGAGAACTCCCTCTATTAGTGTGAACTCCCTCTGTCATCAATCTCTGATTGCAATATCTCCTTCTGATAGTAAACACTCCCTCTTTGCTATCAACTTAAATTTTTTGATATGAAAAAATTCTCCCTCTTTGATATCTCAAACATTCACAAAAATTTCTTTGATGTATGACAAAAAACTCTCCCTCTTTGACATCTTATGCCAAAGACAACAATCAATGTAGTTTCCATGTACTTGATGTACAACTTCATATGCAATCTACTCTAACAATACTACATCAACTTGTCTGATCTTCAACATACTTGGTTGATGTATCACTAAAATCTAATTAGTGAGGTTTAGATAGGGGAATGACCCCTAGCTTACCTCTTAGATACAAGAATGCATCCTTAGGTAATTGCTTGGTGAATATGTCTGCAATTTGTTCTTTTGTATTCACATATTCCAATCTCACCTCCTTGTCTTGGACTAACTCTCTCAAGAAATGATATTTTATTGTAATGTGCTTGGTCTTTGTATGCATCGCTAAATTCTTGGATATGTTGATTGCACTGGTGTTATCACAGAAGATAACAATTAGGTCCTTGATCTCTTCCTTCATACCTAACAACAATTGTTTGAACCACACAATGTTGGAACAATTGACTATTGCAACAACATATTCTACTTTTTTTGTAGACTAAGATATATAGTTATTCTTTTTGCTTGTCTGAGATACCAACCTCTTTCCAAGAAAGAATGTTCCACCACTAGTGCTCTTTTTTTCATCAACATTTCTTTCCCAATCAGCATTAGTGAATGGTATTAATTCAAAGTTTTCTCCTTTCTTATACCACAAACCATAATCTTTAGTAACTTTTAGATACCTCATGATTCTTTTGATTTCCATCATATGATTTTCTTTAGGATTAGCAGAGAATCTAGCCACCATACCAACTGCTAATGCTATATCAAGTCTTGTGTGTACCACATACTAAAGTTTTCCAATAATTGATCTGTATTTAGTCTGGTCTACCTCCTTAGAATCATCATTTTTGGAAAGCTTATGTCCAGTAGACATAGGTGTTCCAACTGGTCTAGAATCCTCCATTCCAAACTTCTTCAATATCTCCTTGATGTATTTTGATTGAGTAATGTAGATACCATCCTTCATCTATTGAATTTGTAAGCCAACAAATAATTTAATCTCTCCAAATATTGAAATTTCAAATTCCTTACTCATTTCCATAGAAAAAGGTTTTCTCAAATCATCATTTCTAGTAAATAATGTATCATCCACAAAGATTTCTGCCAACACAATCTTCTTATCTAGTAATTCTTTGATGTATAGGTTGTTGTTATCATTAGTTCTTTGAAAATAAATTGTTATGAGATAATTATGTGTAACCTTTCATACCAGGCTCTGGGGGCTTGTTTGAGACCATACAAAGCTTTCTGGAGTATGCAAACCATGTCCCTTTTGCTAGGATCAATGAAACTTTTTGGTTGCTCAATGTAGACTTCCTCTTCTAAGATTCTATTCAAGAATGATGATTTCACATCCATCTAATATACTTTGAATCCTTTGTGTGATGCATATGAAAGGAGTGTTCTAACACCTTCTAGTCTAGCAACAAGAGCAAAAGTATCTCCATAACCAATACCTTCTTCTTGAGAATAACCCTTCCAAACTAACTTTTCCTTGTTTCTTGAAACTTCTCCATTCTCATTCATCTTATTTCTAACTACCCATTTTGTGCCAATTACATTCTTGTCCTTGGGTCTAAGAACAAGAGTCCAAGTTTTGTTCCTTTTAATTTGATCAATCTGTTCATTCATTGCCTCAATCTAGCTTTCATTTTCTAATGAATCTTTGATAGTTCTAGGTTCAAACTCAGTAAGCAAACATGTACCTTTTAATTTGTTCCTTGTCGTTGTGCCTGTTGAATGATCTCCAATGATTTTCTCAAGTGCATGATGCATTATGAGATATCTAACAAAGTCTGGGATCCTTCTTTCTAAGTTCACTAAGTTCATCATGAAATTCTGAATCATGCTTGGGTCCCATTGTCTGTGACTCAGGTCCATCAGATGATTCAATTTTCATTGGCTAACATTTGGGTCCTTCTAGTTGTGACTCGAGTCCTTCAAACTGTGACTTAGGTTCTACTAGCTGCAACTCGGGTTGAATTGGGGATTGTGGGGACTCGAGTGGTGAAGACTGTTGACTGCCATTTTCTTGAATTTCAAGTAAAGTATCAGGCTCATATTAAATAAAGTTTCTGTAGTTTTCAAGTTCTTTTCTATTATGTTCTTCAGAGTCTTCTACAAATTCATCAATCTTTACATGTGCACTTTCTATAACTTTGTGAGTAGATAGATTCAAACATTTGTATGATTTGCTCTTATTGGAGTATCCCAAGAATATGCTTTCATCCATTTTTACATCAAATTTTCCTTTTCTTGACTCCTTCAGAATATAACATGTGCTTCCAAATACTTTTAAATAAAAAAATTAGGTTTATAGCCATACCATAATTCAAAAAGTGTTTGACCAAGTCCTTCTTCAACTGAACTTGATTTAAGGTATGAACTATAATGCTGGTTGCTTCCTTCCAGTATTTGATAACAACATTCTTCTCTATCATCAATGTCCTTGCACAATCTATGATTGATCTATTCCTTCTCTCAACTATGCCATTCTGCTGAGGTGTACTAGGTGCAGATACCTATCTTTTGATTCCTCTTTCATTGAAGAATTCATTGAACTCATTTGAGATGAATTCACCTCCTCTATCCGACCTTAGACACTTTAGTTTCTTTCTTATTTCTTTCTCAACTCTTGCCAAACACCATTTGAAGTTTTGAAAAGCTTCTAGTTTATCCTTTAAATACATAATTGTCATCATCATAGAATAATCATCAATAAAGAAAATAAAGTACTTATCTCCAGAGTAGCTTTGTATGCCAATAGGTCCACAAAGGTCTGTATGAACCAACTCCAAGACTTCTTCAAAATGATAGTTCTTGCTTTTAAAACTCGTCTTTCCCATCTTTTCAATATGAAAATTCTTGTACATGCTCATATTAGGTTTCTTTAGGCTTGGAATGCCTCTAACCCTTTTATTCTTGCTTATGTTGACTAGGCTATCAAAATTCACATGACATAACCTTTTATGCCATAACCAAATTTCTTCTACTTGAGGTATGAAACATGAATTTATAGTTAGATCAAGGTAGAATAGACTACCTCCTATTTGGTTTCCAAGCCCAACTAGATTTCAATTTCCATCCAACAGGTTGGCTTTCTTATTCATGAATTCTACCTTGGATCCAATGTTATTCAATTGTGCCACACTAAGATGATTATGCTTTAGTCCTTCAACCCAATAAGCATTGTCACATCTGAGATCATTGGTTAGTGAAATGCAACTTTTTCCCTTCACATAACAAGGTTCCTCATTTCCAAATCTGACACTCCCACCATCATAGTATTCCAAGTGCTCAAATTTAGATTTATCACCAATCATGTGGTGAGAACAACCACTATCAACAATTCATGTGTCATTCTTACTAACATGAGAGATAAGGGCCATCTTATCAGTCTCATCATTTGATTCATCCTTAACAACAATGTAAACCATTTCATCTTCTTCACTACTATCGGAATTTTTAGGCATGTAACAAGATTTATTGCCTTTATCCATGTAGTCTTTGTAGCTTTTGAAATCCTTCTTGCCTTTGTACTTGTTATGCTTGTTTTATTCTTTGCCTTCTATGTTTGGACACCTTGCAGTAATGTGACAAAATTCTTCACAAGAAAAGTAGATCAAAGGAATTTTGCCTTTGTATTTTCCTTTTCCTTTGGAAAATTTCTTACAAGTAATGCTTCAATGACTTCAAGATCATCATCAAAACCATCTTCATCTTCATTATTAGACTTCTTTCTTTTAGAATTTGCAGCTTTCTTCTTGAGTGATAGCTTGGCTTGAAATGAAGACTCAAGGTTACTGGAGTTAGGAACATAATTATCAAAATTTTCTTTCTCAAGTGCTGTCAATCTTCCCACTAGTGCACCCAAGGTTATATTATTCTTAGGATCACATTTTATTTCTTGAATAGCTAACAATCTAATTGCATAAACAGGAAAAATTGCTATGAGTACCTTGCTTACCATTGTTACATCATCAATTTTTCCACTTGAGGCTTTGATTGCACTCACACTAGATTTGATTCTTTCACTATACTGTGCAATGTCCTCATCTTCTTTCATCTTCATCTGATCAAACTGACCTCTAAGACTTTTTTCCTCAGCTCTCCTCACATTATCATCACCTCCATAGATATCCTTCAATTTGATCCACATTTCATGAGCGGTGCCATAGTCTTTGACTTCATCAAATTCAACATAATTGAGAGTGGAAGCAATGTCAATCATCATTATGTTATGGTGCTTCTATTCTGTAATTTTTTCCACAGTCAATCTTATTTTCAACTCATTTTACATCTCCCAAGAAATCAAATGAGTCAGCTTGATCTTACGGTTAGAGTAATAAGATATTGCCTTATTAATTAAACCATTTTGATTTAATTATTAAGTCACTTATTATCTCTAGTTTACTTAAGCTAAACTTTGGCATATAATAATTAATTATTATCATGCAACCTAGGTTTTACCTATTAGGTTTTTGATCTCCTTTACAAGGATGATCTCTCTTTGAAATTTATTTTTCACTTTTGATAATAGCAATCTCTCTTTTTGCTCATCAAGAATGTCTCATCTATGGATTTGGCAATTTCAGCCTCCATAGATTTTGCTTCTCCTTTCTATGATAAGTGTTTGCATGCAGGTGATTCTTGGGAGATGTGGGGTTGATCTTTCACCAGCTTCAACATGGTATCAAAGCTTTAGATCTTCATGCCCCTATTTTGTTTATGAGAAGTTTGGCTTGGCTTTCAAATTATGTTAAAGAAAAAGGTTAATTTAATTTCATTTATTAAATTACCATTTCTCCCTTCTTAAGATTTCACTTTATTCACTTATGCATTCACATTTAATAATTAATTAGTAATTATTAAATGGCTTTTCCCTTTTAGGTTACCTTTTTTGGGGTTTTGATATCCTTTTATAAGGATTGATCTTTTGCAATTATCTCTTATCTTTTTCATTTCTGAGAATACAATTTACATATTTTCAAAGCAAAACCCTTGCCTCTTCTTCTCTTTTTCATTTATGTGACAAGTTTTTACATGTAGGCATTCTTTGGGCTTTGTGGATTTCTATTGCTCAAATCCTTCATGGTACCAGAGCCAGATCTGTTGTAGCTTGTTTGATATTTAGAGAAAAAATAGAATGAGAGTTTAACAAAACATAACTGACATTTTTTAGACATTTTCTTTGATTTTTTGAGGTGCGACGATAGTGATTCAGAATAATTAATTATAGAGGTGATTTTCAAACAATGATATTTCACTCATACAGAATCCTTTCTTGGAACAATTTTTTGTTTTGTTTTGGGGTAGAATTTCATGATCTATACATTGGTGTAGGTTGTTTGTAATCTATTTTCCTGAATTTTTTTGAAAATTGCAAATCTCAATTTTTGCAACTTCAAAGGCTTTGTTTGGGCTCATATGGACACATATTTAGGTGTTTTTTTATTATAAAAAAGTGCATATTTGTTTGTCTACTTTCCAAATCTAGTATCAGTTTGGAGTAATATTGAGTGGACATAGTACTTTAAATATTTCATCATTTTTTTTCTTGCAAAAAAAAATCCAACACCTTCTAAAACAATGACTATAACTTCTAACCACTCATAACTATTACATATGGAAGACCTTGATGACATGACTTCTCCAGTCAAAAGGGTTGTGGTCTTGTTTAGATGTTGTGCAACTACTTTTACAGAGGCCTTTTGAGGTCATTGATTGCTTTATAGGTATCTGACAATTTACAGTTTCATCTTGATGGGTGCAATACCCCTCTAGCTATGTGGACCAATCTTGAAGCCTTGTTTGGTACAATGAATGAGTTCAAGGAACTTTAGATTGAGGCAAATCTTGCCTCTCTTGTACCAAATTCTTTTCCTTCTATTGAGGACTTCTTTATGAAGTTCAATTAATAAAGATCTTTATTGTAAGATTGTGGGAAGACTAAGACAGATACTGAGTGCATCTACCTAATTCTTTCTAAGATTTGTGGAAACTTTCAGATTTTTGCTTCTACCTTCTATTCTAGCAAAGATTTTTTGGGTAATATATTTACCATGCCATACTTTGAGATTTTTTGTGATCGTTTGACTTGAGAGAAAGATAAGCTCTCTCAGTTGGATTCTTTCACAGGCTCACAAACTTATGCATTGGTAGCTCGACCATCTTTAGGGACGAAGGATAAGACACATAAATCTCATTCTATAGAGTCTCAGATTGATTCTAGCACTGATAGTTCATCAGGGCCACCTCCTCCTAAAGGGGGTAAACCAAAGCTAGAAAGACCAAAGTGTACTTATTGTAATAAGCCTAATCACGATAAGTCACATTGCTATGAGAAGAAGTTAGATGACTATGCCAAACAAGTTTTAGATTTGACAGCTCTCCTTTGGAAGAGCAACATCGATATTCCTTCTACTTCTCTCAAATCTTCTTCTTCATCATCATTTCAGTCAGAAGGTAAAGATATAGGAAAGGGTCATGCACTATGTGTAACTACTATTCCTCATTCTTCTAGATGGTTACCGGATTCAGGTGCTTCACACCATATGGCATCTTCTTAGGATTTGTTCTCTTCTTTTGAGGCTTCTCCTACTCCATAGATTTTAATGAAAAAAAATTGTTATGTGGGAAAGGTTCTATTGACATTGATGATGATACATTTCATGATGTAATTTGTATTCCATCTTTGTCCTCTAACCTTCTCTTTATTTATTAAATTACACATAGTGGGACAAGGAAGACAATTGAGTTTGCACAAGATTTAGTGCACATCAAAGATAGTGAGACATGCAATATTATTGCTAAAGGGACTATTGATCATGCTTCCCACCTCTATTCCTTCTCACATTTTGGTCCACCATCTCCACTATCAGAGACTCAATCTTTTTTTTCATGAGAGTCTACTGAGGTTAAGTCACGTCACTTGAACTTATATGTTGTTCCTAAGACTAGTGTTGTGACTTCTATACATCCACCTCCTATTTAGATTCTATCTCTTGCACATGATTACTCTTCAACATTGCCTACTATTGTAGCTCCAGTAATCGAGCCACCTATTGCAATTGTTGAGGATATATCAGAAGACACACATCTCCTCTCAGATGATAGATTCAACATACTTGTTATCCCACCTCCATTGGAGATTCTATTTTATGATTCTTCTACTTTCTCCTTTGGGCATCAACTAGGAATTCTAGTTGCACCTTACATACATGGGTTTTATCATCCTTGTCCATTGCCTTTGTTTCCTTCAGATTGAAGCCACATTTTTATGTTCATCGACACAGGAGTTCTAGCTTTTTTTTTTTGGGGGGGGGGAGGGGGGGTGCGGGGCAGGGGGGGTGCTATGGAGTCTCAAACTTCTATCATGGAGGATATCATTGTACTTATGGTCTTGAGAGATTCTCTTGAGATTTTTCATATGTGCATCCTTTTCTATCTCTTTTTGGTGTAGGGTTTTCCCCACTGGGTTTTCTCTATTTCTCTATTTCATAGAGATTTTATTGTGATTGGGTACCTCATCAGGCCTTGTTGCTGGGACCCAAGTTTTTTTTTCACATTACATTGTAGTTTCTTTTCTCTTTTTGCATTGTTTGTAGTTGAATTGTTGCTCATCTTGAGGTGGGGGGGGGGGGTGTTAGAGAAAAAGGTTAATTTAAATTAATTTATTAGATTACCTTTTCTTCCTTCTTAAGATTTCACTTTATGCACTTATGGATTCACATTTAATAATTGATCAGTAATTATTAAATGGCTTTTCCCTTTTAGGCTACCCTTTTTTTGGATTTTGACCTCCTTCTATAAGGATTGATCTTTTGTAATTATCTCTTATCTTTTTTATTTCTGAGAATACAATTTGCATATTTTTAGAGAATAACCCTTGCCTCTTGTCTTTTTCTTCTCTATGATAGGTTTTTACATGTAGGTATTCTTCGGGCTTTGTGGATTTGTATTGCTCAAATGCTTCAATGGTTTCTTTGAATTTTGTTCTCTTAATATCACTCAACAATCTCTAAATTCTAGTACTTGGTCAACACTAAAATATTCAATCACTGTAAAGCTTTCTAGTTCAACATAAACTAACTTTCTCGGTTGATGTTAATGCTTGATCAACACAAGATTTGCTCAGCACTAACTATAGCTCAGTTGACACTAGCATTACTCAACACTTATTAATATTTTACTCTTTTTCTCAGCTTATCTTAGCTTTCTTGACATAAATAATTATGTTTCATTATCAAAGTCTATCTAATCAAATATCCATTATAGCTTTCTTTTCATAACTTCAACCTTTCCTCTAGGTGCTATAGTTATGAGTAACTTCTCAAATCCTCTTTATCAATCAAATAGATATGACATTTAGATTAGGTAGCAATGTCTCATCCATAGATTTTACATCAATGGCAAAATAACAATTGTTCCAATTGTAAGTTTCCAACGATCTCCCCCTTTGGCATTGATGGAAATATCTCAAACATCTAAATACTAGTAGTGGCTAGGTTACCATACAACCCAAAATATTTCATTACCACTAGTGACCAGTATCCTTAGTTTCATTCTGATTCTCATCCATGTGAACTCCCTCTATCAGTTTGTTTCTCTTTCTCTCTTTTCTCATTAATCTCTATCCTCTTTGATCTCTTCTTAGTAATCTCCCTCTTTGATAACAATGCCAAAGATGCATAGCTCTCTCAACTCTAAAGTCTTCATGCATCTAAATCATGTAGATTTTGCAAGTTTGGCTAATACTTGTCATCTATTTATTGATGGTCTGTTTATGTTGTATTGAAGTATTCTGACTTAGGCATGTCCCAAAGTAGAGCTATATTGCACCACTTTGTATAATGTTCATATTATCACATGTGATGTAATGCACCTTGTCTTCTTAAGTAGCCTTATTTAGGGGAATCACCTCTAGTTTACCTCTAAGATATTCATGAGCATCTATGGATAATGGTTTTGTGAATATGTCAACAATATGTTCCTTTGTATTCACATATTCTAGCTTCATTTCTTTTTCTTGAACTAATTCTCTCAAGTAGTGATACGTGATAGCAATGTGCTTTGTCTTAGTGTGCATCATCAGATTCTTTAAAATGTTGATAACTCTTGTGTTATCACAATAGATAACTATTGGATCTATTATCTCTTCTTTCATACCTTTCAACAATTTCTTAATCCAAATTTTGTTTTAACAATTTGCTGCAACTGCCACATAATCAGCTTTAGCTATTCATTGGGAAATACAGGTATGCTTCTTGTTTATCAATGACACTAATCTTTTTCCTAGAACGAATGCACCTCCACTAGTTCTTTTTCTATCATCAATGTTTTCAGCCCAATTCGAGTAAGTGAAAACCTTTAGTTCAAATCTATCACTTCTCTTATAATATAATCCATAGTCTTTTGTTCCTTTCAGATATCTCAATATCCTTTTTACAACCATCATGTGATTCTCTTTAGGATTTGCTAAAAATATAGCAACTATATGAACTGCCAAAGCAATATCTGGCCTACTGTGAACAACATATTGCAATTTTCCTATCATGGATCTATATAGGGTCTGGTTCACATCAGTAGAATCACCAGTCTTAGATAGCTTATGTCATGTAGACATAGGTGTACTCACTGACCTTGAATCTTCCATACTAAAAGTCTAATATTTCCTTGATGTATTTGGATTGTGAAATGAAAATACCAAACTTCATTTGACATACTTGTAATCCAACAAAGAATTTGATTCACCAAACATAGACATTTCAAATTCTTTTTTCATTTCATCAAAAAATGATTTACATAATGCTTCCCTTCCTCCAAATATAATATCATCAACAAATATCTCATACAAAAATACTTCATTGTTCTTACCATTCTTCAAATTTAAGTTGTTTCATCATTTGTCCTTTCAAAACTAATTTTCATTAAGTAGTTGTGTAGTCTTTTATACCATGTTCTTGGGGCTTACTTTAATCCATACAAAGCTTTATTCAATTTACATACCATGTTCCTTTTGTTTGGATCTATAAATCCTTTAGGTTGTTCAATGTATACTTCTTCCTCTAGTATCCCATAGGAGCAAAATTTCCTCCATAATCAACTCCTTCTTATGCATAACCCTTGCATACCAGTCTTGTCTTGTTTCTTGTTACTTCACCATTTTCATTGAGCTTCCTAAAATACCACTTTTTCCTAATGAAATTTTTGTCTTTAGGTCTTGATACTAAATTCCAAGTATTGTTCTTCTCAATCTGGTCAATTTCTTTTGTTCATTGCCTAAATCCAATCTTCATTATCCAAGGCATCCTTTATTTTCTTGGGCTCAAACTCACAAAGTAAGCTTGTATTGTCTTTGAGTCTTCTTCTTGTCATTAGACTTGATTTAACATCTCTAATGATTTGATCAGGTTTATTATGTCTTCTCACATATTTTGCTAACATAGGTAGTTTTGTTCTTGGTTCTTCTTCAAGTTCATCTGAAACAATAATCTCGGCCTCATTTCCTCTTCCTTGTTCAGGTTCAGGTTCTAAATGCTTGACATCCACTATCTAATGGTTGGCATTTCCTATTTGTGACTTGACATCTTTAGTCTATTGCTCGGCACCCACTCTCTGATGTTCAACAATTTTCATTTGCACTCCATCATTTCCTATATGATGGGAACTTGTAGCTTGACTTGTCTATTCACTTGGAGTGTTGGGAGCATCATCATCCACATAGAATGAATGTGCTAGAGTCTTTAGGTTCTTCATTACATGAAGTATCATCTCTTTCTACAAAATCATCAACTCTAACATTTGCACTTTTCACAACTTTTTTAGTGTTAGAATTTAAACAATTATAAGCTTTAATTTTAGTGGAATAACCTAGGAATATGACTTCATCACTTTTTACATCAAGATTTCCACTCATGTTATCTTTCAGTATATAACATCTACTAGCAAAGATTTTGAAATATTTAACATTGGGAGCATAACCATACCATAGTTCAAAAGGTGTTGCATTTGCACCTTTCTTGACTTGTACTCTATTCCAAGTATAGACAATAGTACTAACCACTTCTCTCCAATATTTCTATGACACGTTCTTCTCCATCATTATTGTTCTTGCACAATCCATTATTAATATGTTTCTCCTTTCAGCTATCCCATTTGGTGCTGACATCTTTCCTTTGACTCCTCTGTCATTGCAAAATGCATTGAACTCATGTGAGATGAATTCACCATGTCTTTCAGATCTCAAACACTTCAGACTCTTCCCTATTTATTTTTTAACTTTGGCTAAATACCAGTTGAATAAGTGAAAAGCATCATATTTAGCTTTAAGAAACATCACAACCATTATTCTAGAATAATCATCTACAAATAGAATGAAAAATTGATCTCCACAGTAAATTTTAACACTAATGGGTCCACATAGGCTAGTATGAACCAATTCCAAAATATCACTAGCAATATATGTTTTTCTCTTGAAACTAGACTTAGTCATCTTTCCTAATTGACATTGTTCACACATAGTATTGTCAGGCTTCTTTAGTTTAGGCAATCCTCTTGCTTTCTTCATCGTGTTGATATTTACCAAATTGTCAAAGTTCACATGACATAAGCTTTTGTGCCATAACCAAACATCTTCTTGTTGTGCAAACATACACGTCTCTTTTGATAGTTCTAGTAGAACAAGTTATCTCTTGTTTGCTCACTAGTTTCAATTAGACTACCATCACCATCATATATCTTGGCATTTATGTTGCGAAATTCAACTCTATAACTTGATTTGTACAGCCATGAAACACTCAACAAATTGTAGTTAAGTCCTTCAACCTAGTAAACATTATCAGATGTTATCTTGCAAGTCTGTTGAATAGTAGCTTTACCTTTATTACACATGGGATATCATTACCAAATTTAACACATCCACCATTGTATGGACCAATATCTTCAAATTTGTCTTTACCGTCAGTCATATGATTAGAACATCCACTATCAATAACCATCTATCACTTTTGTTCACATAAGAAATTAATGTAGTTTTCTCATCTTTATCAGAATCTTCTTTCATAACAACATAGACAACTTCATCATCATTAGTCTCAAATTCATTATCAGTCTTTTCTTCAATAATATAACAATATTTCTTACCTTTGTCATCCTTGCTTCTCCTATATTCTTTGTCATCTCTTCTTCCTTTGTACTTTCTTTCCTTCCTTTTATCCTTCTTTGTTAGGGCATCTAGCAGCAATATGTCCCACTTTGTTGCATGAAAAAAAATGATAGGTAATTTACCTTCATTTATTACCTCTTCCTCTTCCAAACCTTTTTGCAATGAGGGCTTCAAGTTCATCAATCTCATCATCAGAACTATCACTTTCACTCTTCACATGTTTTCCTTTCTTCTTGCTAAGAACAAGTTGTGACTTGAAAGCATATTCAATGGTAGTAGGTGTATAGTTATCAAAATTAGACATCTCAAAAGTAGCAAGTCTACCAATTACACTTTATAAGGTCAAGTTGCTACCTAGTATGCATCTCAGTTCTTGGATTGCAGACTCTAATGGCATAGATAGAGAGTAGAGTCCTCAATACCTTACTTATGACTATTTCATCTTTGATTTCTCCACTTGCACCTCAAATAGCATTAACAACCTCTTTAACTCTCATGCAATTTTGTACTATGTTCTCATCTTCGATTATTCTCATGTCATCAAAATTTCCTCTTAGGCTTTTTGATTTGGCTCTTAAAACATTGTCATCACCTCCATATATGGTCTTCGATCTGTCCCACATCTTCTTTGTAGTATTGCAATCTTTTAGGTTATCAAACTTGATATTGCTTATGGCTGAGGCAATCTCCAACATTACTTTGTTATGATATAACTTCTATTTTAGTTCTTCAATACTCAGAGGAGAAGTTGTTAATTCCACATATTCATTGTCCAGAAACTTGACAACAACATCACTAATACTAGATATGTGCAACTTCATCAAGGTCTTCCATGCAAGAAAGTTCTTATTCAACTTGGGTACATCTCTCTTATTCATCATGATCTTTATCTTTAAGTACCTTCAAAATTTCCTTTTGTAGGCACCATGCTCTGATACCAATTGTTAGATTAGAATAACTAGGGGAGGGGGGGTGAATCGTTACTCAAGGTCTGTATGTACCACTTGAACAATTAAACATTAAACTATTCAATGTTCTTCTTATCCTGTTGTTGCTCACTCACTACTATAAAACTATCATAAACATAGCTTGCATTTAATAATGGAAACATTATCAAATGTAAACATTCATAAAACACTAGGGTTTTATGTGTAAACCCAATTTGGGAAAAACCACCAGCAACATGTCACTCTTTTTCACTCTTTCAAAGTGAGCTCTATTAGGAGCCAACCTTGTTAAAGGTTACAATACATATTGTTAAATGTGACCTCGTTAGAAGATTTAATCACCCTATTAGGAGTGGCCTTGTAAGAGGACTTTGATCATTCTATTTAGAATGTCACCCAGTTAAAAGATTTGCACAAACTATTAGGTCTTCAAATGACTGTTAGGTCAACCTCTGTTAAAAGGATTTCCATACAAACTATTTACAATGATAAGAAAGAAAAAAAAAGGTTTGATATGTGTGATTACAACTCACTTTTTCTAGTTCATATCTCTATTTGTTCCTTATGTTGGTTCACTGTTAAGCCTTTCACTGTCATCTCTGATCTTGATCTACTTGGACACCTTTCAATAAATCAGGTCATTCTTCTCATTAACACTTAAGCCTTCTAATCTAATTCACTTATCAATAACAACATCATATCTGCAAGCCTTCTCCTTTAGCTTTGCATTCATACACTTGTGTGTTTTTTATCAACCTCGCTCTATATGCCTTTCTTCACATACAGACTCACTCATACAGACACTAGCTGGGCTCAATTGGGCTTGACTAGACACGACACCAAATGTTTGATTTTGTATCTCTTTAAATAGGTAATTTGTATTGTACCATTTTCTACATCCACCGTAGATCTTAGGGTTTACAATTAAATTCAATTAGATTCAATGTATTTGTTCATCTTCTTGATCATCCTTTAAAATTTCTCTAGAATCTATCTGTTAGATCTTTACCTAATTACCTCCTTGAATTTAATGATCCAACTCATCAATCTTATCTTCAAAACATTTTACATCTCCCAAGAAATCAACTGAGTTGGCTTGATCTTATGATTTCTTTGAATTTTGTTCTCTTACTATCACTCGTCAATCTCTAAATTTTGATACTCGATCAACACTGAAATACTTGGTCGCTATTAAGATTTTTGGTTTGGCATCAACTAACTTTCTAGGTCAATGCTAATGCTTGGTAAACACTATATTTGCTCAACACTAACTGTAGCTCGGTTGACACTAGCATCACTCCTTAGTATTTTACTCTTTTGCTTGACTTAGTTTAGCTTTCTTGACATAAAAAATTACTTTGTTTTATCAAATTCTATCTAATCAAATGCCCATTGTATCTTTATTTTCATAAATTCAACATTTCCTCTAGGTGCTATAGTTATGAATAACTTCTCAAATACTCTTCATCAATCAAATAGATATGACATTTAAATTAGGTAGAAATATGTCTCATCCATAGATTTGACATCAATGACAAAACAACAATTGTTCCAGTTGTAAGTTTCCAATAATATGGTATTCATTTTATCCCACATTTTCTTTGCACTATGAAAGTCTTTTAAATCATCAAACTCGACGTAGCTTAGGGTTGAGGCAATCTCCAACATTGCTTGATTGTGTTCTTGCTTCTGCTTCAGTTGATCAGTTGTTAGAGGAGTAGTGTCCACCTTTACATACTCATTGTCCACAAAGTTGATAGCAACATCACTGATACTAGATACGTGTGACCTCGTCAAGGTTTGTCATGTAGGAAAGTTCTCATTGTTTAGCTTGGGTACATCTCTCTTATGAGTCATGATCTTCAAATTTAAGTACCTTCAAACTTCTCTCTATAAGCACTAAGCTCATACAAACTATTAGAAATGTTTAGAATAACTTAGAGGGGGTGAATTAGATACTCAAGGTCCTTAAGTACCAAATGAATTTTTTAAACAATATAACACTTATTGTTCTTATTATCCTTCTGTTTCTTGGTCTCTACTGTTACTTGGTCTCTACTATAAACAAAATTTATTGTTCCAAATATAACATGCTTTACTGAATATAATATGTAAAACATATAAAGTATTCAACACATATTTGACACTAGGATTTTTATGTGGAAACCCAATTTGTGAAAAACCACCAGCAACATGTCATCAATTTTCACTCTTTCAAAGTGAGCCCTATCAGGAGGCAACCCTATTAAAGGTTACAATACAAATTGTTAAATGTGACCTGGTTAGAGGATTTAATCACCCTATTAGGAGTGGCCTTGTCAAGGGACTTTGATCATTCCATTTAGAATGTCACCTTGTGAAAGGATTTACACAGATTGTTAAGTCTTTCAAATGACTTTTAGGTCAACTTCTATTAAAAGGATTTCAATACAAATTGTTTACAATGATTAGAAGGAAAACAATAGGTTTTGATTTGTGTGATTATAACTAACTTTGCAAGTTGAGATCTCTATTCAGTCTAGGTGTTGATTCATTGATAAGCTCTCCACTGTCATCTTTGTTCTTGATTCACTCAACAATCCTTCATGCAAATAGTCTTCATCCTTCCACAACACTTAAGCCTTCTTACTCAGATTTCACTTATCACTATTAGCAACATCTACGTAAGCAATGCCTTTTAGCTTTGTATTCACTCTTACACTTCTGTATCTCTGATCTACCTTTATTTGTATGCCTCACTTCACATATGCACTTACATACATACATTTGACTCGTCTCTGCACCTCTTTAAATAGGCATTTCTTGCTTTATCATTTTCCACAATCAAGCATCCCAGGCCAAAATATTGCAAGTATCTCCCCATCTTGGACCATCGCAAGGAAAAATATAACCAAAATCTTTCTTATCAGGCATTAGCTTAGAACTGTGTGCATCTAAAGCATCTTTTACTAAAATCAATGTAGTCGTATGAAAACCTAGAGCAATAGCATGATGAACCAAAAAGTCTCCGGGACCAATTGTTAAGAAGAGTGAATTTTTAACATCATTAATAGCATTCAACCAACTGGGTAACCATAAGCTTTTTTTGAAATTGAATGCTGGATCATTTGCTGAAGATAAGAGTACATCAAAGCCATATAAGGCCTTAGCATGAGAAGATTGTATCCATTGAGCAAATATAGGCTCAATCAAGATTTACTTTTTTGGTAGATCTTAGGGTTTATGATAATGTTCAACATGATTCATTGTATATGTCCATCGTCTTGATATTCTTCTAGAAACTTCTTTGAAATCCTACTATTTGGTCTTTACCTAATCCTCACATTGAATTTAATGATCCAACTCATTAATCTTGTCTTCAACATGATTTACTTCTCCCAAGAAATCAACTAAGTTGACTGGGAATCATGATTTCTTCAAATTCATCTATAATAATGTTACTCGACAATCACTAAGTTCTGACACTCAGTCATCACTTAACACTCAGGCACTGTCAAACTTCTAGCTCGACATTGACTAGGTTACTTGGTCAATACTGATGCTCGGTCAACACTAGATTTTTTTAGCACTAACTATGGCTCGGTTGACACTAGCATCACTCGACATTCCTTTGCCATTTACTCTATTGCACAACTTGGCTTAACTTTCTTCACATAAACAATCACTTTTCTTTATCAAAGTCTATCTAATCAAATGTCCATTATAGATTCCTTGTCACAACTTAACCTTTCCTCTATGTGCTATTGTTATGAACAATTTCTCAAATCCTCTTCATCAATCAAAATAGATATGACATTTAGATTAGGTAGCAATATGTCTCATCAATATATTTGACACCAATGACAAAACAAAAATTGTTCCAATTTCAACTTTCCAACAAGATTAAGTCAGGGCAAATCTCTTAACATAGTGGTTTTAATAGACCTATTTAAATCTCCTAATAGAGTGCTTACTTCATTGTAAGTGTAAAATTCTTTAACCAAGGGAAGACCTAACAATCTTGTAAAGCTTTTAACAAAGCACACTTCTCACATGGTAGATCATTAGAAGGGATCAAATTTCAGCCCTAACAAGATTTTTTTTTGTTGCAGCAGTAAATATTTGTGGGTTTCATCCCTACCCTAGTTTTACCTTCATCTTGAATTGTTTCTGGGTTATCAAAATCTTTGTGTTATGAGTTAATATTTTTATGGATGTTATGCTTAGATATAATTTATTTCATCATTACAAGTTATAATTATGGAATGAGATCTAAGATACGAGATTGATTAGGTGTGAATATAGTTAAATATCACTTTCACTCTTCATATATTTTCCTTTATTCTTGCTAAGAATAAGTTGTGACTTGAAAGCAGATTCAATGGTACTAGGTGTGTAGTTATCAAAATTAGACATCTCAAAAGCAACAAGTCTACCAATTACACCTTCTAAGGTCAAGTTGTTATTTGGTGTGCATCTCAATTCTTGAATTGCAAAGACTCTAATGGCATAGATAGGAAGTAGAATATTCAATACCTTACTTATCATTGTTTCATCTTTGGTTTCTCCATTTGCACCTCAAATAACATTAACAACCTCTTTAACTCTTGTGCAGTACTGTACTATATTCTCACCTTCCATCATTCTCATGTCATCAAATTTTCCTCTTAGGATTTATGATTTAGCTCTTAAAACATTGTAATCACCTCCATATAAGGTCTTCAATTTGTCCCACATCTTCTTTGTAGTATTGCAATCTTTTAGGTCATCAAACTCAACATAGCTTAGGGATGAGGCAATCTCCAACATTTCTTGGTTACGATCTAACTTTTGTCTCAGTTCATCAACAGTCAAAGGAGTAGTTGTTACTTCTACATATTCATTTTCTAGAAACTGGACAGTAACATCACTGATACTGGATATGTGCATCTTCATCAGAATCTGCCATGTAGGAAAGTTCTCCTTGTTCAGCTTGGGTGCATCTCTCTTGTTCGTCATGATATTTAGCTTTAAGTACCTTCAAATAAGCATTTCACTCTGATACCAATTGTTAGAAATATTTAGAATAACTAAGAGGGTTGGGGGGGGTGGTGAATCTATTACTCAAGGTCTATATGTACCACTTGAACAATTAAACATTTAATACTTCATTGTTCTGGTTATCTTCTTGTTGCTTGGTCACTACTATAAAACTGTCATAAACATAACTTGAATTGAATGATGAAAACATTATCAAATTTAAACATACATCACAATTCGACACTAGGATTTTACGTGGAAACCCAATTTGGGAAAACCACCAGCAACATGTCACTCTTTTTCACTCTTTCAAAGTGAACTCTATTAGAACCCAACCTTATTAAAGGTTACAATACACAATATTAAATGTGACCTAATTAGAGGATTTAATCACCCTATTAGGAGTGGCCTTGTAAGAGTACTTTGACCATTCCATTTAGAATGTCACTCAGTTAAAGGATTTACACAAACTATTAAGTCTTCAAATGACTATTAGGTCAACCTCTGTTAAAAGGATTTTACTGCAAATTATTTGCAATGATAAAAAAGAAAATAGTAGGCTTGATTTGTGTGATTACAACTCACTTTCGCTAGTTTAGATCTCTACTCTATCCTTATGTTTGTTCACTGATAAGCCTTTCATTGTCATCTCTGATCTTGATCTGCTTGGTCACCCTTCAAGCAACCAATCCACTCTTCTCATTAACACTTAAGCCTTTTGCTCAAATTTTCTTATCAACAACAACATCATATCTGTAAGATTTCTCCTTTAGCTTCACATTCACACACTTGTGTGCTCCTGATCAACCTCACTCTGTATGTCTCTCTACATACAAACTCAGTCATACATACACTGAGTAGGCCCAACTTCGCTTGACTAGATATAGCTGGACATGGCACCAAATGATCAGTTTTGTAGCTCTTTAAATAGGAAATTCATGCATTATCATTTTCTACATCCATCGAAGATCTTAGGGTTGACAATTAGATTCAACCTGATTCAATGTATATGTTCATCTTCTTGATCATTATCGAGAAACTTTTCTAGAATATTTCTGTTAGGTTTTTACCTAATCACCTTCTTGAATTTAATGATCCAACTCATCAATCTTATCTTCAACACATCTTACATCTCCCAAGAAATCAACTGAGTCGACTTGATCTTATGATTTCTTTGAATTTTTTCCTTTATTATCACTCATAAATCTCTAAATTCTAATACTTGGTCAACACTGAAATACTCGGTCATAGTAAAGCTTCTTTCTCAACATCAAATAACTTGCTTGGTCAATGCTAATGCTCGATCAACACTAGATTTTCTTGCCACTAACTGTAGCTCGGTTGACACTAGCATTACTCGACACTCCTTATTATTTTACTCTTTTGCTCAACTTAGCTTAGCTTTCTTGACATAAATAATTATTTTTCTTTATCAAAGTCTATACAATCAAATGCCCATTATAACTTCCTTTTCATAAGTTCAACCTTTTCTCTAGGTGCTATAGTTATGAGTAACTTCTCAAATCCTCTTCATCACTCAAATAGATATGACATTTATATTAGGTAGCAATATGTCTCTTCCATAGATTTGACATCAATGATAAAACAACAATTGTTCTAATTGTAAGTTTCCAATAGAAACTAGACTCTGTCAACTTTCCTAATTGACATTGTTTACACATATCATTGCCATGCTTCTTTAGTTTAGGTAATTCTCTTACTTTCTTGATTTTTTTGATAGTCACCAAATTGCCAAATTTCACATGACATAATCTTTTGTCTCATAACCAAACATCTTCTTGTTGTGCAAACATGCACGTGTAATAATCCCAAATTCACCATAGTAGTGAGATCTATACCATGTGTTATAATCTCATCCAAATATTGATTTTACAATTTGTTCTACTGGGTTCCATCACCTGGTTTGTCACTTTGAAGATTTTTGTCCTTGTTTCTTGCAATTGTGACATTTACCTACAAACTTAGGTTTTTCTTTACATTCACTTACTCTATGACCATTCTTATTGCAACTGTAACACTTTCCATTAAATTTTTCTTTACCATTACTCCAACATTATTTGTTGTATGACCTATCTTACTACAACTATTGCAAGTAGGCCTTTCATTTTTTATCTCCTTGCTGAGATGATTCACCTTCTTCTATGTATCCTATTCCAACTTTACCTTTGTGTCTGAACTGACTTTGTTCATTCAATTGATTCATGCTTTCTTGAGATTTCATTTTTCTTTCATAGGTTTTCTTTTCAATGTTGAGATCATTCTGAAATCTTTTATTCTCTAATCTAAGATTCATAAGCTCTTCATTTGCATTGGTGAGTTTATCAATGAAGTCTTCTTTCTAAAAGGATAGTTGATGGATTTCATTTTTCTTTTCTTCTATCTCTCCTTTGGCTTTGTCTTTTTCTTCCATGACTTCACATAATCTGACTAATTGAATTTCTTGTTCTCTTTTTAGCTTTTTGACTTCTTCTTGAAGATTGAAATTCTTTTCTAATAGGTCTTTGATTGCTTCATCAACTTCATCTAAATTTACTTATGGATATATGTCTTCAATTCTTTCTTTAGTGTAGAGATTTTCATTCATTTGTACTACAAAATATTTCCTTCTTTTTAATCACTGAGAGAGTTGTTCCTTTGTTTCTTGAGTTTTCCAGTAGTCAATTCAAGATCCAACTTTTCATTGTCAATAGCTTTATCTAGCGTGTATACCTCTATTTCCTTTGATCTTTTCTCAAGATGTTAAATTTCTGATGTGAAATCCTAAGAGCTTTGATACCAATTGCTGGAAATATAAGGTAGGCAAGGTTATTGAGAGGGGAGGGGTGAATCAGGAACCAATATTTTTTTTTTATCTTACTTCACCAATTAATCCTTCATATAATATTCTAATCTAATTACAATCATGAAAGAATGAAAGCAAATAAACATTCATAACACTTCAACACAAGATATGGTGACCCAGAAATCTTCCAAATAGAAAGTAAAACTAGGGTGGGGATGATACCCATAACCTTTAGCACTATAGTATAAAGTTAACTTGTTAAGGCTTACAATTGACCACTTCTAGTGATCTTCCCTATTAGGAGCAATAAGGATTGTGAGGTCCACCTTGTTAAAGGATTTACATACATACAATGAAGTATGCATTCGGTTAGGAGATTTAGAAAAAGATTGTTAAGTCTACCTTGTTAAAGGATTTGACTAATGCACCCATTAGGATGAACCACTGGTTGATCTCTGATCTGAAACTCTAATTTGCTAGTTGAGATTCCTTGTATTGTAATGATCACCTTATTGTCATAGATAAATCTCTATTGTCCCTTATACTGCTTGTAGCCTTTAATTCACACTTCTTCTCATCATATATTCTTCACATGCATTCTTGGACATGATATAATGCATTACATATATACCAATCCAAATCACAACTTATTGGAGTCAACTACAACACCAATTTAATCATAATTCACAAAGTCATCCCAACTGCTGTAATTTGGGTTCTAAAGACAAACTCAGTGATGTTATGATACTTGACAAACATTGTCAACACTCAGAAATCTTTGGCACTCAGTTGAACTTGAAGCTTGGTCCACACTAATCACTTCCAAGTAGCACAAACTCGGTGAACACTATGTGACTCGGTGAACACTGAGAAACTCGGTAGAAACTAAATCACTTAGTTGACATTGCATGACTCAGTGAACACTGAGAAAATCAGTAGCAACTAAATCACCTGGTTGACAATGCATGACTCGATCAACACTAGATTCATATTGTTAACACTGCAATCTCGGTAGACATAGTATAACTCGGTTAACGTACCATAGCTCAGTTAATGCTATGATCTTCTTCGCTTACACTGAATAGCTCAACAACCTTTATTATGCTTTTTTTGTACTATACATTTTTTATGAAGCTTGGTAAACATTGTGTAGCTTGACAAACACTGCAAACTGACTCAGGTGCTTGGTAGATACTGCATTCTAACTACTTGACTTGGGAACAAATGAATCACTTGGTTAACACTGCAAATTAACTGATAGGCTCGGTATCAATGTAACCATTTGACTAAGTGTTGAGTTACTGATAGACAAATTGACCTTTATGTCAACAATCTCCCCCTTTGGCATCAATGACAAAAACACTTATCAAACCAAAAATTTGATCTTCAAAACTATAAGTCAAAAACGTCCTTTTCCATCATTCTATGTCTTTAACTTGGTTTGAATTTTTGAAGCTATAGCTCAATAAAATTCTCTATTTTTCTAATTTTTCAAAATTTCTTTTGTAAAGATATTTTCTGCTTAACTATACAAGTGTCTACATAATACTATATTACTCCCCCATACATATATCTCTCCTATATACATACAACTAGATTATATTATACTTTCTTCCTCTTTACATATTACTACATATATACTTCTCCCCCTTTTTGGCATAAATGCTAAAGGTGTATAATATCTATATGATAATACCAAAATGTACCTACAGAGTAAGTACCATTGTCTTGTCCCAATTCTCCTGTAGTAACTTAGTTGCATGCAATGCAATCTAAACTTCTGCTGATAATTCCATCATGTGATTAGCTATGGAGAAGTTGTTATCATGGGTGAGTGTTTTTGTATAACCAATGTGTTTCTGCAATGCATCCATGTTTGGAAGAATCATGCCTTGGATTTCTACAAGTGTGGCCCTGATCTTGGCTTCTTCCTTCAATAATTATGCTTGCAGATTTGTCAGATATATAATCTTTGAATAATGTGCAGAACTATAACTTGAATCAAGTGATAGTTGGTGTGCACTTGCCTTCATATCTTCATCGATCTTAGAAAATGTATCCTTGATATCCTTTGTAAAGATAGATGTGTCACTTGACAAATAGTGAAACAACATTATTAACAAATCTTTCCAGGGAAGTACGAATAATATTAACTCTACTTGATCTATTGCAATTCTTTGTGCAACTTGTTCCAATACTTCATTCTCAAACTTTCTTTCAACTCTTTGAAGTAGCTTCCCTTATCCATTCAAGTCTTCATTGAATTTGTTGATAATTGTTGCTAACTAATCAAGAATAGGTTGAGTACTATCAACCTCAATACTTAGAGCATCAATAAATATGCTCCTTATGTCTTCAAAATTTTGATTTTCTTTCTTCTTTTGTTCTCTAAGATTCTGCTACTTAGCTCTCTTCTTCAGTAGTTCACCCATGGTATCCATTTGATCAGGAGTGAGGGTAGAGCTATCCCAATTTGGAATAAATATATCCTCATCTAGATCAATAGATTCTACTTCTTTGCCTTTTTCCTTCAGAATGGTGGAAACAATTTGTTTTCCCTTGTCTAAGACTTCGATACTTAGTTGAGACTAGTTCTCAACTATCATTGTATTAGCTATGGATACATTTACCTTATTGCTTGGAAAATAAAAGTGTTGGGCACTTCAGTCAATGAACCATTTATTTGAATAGATTAAGAGCTTGGTTGGGTGCTTGGTATAGTTGTGGTATCCACAACCAACTTGGTAGAAACTATCTCTACGCTATATTGCACTAAGTCTGTGCTTAGAGAGTGAGGAAATGAGGCCATGACTGCTGTAATGATTTTCTCTACATCAGTTTCCTCAATACTTTGAATATCTAGAAGGATTCCTCTAGTTTCTTCCTATTCTTCCTCCTCATCATCTAGTTTGACATCATCTAACTCATCATCTTTTATTTTTACATCTTCTTCCTCATCATCATTATCCTTGTCATCAACATGTGCAACAAAGTCATTGGGGTGGTGTAACTTATAGATGTTTTTCCACTTAGTAGTAGTTGTCTTCACCACATATTCAATTTCTTTGAGAAATATCATACATGTATTGAATTTAAGAGTGAACTTCTCTTCATTTTTCTTCAAGGATTCCTTGACTTCTTTCTCAGTAAGATTAGGCATGAGTTGCCTCAAGGTTTGCTCAAAGATGTCCTTGATAGTCTTTGTTGCACTTTCCCATCTAGGTTTGATTAACTGTAGAAGTTCATTAGGAATATTTTGTGCAAGTTGATCCAGTGAGTACTTCCATTTTCCAAAATTTTTCATAAGAATATCCTCAATCTAATTTTTCTCTTCTGCATTCTTGGTCTCATACTGAAGAGATTTGAAATTTTCCATGCTAGATCCTTCTTCCATTCTTTTCAATTTTTCTTGAAGTGTAGGTGTATCTCTTTTGAAGATAATTTACTTAGCTTCATCTTCACCTAACTTCAACTTCTTCGTGGACTTTTCTACCCTTCTTATGAATATAACAGGAGATGATTTGGTAGGTATGGCTATGATAACCTTAACTTTCTTCCTGGGAGGCTCTTCTTCCTTAGATTTGGCTTCTTCTTCTTCATCCTTTGCATCATCATCTTCTATATCATCACCTTTTGCCTCAGTAAGAATTAGAGTATAACTTTCTTGCTTTGTGCTTTTCAGTATCTTCTCTACTATTTTCCTTCCTTTATTTACTACTTGAGGTAGCTTGATTTCAAGCTCAATTCTTGCCTTTGCCTCATCATATGTTCCAAAATGTGTGGCTTTAGAATCCACAAGCTCATTCAACAAAGCCTCTATGATATCCTTAGTCTCATCAATGTTAACCTCATACTCTAGAGGCTTAACCCATGCCACTCTAGGTCTGACTACTTGAATATATACTTTGTCACAGTCCATCATAAAACATATATCATCCTTATAATCTTCTACAAGTTTCTTAGGGATCCAAAATTTATTCTATATCTTCTCTTTGAATGATTCAAAATAATTATCTATGATGATTTCAAAATTTTCACCCATCTCTGCTATATACTCATTGATTTGATACAAAATAGGAACATCCTTCCTCCATACTATTGTACCTTTGAAAGGGAAAAACTTTTGAACAAAGAAGAATAAACATGTTAAAAGAGATCCCAACTTACATGGATTATTCTTTGATCATTTGATTCTCTCCATGTTCTTGTTGAATTGATTCAACAACAACTCGGCAAGGTCAAAGGATAGGTTATTCTTCACAACCTTGTATTCAAGATCAACAACTTCACATGACATGTTGTTTAACTGACTAGAAATGTAAATTTTGTGTGTAATTGTATGTATGTTGAACTTCATCTCCATTTCTATTACACCATTAAGCTACATTCCTCTTTTGTCCCACTCGATAAGAGTCCACTTAGCCAATTCGACCCAACCTAGGGCTTTGGTTGTCTTTTCTTTGTTTAGCATTGGATGCCTAGTGATTCTGTGAATCATTTTCTTCAAAATCTGAATGGGTTGGTCCAACCATAACTACCCATTTTGTACATGGCTTAGAATAAATCTAATCCATTTGACTTGAAAGCCTCTTGGCATATGTGAAATGTAGGTTAAACCCTTGGTTTCCAAATGTTGATGTTCAGGCTTTAACGCACTGTCCACATACAATTTATTGTATGCTTCATTCATCTCTAGGGTTCTAAGTTCCTGAACAGAATAGTGGTAAAATGAATGAATGTCATGCATGAGTAATACTGTAGGTGGAATTTGAGACTATGCACAAGAAGGGTCGAGCACCTCTACAATTGCTAAAATCAACTTCAAATTAGGTACCTTGTAGTCAACTCCACAAATCAACATTTTAGACCCTTTCTTTGCTTTTCTGATTTAAGATTCCATGCTCGGTAGAGTTTATGAAAACTTTGAGAATTATTCAACAAAAAATACTCAATTTTCTTGAGGGCTTTAAAATTTCTCTGCATAAATAGATCTAGAAATTCATGGTGAAAACAATGCCTTTGATTTCTTCCTTTTAACAAATTCCCTCTATTCGATTGCCATTAGTGTTTTGTACTTCATACTCACTCAGTGACAGGTTGTCCTCCACTTGGCTTATTCTTTAATGCTTGGGAGACATTTACAATTTGTTAGAGTCACCATTACTCAGTAGGAACTACCAATTTTGTGTTTGCAACTATATGTAACCCAACCTTGCTTGGTAAGGTCTTGTGACCTGACCTAGCTCAGTAAGGTCTTCTGCTTCCATCATGCTTGGTGATCCCTGTGCATCTTAAATGCTAATTTGGATCATTCTTCTTGTTGGTTGGAATTGATGTTAGATTCCTTCTTCTAAATCACAATTCTAATGATCTCAATAAGGAACTAAGTTGAAATGATTGAGCCACCCAACTCATTGACTTGGGTGTCATTCACTTCATGATCTTGGTTTGCATTCTCTAGAGATTTTGGTACCCATCGTTGCCTCATTTTTTTTTTTTGATATTGTTAGCTTTGGCTTTCTTTTCATCTTCAATTCTACTTGTGTTCATATAGTTCTTTGCAATATGTCCAAGTTATGTAAAAATAAAGCATTTTTTTGTAGTATCTCTTTTCCTCATGATGTTTCACATAGTTTGTTGCAATGTGCCAAAATTCACCATAGTAGTGAAATCTACACCATGTGTTATAATCTCATCCAAATATTGCTTTTACAATTTGTTTTGTTGGGTTCCACTGTTTGGTTTTGCACTCTAAATATTTGTGTCCTTGTTTCTTGCAATTGTGACATTTACTTTTGAACTTAGGTTTCTCTTTACAATCACTTGCTCTATGACCATGCTTATTGCAACTGTAACACTTTCCATTGAATTTTTCTTTACCATTACTCTAACATTTGTTTGATGTATGATCTATCTTACCACAATGATTGTAAGTAGGCCTTTTTTTCTTTTGAGCTCCTTGTTGAGATGATTCACCTTCTTCAATGTATCCTATTCTAGCTTTGCCTTTGTGTCTGAACTAACTTTGTTCATTCAATTGATTCATGTTTTCCTATGATCTCACCATTCTTTCATAGGTTTGCTTTTCAACGTTGAGATCATTCTAGAGTCTTTCATTCTCTAATCTAAGATTCATTATCTCTTCATTTGCATTGGTGAGTTGATCAATGAAGTCTGCTTGTTGAAGGGATAGTTGTTGGATTTTATTGTTCTTTTCTTCTATCTCTTCTTTGCCTTTGTCTTTTTCTTCCATGACTTCACATAATCTGACTGATTGTATTTCTTGTTCTCTTTTTAGCTTTCTGACTTCTTCTTGAAGATTGAAATTATTCTCTAGTAGGTCTTTGATTGCTTCATCAACTTCATATAAATGTATTTGTAGATATATGTCTTCAATTCTTTCTTTAGTGTAGAGATTGTCATTCATTTGTACTACACGATCTTTCCTTCTTTTCAATGATTGAGAGAGTTGTTCCTTTTCTTTATTGAGTCATCCAATAGCCAATTCAAGATCCAACTTTTCATTGTCAATAGCCTTATCTAGCCTATATACCTCCATTGCCTCTAAATTTTTCTCCAGCTGTTAAATTTATGATGTGAGAACCTGAGAGCTCTAATACCAATTTTTGGAAATATAAGATAGGCAAGGTTACTGAGAGGGGAGGGTTGAATTAGGAACCAATAGTCTTTTTTAACTTACTTCACCAATTAATCCTTCATATAATATTCTGATCTAATTGCATTCAAGAAAGAATGAAAGCAAATAAACATTCATAACACTTTGATACAAGATATGGTGACCTAGATACCTTCCAAATAGAAAGTAAATTTGGGGTGGGGATGATACCTACAAGCTTTAGTACTACAGTATAGAGTTAATCTGTTAAGGCTCACAATTGATCACTTATGATGATCTTCCCTGTTGGGAGCAATAAGGACTATGAGCTCGATCTTGTTAAAGGATTTACAAACATACAATGAAGTATGCACTTGGTTAGGAGATTTAGCAAAAGACTGTTAAGTCTACCCTGTTAAAGGATTTGATTGATGCCCCTGTTAGGATGGACCAGTGGTTGATCTCTGATCTACAACTCTAATTTGAAAGTTGAGATTCTTTGTATTGTAATGATCACCTTACTGTGATAGATAAATCTCTACTATCCCTTATATTACTTATAGCCTTTAATTTGCACTTTTGTTCATCATATATTCTTCACATACATTCTTGGATATGATATAATGAATTACATATATACAAATCCAAATCATAACTTAATGGAGTTGGCTATAATACCATTTTAATCATAATTTACAAAGTTGGACCAACCCTTGTAACTCGGGTTTTGAAGACAAACTTGATGATGTTTTGATACTCTACAAACACTGTCAGTGCTTGGCAATATTTGGCACTTGGTTGAACTTGAAGCTCAATCCATACTAATCACTTCCAATTAGCTCAAATTTGGTCAGCACTGTGTGACTCAGTGAACATTGAGAAAATCAATAGTAATTGAATCACTCAATTGACACTGCATGGCTTGGTCAACACTAGATTCACATTGTTAACACTATGAGCTCGATAGACACATTATAACTTGGTTAACATACCATACCTCAATTAACACAATGATCTTCTTCTCTTCCATTGAATGGCTCAGTAGCTTTTGTTATGCTTGGTTTCCACTGTACATTGCTTATGAAACTGATAAACATTATGTAGCTTGACAAACATTGTAAACTGACTCAGGTGCTCAGTAGACATTGCATTCTAAATACTTGGCTTGAGAACAACTAAATTACTTGGTTAACACTATAAACTAACTAATAGGTTCAGTAGCAACTATAGAGCTTGGTAGCAATGTAACCATTTGACTAAGTGTTGGGTTACTGATAGAAAAATTGACCTTTATGTCTACAAAGAAAACACAAGAAGAAATATATATTACATAATATCAAAGATATTTTTGTTGACCCTTTTGAAATTTATGATGTTAATGAGAAACATCAAATTTTGGATCAATTAGTGTATATAGTTTATAAGGTTCAAACTGAAGATATTGAGACTAGTGATAAATTGATGCAATGCTTTGAAAATAAATTTTAGCACAAAGTTTTAGAGAAAGTCTCAATAGAACTTGCAATCAGACAAGTTCAACTTTCTAACCTTACCACTCAGTTGGAAGAAATTTTGAAAGTTATTCAGTCTTTGTATATGCAACTTTGTGATGTTGAGTTCTTCACATTGGAGAATCAATATTCTATTGATCTGATACATGCATATATGAAGGCATGTATAATTTCTTTGAGCAAGAATGCAAGTTGAAGCTCACCTTCATGCAATAAGTTGACATTTGATCAACAAAGATTAGCTGAATTGATGGCTAGATATAGTGGTATAAGGAATAAATTAATTTCAATTCAATCCATGCTACTACCCATTAGAAGAAAATTTACAGTGAATTATCTTTGACTTAGAATCTTACAAGGAAAGATCCACATCTTTCAATAGAAGAGAGCTTAATTGATCTAGCCGCTCAGCTAGTATTTCATATTCAAATCATGGAATTAGCAAAAGGCAGATGGGATATACGACTTGAAGAAATTTTGGCTAGTCACAAAACATTTTTGGATAAATAAAAGATAACCCTTGCAAACCCCAAGCCATAAGTGACAAAAATAAGGGAGAAATATCTTCATGACACAAATTACGGGGGAAATCTACATATGACTAGAAAAAGGAGTCAACAAAGAGGGAAATATTATTCTCATACAGAAACAAGAAAGAAATGTCAGAATAAATAAGGATAAAACAAGATTAGAGTTTACATACATGTATATATTGTATAGCTGAGACAAATTTTGAAGACCAGGTTATAGTCTTAAGGGGGGTACTATTTTGATTTTGTATGGATTGCTAAGTCATGAAAAAGTGTTTTTGCCACTAAAGTCAAAGAGGGAGATTGTCAATCTCTAAGCCCAATTTGCCTATTAGTGTCTAACACTTAGTCATTTTCACTGTAGGATTGGATGGTCATCACTATGACAGAGCCATCTAGAGAAGGTTGAGTTACAAAGGACTTATTTATATATCAATATATGTCGAGCAAGTCAAAAGTTGTTGAGCACCGCAATCGAAACTAAGTCAGCATGCATGTCGAGTAAAAATGAAGACTAAGCAAAGAAGAGGTTAATCAATGACTAACTAAGTTAGTATATGTCGAGTGTATAGAAGATGAGTGACAACATGAATATTAGTTCTGACTGAGCGTTAGAATATTCAAGTGCAAAGTAAACTAGTTTTTACATATGAGTTTGTAATGACACAAACACCTTTGTAAATCATTTTAGCTGACTTCTACATGAAATTTAAAGATTGTACAAACAGTAAAGGAGCAGATTACACATTTTTTTAGAAGGCATTAATCCCAAGAAAAGCAGATTAACCAATCAGAAAATAAGAAGGGTAAAACAACAAAAGGGTGAAATATGGATTGTTGATTACGATCTAGAACTTTCTATGATTATCTATTTAAGAAGGGTTCTAACCCTAAAATTAGTGATAAGTATGTGTGATTGGAAGCAAGTGTGAAGGAGTGAACAAAATTAGAACAAAGCAAGGAAGGCTAAGATAGATAGGAGATTAGACATAGCGACCTAGTAGTGAAGGACCAAATAGAGCATATCAAATAAAGAGATCAGTTTGAGACATTGAAGAGAGGATATTTGTAAACAACATGTATAGAAAATTGAAGGATCGCGTACTAAATCAATTTTTATAGATTAATTTAGGGAAAAAATCTTAACAAACCTATTTAAACCTCTTAATAGAGTCCATACTTATAAAAGTGTAAAATCCTTTAATCAAGGTAAGACCTAACAGTCTTGTAAAGCTTTTAACAAAGTAGGCCCCTTACAAAGTAGATCATAAGAAGTGATCAAATTGTAGCCTAATAGACGAACTTTGTTGTTGCAGCAGTAAAGATTTGTGGGTTTTGTTGAAAACAGATTGATACAAGTATGATAAATGTGTTTCAATCATTGTTTTTTCACTGATGTCAAACCTGCTACTTGCTAGTAAGACAATTGCTTATATGATTTAAGTGCTATCATTTGTTTGATTAATGAAGATGATTTGATCAAATGAGGTAACAATAACACCTAGAGGAAAGGTTGTGTTATGATATGTAAAAGAGTAGAAGGATCAGTTAAGATAGTGATATTATAGTGCATTAATAATCTACTTAATGTTGCAAAGGTTTGTTACACTGAGTAAGTTCAAAATAACAAGTTAAACAAAGTTTGCCTGCCAAGCTTGACTAAGTGGACAATAGGTATTGAGAAAAGTTAGTGCAAGCCAAGTAAAAAACAAGTTAGAGCCAAGAAAAGTCAATTTCAATGTAAGCTAAGTGAAACAGTGTAAGCTGAGTAAATTTAAGTTGATCCCGAACACTAGTAAACTTTAGTTCATGCCAAGTGTTTTGACAGTGGATGTCGAGCAATGCAGTATGTGTCGAGTATCATAAGCTAGTTAATGTTGAGTGTCAACATTATGAGAAAGATCAAGAATTTGATGAATATGAGCTGAAAAGTTTGTTTTCTTGGATTCTGTGAACCATGTGGAAGATAAGATTGATGAAGTGGTGGCACATAATTCAAGATGAACCATTTTGAGGTGAATTAAAAAAGGATTGAAGGAGAAGTTTCTAGAAGGGAATGAAATAGAATGAGGAGTAGATTCATTGAATCTTATCCAATCTAACCTAACCCTAAAATGGAAGATGGAGGTTGAAATGACAAAATATATTAATTCTCTATTTATAGACATGGTTGGTCAGAAGCAAGAGTTAATGTGTGAGAACCTAAGGAAGACAAGGAGTCTAGGGTATTTGCTTCATTTAGTGACCTAAGAGAAGAGACTGCATTGGCAAAAAAAGCAAGAAGGCTTAAGGGTATGGATGCTTGAAGGGTGAACAAGCTATTAGAGCTGAAGAGTGTGAAAGCTAAGCATAATGGAGGACTAAAAAAGAAATTTTTAATATGCAAATAAAGTTGTAATTTGTTATCAGATCAAGCCTTACTGTTACTCTCTAATCATTGTATCAGTCTAGGGTAAATCCTTTGGATTAAGTTTGACCTAACAGTCATTTGTAAATCCTTTAACTGGGTGACATTCCAAGTGAATGATCTAAAGTCCTCTAACAAGGCTCACTCCTAATAGGGTGATTGAAATCCTTTAACTGGGTCAAATTTAATAGTGTGTATTGTAACCTTTAACAGGTTTGGCCTTTCACAAGGCATCACTTCAAAAGAGTGAGAATGGGTAGCATGTTACTGGTGGTTTTTTTCCAAATTGGGTTTCCACGTTAAATCATTGTGTCAAATGTGTTGTTGAATCTGTTATGTTTCATGTTTACATTTATACAAATTGATTTGACAGTAACCTACAAGTTTAAGTGATTGCATAATCTAATCGATGCATGCATGATGAAAATGTTTTATGGATATGGGTTCACTAAGTTGTAAAAAGTTTTAATTATACATCTGGACCTTGGATAATTGATTCACCCCCCCTCTCGGTTATTCTAAAGAATTCCAATAGGTTTCATCCCCACCCCAATTTTACCTTCATCTTGAAATGTTTTTGGGTTATGAAAATATTTGTGTTATGAGTTTATGTTTTCATGGATGTTATGCTTAGATAGATTTCATTTCAGCATTAAAAGTTATAATTATTTGGTATGAGATCTAAGATATGAGATAGATTAGGTGTGAACGTAGCTAATTGTTTTATTAGTGAAAAGTTTTATAAATCTTGATTCAGCTTCCCCCTTCAACCACCCTCTCAATATCTTGCTTCCCAATAAGACTTCCAATATTTACATGGAATTTTTTTACGGGTAAAAAATATTAGAGCTTAGAAGAATGAATTTTTTAAATCTTTTCTCTTGTTATGTCACACAATTATTGTTAGAGTAATAAAGTTTTTTCTTATTAATTAAATCATATTGATTTAATTATTAAGTCACTTATTATCTCTAGTTTACTTAAGCTAAACTTTGGGCATATAATAATTAATTTTTTTATTAATTATTATCATAAAACCTTGGTTAGTTACTTGTTAGGGTTTTGATCTCCTTTATAAGGATGATCTCTCTTTGTAATTAACACTCATTCACTTTTGATAATAACAATTTCTCTTTTTCCTCATCAAGAATGTCTCATCTATGGATCTAGGAATTCCAACCTCCTTAGCTTTTGATTCTCTCCTTCTATGATAGGTTTTTTCATGTAGGTGATTTTTGCGAGCTATGGGGCTAATCTTTCATCAACTTCAGCATGGAATTAGAGCACCAGATCTTCATGCCCCTGTTCTATTTGTAATAGATTTGACATCAATTTTCAGATCTGTGGCTTTTACACGATTTTGTATTGGATTTGAGGTGACCTATTTTTTAAAGCACTTTGATTCCAAATGGACATCACCGTTGAGCTTAGATCGCTCAAAAAACCCTTATTTTCATATAAAATACATCTAGTTTGGATGTTGTTGAAATCAGAGGCAAATTTGTTTTGCACCCAGGTTTCTTTTACCTAAGCACGAATATAGAGGTGACACTTATTTTAGTTTTTCCAAAAAAAGTTAGAGGTAAATATTCTTTTTATGGTTTATTTTACAAATTTTTTTTTGCATGAAATATTGTAATTGTCATTTACAAACAAGGACCTCCCTGTCTACGATCTTCTTGGGCCTCGTGGTCTTCTCGAGCTCTGTGTGTCCTTTTGAGGGGGATGTTTGCATTTTCTTTACAAAACAACTTATGGTACTGGCTCCTTTTCCAAATGCACATTATATAGTTAGAGGTTTGGTGGCTCCTGCAAGTGTTTTGCAGGCCACATGCATTTTTTAAAGACTATTAGCATGCGTTCTTCGCTACATGGAGCCTTAATTTCTACACTGCTTTGGACCCTATGGAGGAATTTTGTTTGTCAAGTGGTATTTAGCTTGGATTTTTTTTTGTAAGCTTTGGTTTTGGCGCTAGTCACCCTTTCCAAGCATGTGATTTGTGGTGAGAACTCCTAGTCTTCCCACACACATCACTACCCTTTTTGGGCTCCTTCATGCACTTGGAACACACAATCCCCTTGGACCCCTTTACTCCTACAACGGTGCACTCCACCAAATATCCACCAAATAAGGGGTATTTTCTAATGTGTTGGCTCCACACACGTTGCATGTGGCCCTTGTTCTGACCCCTCCAACATCTGATATGACTGCATATTTTTGGTGTTTTTGGATTTGCATCGACAAATTTTTGGTAGAAACTACTTCTAGGGCTTGACATTATTCAAGCCACCAATGGTGGTTGTTTGCAATGATTGGTGGGTTTGGCCCTATTGGGTGGTTTTGCTCATGTTTGGCATTCTTTTTTGGATCATGCTTCAAAGAAGGTGCAAAGTTTTTATGTGAGTAGCCCGAGCTCTCACATGCCTATATGGAGGCATTAGTAAGTTCTTTGGGAGCTATAGAAGACCTCACCACCTCAACTCATTAGCAGACCCAATTTGGAGGCCCCATCAAATTTGTGTTTACACCCTCATACTCCACCTGTGGTACCTATCCTTGGGAAAAGAATTCAATGTGCATGTTAGGCTCTACATGCCTTATAGAAATGTTAGATTTCCTTTAGCATTCTACTAATTTATGATCCCTTGTTTTTGACTTACAACTACAACTCAGTACAGTTACATGCTTACATGGGCAATTTGTCCCACTATTTTTGGTGTTTTTGCGGATTATAAGGTAGTTTATTGGCATGTTACCAGTGCTTTCAAAATTCAAAGTCCACAACACATTTTTTGGCACTCAATCCTTTGATCTTCCTTGGTCCCCACTAACATCAATTGCACTTTAGATGCGCATTTTGTGGGAACCTTTTGTGATCAGATTTGGAGTCTTCTCTTAACAGTTTCCATGATTCAAGCATTACCATGTCATTCAACAATTTTTTTTCCAGAGCAATTTCATGTTGACTACCTTTTTTATGTGATCTCTTAGATTTCCATACTCCTATAGTGGTGCCTGTTAATGTGAAAAGGATCGCTTACAATCAAATCAACCCCTCCATCTTGGGTGTGATTTTTTGATTAGGCATGGTTTAAGGTTTGGAGTTTTTATTAAAAACTTTATTTCACATGTGATATTTTGGCCACCATAGTTTTCTTCCCATACCAACCCTTTGTTTTCTGACACTTGTTTCTTCTTTTTGGTCAAATTTATTTTTGTCACTCGCTGACATCAGTATTGCATCAACACTCATGTCACCCCTTGAGGTTCTATTTGGACCTGCCTTCACAATTTTGCTCATATCTCGAGCATACAAACTCTATTTTTCCACAAACGAGATATTGCTGAAAAGCTGGTTCCAAGCCTGTCACAATTGTATAGGTAATTTTCACTTTTGATGATTATTTTATTACTTTTTTTCTATCAAAGTTAGGGGTTCTTTTTTGAACTTTGGGAGACATATCTTGAGCATCTGATCTCTAATTTGATAATTCTTTATGTCATTGGAAAGGTCTTTCACAACTCTTTCCATTGATGTTGATTATTTTTCCGGATTTTGCTCTAGGCACATTCTATTCAGTTTTTGGTTTTCTTTTGCATTCTGGTGGATATCTTGGTTGTTTTAGGTCTAGGGATCGATTTCGTTGCTTCATATGACACTTCATGGGTTGTATTATCTATTATATCAACCTTATGTCTCTTCTAGTCTATTTAGACATTATTTGTATGCATTTTTGAAAACACACTAAGATAAAGTACCATATTGCATTTGAATTTTTGTTTCAATTATTTTTCCTTGTTTTGCCTTCTCATTCAAACAATATCTAATGTAGAGGCATCTGAGGTTCTTGAAGATTTTGGTAGTTTTCACCAATTTTCTATGTTAACTTGTAGTGTTAACCGAGTTGCATTGTTAACCTATTGTGTTAACTGAGTTTTAGTGTTAACTGAGTTGCATTGTTAACATGTAGTGTTAATTGAGTTGTAGTGATAACCTATAGTGTTAATTGAGTTACAATGTTAAAATATAGTGTTAACTGAGTTATAGTGTTAACCAACAGTGTTAACCAAGTTGGCAGTGTTAATCGAGTGTTCCTTCATGTGCCGAGGGAACCTAATAGTTGTTGATACTCAGAAGTGGTTTTCTGATGCTCAATCATGTCTTGGTTTTCTTGAGTTACTTGTCTTTTTTTTCTAGTGTAAGCCAACCTGGACATTTAATTTGGCTATATGTATTCTGTTGTGAGCCAACTTGTGGCTTAAATATGTATTTAATGCAAAGGTTTATTTAATTTGTAATATTGCTAGGACTACTTGCGGTTTAGTTAGTTATAAGTAGGGGGTCCTATAGAGTATTGAGTCATTATTTAGTTTGGGATCTAGCATGGGGAAGATGGAGTAGTGGAGTGAGAAAATTTTTCCTAAGTGTGTGGATAGAGCATTGAATGTGAGACAATTTACACCTAAATCCTCAATAAAGTTTGAGAAGGGCTAGTAGTTGAGGCTTGAGAAACAAGAAGATTGCTTGGTGGGATTGAGAGCACAATTTTAGATCTTCCTTGGAGGTTTCTACCAAAGTGTGGATTTGGACTAGATGGGGTTTGGTTGGATCTTTAAGGATCTTGCAGAACTGTTATTTTATTTTCTTTATATTTGGTTGTAACTGGGAAGGCCTTACAGCCTGACACATTACATGTAATTAGTTATTTTATGAATAAAGAGTTGTGTTTGGTATTAGATCTTGTAAGTTGTATTGTGTTTCCACTATGTGGTTTTTTTTTGGGGGCTAGGACATCCCCTTCGGGGATTCTTCTATCTTGCACTACATTAGATGGTATCAGAGTGAAGGTTTTCTTAAGCATGTAGACAGATCGTCGAAGTTGAGGCAATATGTACTAAGACCCGGGGTGAAGATTATATGATTGAAGGTTGGATATAGTTGATTTGTTGTGGAGGATTTTTGAAGATCTTGGAAAATGTCTCCAACAAGATGGGACCCTAGGATGATTGTGAATCTCCATGATGTGGTGGAGAATAAAATTTTAGAGATGTGTGCTCTATTTGAAGCTACATTGACTGATCGAGCTAAGGAAGGGATGGTTAAGTTCTGTATGTTTATGGAGATGGAGTCTACCAATCTGAAAGAGAGTTGTCTGGATGGTTAAAAGACTTGTTCAAGAGAGAAAAACATGACAAGGTCAAGGAAGAGGTTGGTTTTGTTGATAAGTTTGAGGAGACTGATGCAGAACCTGCAAAGCAACTTGAGGTTGTTGCTAAGGATATTCCTAACCTTGTTGATACTGGGATGGAGAGTAATTTTCATGATCAGTTGGTTGTGTCTAACATTAAAATTGCAGAGCATCTTGTAGTGAGCAATGAGATTACTAGTGTTGTAAGTTTGGCATGTGTCGATGGAGATCTGTATATTGCTACTGATGTTGTTGAGGATCTATATGGTATGATAGATCTATATGTTATCAATTTATTGATGTTTGACATGGATAAGGATTTACATGTGAAGAACTATGTTCAATTTATTCCTAGGAGTGATCATTCTAATTGGGTGGTTGAGATTCAGGCAATTCTGGTGTTTGATAGAATGATGTAGATCTAGGTGATTTGTGTATTTGTTATATTATCCCTAATGCAATGGGAACCTTGGGTGAAGATGAAGATTGGATTGGATCTTTCTTGGGCATAAAAGTGTGGGATACACTTTTCTTTGTATCTCGGGAGTCTGATGCAAGGCATCTGAGGTTCCCAAATATTTCGGCAATTTTCATTGAGTTTCTCTGTTAACCTACATTGTTAACCTAGTTCTAGTGTTAACCTATAGTTTTAACTGAGTTACCATGTTAATCTATAGTGTTAATTGAGTTGCAGTATTAAACTGCAATGTTAACTGAGTTGCATTGTTAACCTATAGTGTTAATTGAGTTGCAGTGTTAATCTGTAGTGTTAACCAAGTCATAGTGTTAACCAAGTTGGCAGTGTTAACCAAATTTATAGTGTTAACCAAGTTGGCAATGTTAACCAAATTTGTAGTCTTAACTGAGTGTTCCTTCATGTGTCGAGTGACTCTGATAGTTCTTGATACTCAAAAGTGGTTTTCTAATGCTCGGTCATGTCTTGGCTCTAGCTTTTCCTAAGTTGTTTGTGTTTGTTTTCTAGTGTAAACCAACTTGGGCATTTAATTTGGTTGTAATTTTTATATTGTGAGCCAACTTGTAGCTTAAATGTGCATTTAATGCAAGGGTTTATTTAATTTGTAATATTTCTAGGTTGTCTTGTGGCTTAGTTGGATATAAGTAGGGGATCTTGTACAGTCTTGAGTCATTATTCAGTGTGGGATCCAGTATGAAGAAGATGGAGTAGTTGAGTGAGCAAAGTTTTTCTAAGTGTGTGGATGAAGAGCTAAATATGAGGCAGTTTACATTTGGATCTTGGGTAAAGTTTGAGAAGGGCTAGTAGATGAGGCTCAAGAAACAAGGAGATTGCTTGATGGTATTGAGAGAACAAGTTTAGATTTTCCTTGGAGGTTTCTACTAGAGTGTGGATCTGGACTAGCTAAGGTTTGGTTGGATCTTGAGAGATCTTGCAGAACTATTATTCTACTTGCTTTGTATTTGGTCGTAATTGGGAAGGCCTTATAGCCCGACACATTGTATGTAACCAATTATTTTATGAATAAAGAGTTTTGTTTGGTATCAAATCTTGTATCTTATATTGTGTGGTTATTTTCTGGGGGCTAGGGCATCTCCTTTGGGGATTCTCCTACCTTGCACTACATTAGATGGTATCAGAGCGAAAGTTTGTGTAGACAGATTGCCAATGATGAGGAAGTTTGCACCAAAAACTGGGGTGAAGATTATATGATTGAAGGTTGTATATAATTGATTTTTTGTGGAGAGTTTACGAAGATCTTGGAAGATGTCTCCAGGAAGATGGGACCCTAGGATGATTGTGAATCTCCATGATGTGGAGGAGAAAAATTTTTTAGAGATGTATGCTCAGTTTAAAGTTACACTGAGCAATCGAGTTAAGGAAGGGATGATTGAGTTCTATAGATTTTTATGGAGTTGGAGTCTACCAATCTAGAAGAGAGTTATCTAGCTGGTCAAAAAGACTTGTTGGAGAGAGAAAAAAGGCATGGCAAGGTCAAGGAAGAGGTTGGTTTTTTTGATCAGTTTGAGGATTCTGATGTAGAACATATGGAGAAACTTGAGGTTGTTGCTGAGGATATTCCTAACCTTGTTGATGCTGGGATGGAGATTGGTTTTCAAGATCAGTTGGTTTTGTCTAAAATGAAAATTGCAAAGCATCTTGTTGTGAGCAATGAGATCACAAGTGTTGTAAGTTTGGCATGTGTTGATGGAGATTTGCATATTGCTACTAATATGGTTGAGGATCTACATGGTATTGTAGATATGTATGTTCTTGATTTGTTGATGGTTGACATGGATAAAGATTTAAATGTGAAGCGTTATGTTCAGTTTGTTCCTAGGAGTGAGTATTTTGATTGGGTGGTTGAGATTTAGACAATTATGGTGTTTGATAGAATGATACAGATGTGGGTGATTTATGTATTTGTTTTATTGTCCCTGATGGAGTGGAAACCTTTGGTGAAGATGAATATTGAATTAGATCTTTCTTCGGGCATTAATTCTGTGTAACTTGAGACTCTAATGTAGGGGCATCTAAGATTCCTGAAGATTTTGGCAGTTTTCACCCAGTTGTAGTGCTAACCTGCAGTGTTAACCGAGTTGTAGTGTTAACTAAGTGTTCCTTCATGTGTCAAGTGAACCTAATAGTTGTTGATACTTGAAAGTGGTTTTCTGATGCTTAGTCATGTCTTAGTTTTGGCTTTGCCCGAGTTGTCTATGTTTAGTTTCTAGTGTAAGCTGACCTGGGCATTTAATTTAGTTGTATGTATTTTGTTGTGAGCTGACATGTGGCTTAAATGTGAATTTAATGCAAGGGTTTATTTAATTTGTAATCTTGCTAGGATGACTTGCGGCTTAGAAGGGTATACATAAGAGATTTTGTAGAGTCTTAAGTCATTATTTAGTGTGGGATCTAGCATGGAGAATATTGAGTAGCTAAGTGAGTGAAGTTTTCCTAAGTCTGTGGACAGAGCATTGAATGTGGGGTAGTTTGCACTTGGATCTTGGGTAAAGTTTGAGAAGGGCTAGTAGTTGAGGCTTGGAAACAAGGAGATCGCTTGGTAGGCTTGCGAGCACAAGTTTAGATCTTCCTTGCAGGTTTCTACTAGAGTGTAGATCTGTACTAGATAGGGTTTGGTTGGATCTTGAGGGATATTGCAGAACTATTATTTTACTTTCTTTGTATTTGGTCGTAACCAAGAAGGCCTTAAAACTTGGCACATTGCTTGTAATCAATTATTTTATGAATAAAGAGTTGTGTTTGGCATTAGATCTTGTATCTTATATTATGTGGGTTTTTTGGGGGCTATGACATCTCCTTTCGGGATTCTCCTTCCTTGCACTGCATCAGATGGTATCAGAGCAAAGGTTTTCTTGAGTGTGTATACATATCGTTGAAGATGGGGTAGTTTTCACTAAAACCTAGGGTGAAGATTATCTTATCAAAGATTAGTTGATTTGTTGTGGAGGGTTCACAAAGATCTTGGAACATGTCTCTAAGAAGATGGGACCCTAGGATGATTGTGAATCTCCGTGATGTGGTGAAGAATAAAATTTCAAATATGTTTGCTCGGTTTGAAGCCAAATTGACCGATCAAGTTAAGGAAGGCACAGTTGAGTTTCATAGATATTTATGGAGATGGAGTCTATCAATCCATAAGAGAGTTGTCTTGTTGGCTAAAAGACTTGTTCGAGAGAAAAGAAGGCATGGCAAGGTCAAGGTAGAGGCTGGTTTTGTTGATTAGTTTGAAGATTCTAATGCAGAACTTGCAAAGCAACTTGAGCTTGTTGTTGAGGATATTCCTAACCTTGTTGGTGCTAGGATGGAGATTGGTTTTCATGATCAGTTGGTTGTGTCTAACATGAAAATTACAGAGCATCTTGTTGTGAGAAATAAGATCGCAAGTGTTGTAAGTTTGGCATGTGTTGATGGAAATCTGCATATTGCTACTAATGTGTTTGAGGATCTACATGGTACTATAGATCTGTATGTTCTTGATTTGTTAATGGTTGACATGGATAAGGATTTACATCTAAAGCATTATGTTTAGTTTGTTCCTGGAAGTGAGCATTCTGATTGGGTGGTTGACAGAATGATGTAAATATGGGTGATTTGCGTATTTGTTCTATTGTCCCTAATGCAAATGTTCATTTTAATGTTACATTTTAAATGATATTTATGTGTTGTATTTTTAAATATGATATATAAATGTTGTTTATGTCCCCTTTAGTAACATTTTTATGTCCCCTTTAGTAACATTTTTATGAAATTAAGTTCATTAAATGACTTTAAGTTATCGAAAGTGGACATTTTATATGCAATTACATGTAAATCCATGAAAAACATGAGATTTCACTTAAAATATGCAGTCCTTCCCAAAAGGTCTGATTTTGGTCAAATGCATGTTTTGAAATGTGTCATGCACCTTAGAAGGTTTGATTTACCTTGCTAAGAGTTTTTAAAATATGCATGTCACCCCAAAAAGTCTCATTTTGACTAAAAACATATTTTAAAACATGTTGTGCCTCCTAAAAAGTTTGATTTTGGAAGAACACATGAAATGGGCCTCCAAGAACCCGATTTTGGAGATTGTGAGAGATTTACTTGATGGTTTTACATGAGATTTTCTCCAATAGGGTTTTTTTTGCTTGGCAATGAATTTTCTAACATCGAAAATGGATTTATCTTGCTAAAAAATGTTTTTTCCAAACTCCTTCCAAGGGCACATTTTTGGAAAAATCTTCAAATAAATCCATTCAGAGTGATTTAAATCACGTTTTTGCAAGCAAAATAAGCGTTTTGGCATCTTCAATCATGTGCAATACATTTTGGCTCACGTTTTTGCACTTGGAAGCCAAAAATGAATTCATTTCATGTCTTTTATGAATCACATTTTTGCTAAAAACGCCCAAAAAATTGGGGTTTTTATATGTTTTTTTGCATTTTAAAGTCAACTTTTTGTATTTTGATCCATGTATATCCATTTGTGGAAGTTTTTTTTGCATTCACAAGTCAAAAATGACTCAAAAACATGCATTTTTTGGCCACATTTTTGCAAAAATGACCCATCTTTTTGCATTAAAAAATCATGTTTTTGTTGAAAAAACTCAAAAATGGTATTTCCGGCCCATACCTTTGATCAAGAGGGATTATTTCTTAGTTTTAAATGCATGATATTGTATTTGGAGACCATATATTTGGCACTTTCATGTCAAATTCGACCCTTCATTGCTCATTAATATTTGTTAAATGCAAATATGAAAAAAGTCAAAAAAGTTGTTTGAAAATTCAAATTTGAGGGAGAACTGGTCTTCAAGTATATAAAACTTGTTATTTTGGCTCTTTAACCTCCTAGTAAGTAGACATTTTTAAACTTGCTCATCAATTCATGCTTATCTTGCTATTTTCATGCATATTATGGTTCGTTATTGCACACTTGTCCATATATATGCCTTGAAAAGTTCATTTTGTCTTTAAAATAATGAAAACTCTCATTTTCACACTTTTGGAATTCCCCAAATTCTAAATTCAAATTTGCACTTGAAAGCAATTTGGATATTGACATGTTTGAGTTTAAAACCAAAGGCATGGGTTTTTTTGTGCTTGTTTTTTGTTGTTTTCTTGCTTTCTTTTTTGTTTTTCTTCTTTTGGAAGAAATTGCAAGTTCTTTCACAAGAACTTGAGCATGTTTCACTTCACTCCACATTCCATTTTCCATGTTTCCATGTCACAACACTTCACATCTCATACAACAAATGCTATTACATATTTTCCATCTCATTCACCATCCGCACATACATGTAATCTCATTTTCCATTTCCATCCCTCCATATGCATTTGTAACTTCATGAGAAATTACATGTTTCCGCATCTTTCCATGTTTTCCACCTCATCTTCCATTTGCACTTACATGTAAAAGCTTGTCCACCATTCGCCTTCACATTCCATCTCATCCTTCATTCCTTGTTATATGTTGCATTGATATGTAATCATTTTTCATGTAATAACATCTTGAAAACCCTAAGTCACATTTTGAAAATTAGCAAGTTCTCATTTGCATGCATTCCCATGCGCCAATCACTTTACTTCAAAAAAAAAGTTAAAGGTGTTGATGGAAAGTTACTCTGAGTTTACGTCTGAACATCGTCAAGAAGGTTTTCAAAGTGTTAGAGAATCCAAAATGTGCCAATCTACAGAAGGAGAATTTATGAGAACTTGAGCGAGAAAAGTTTGATCATATCAAGCTATCAAAAGATGCAACACCATGGTTATCAAGGTGAATGCAGTGACACAAAATACAGGAACTCCGAATCATATTATTATTTGGGATAGCATTGCTAAGTACAAGGCCTTTTAGGACAATCCCTAGGATTATTTCATTTCTCTTCAGTCTTTCTTCTTCTTCTTTCATGTTTGTAATTGAAGAGGATGTATTACATGAAGATGTGTAATTACATGTGAATGTAAAAGATGTAATGCGAGTTGCATGTAACCCTATATTCTCTCTTTTAGTTAGACTAGGACAAAGTTGGTTGAGTTGCTCCCACTTTTTCCTCCACCTTTTTCTCAACTCTTGTGCCTATATAAAGGAGTGCCCCCTCATTTTAAAAATCATCTTTTATTCTATGCAAGAAAGCTCTGCCATATTTGTGCAAGCATAACTGTGATTGTGTAGTACAAAGTTGGGAGAAATGTGAATAAAAGAAGCAATTGGATTTGAAGCTTTGACTGGAAGCAATTTTGATAGAGAAAATTAGAAGCTTTGACTATAATTTTTTCCTATTGTCTTTATTCGTGTTATTATTGTGTGTTCAATAAAACAACATAGTGATTTAAGAAGTGATTCAAAAAGCAATCAGAGCTGAAGCTTTGACTGGGAGCGATTATGCAAATATATAGCTAGAAGCTTTATCTATATCTTGTACTTCTTTCTTTATTCAAAAAATAGTTAAGTTACTTTTACTTTTAGGATTCTTTGTGCCCTAATTGTAAAACTTTACCATATAGAAGTATGATTGGACTTAGAGCCAAACTGGTACATTTTCAGCTAGCCTTTGAGTTAGTGAAAGATTATCGGTATTACTATTTCTAGCTCTTGATAGAAATGTAGTTAGAGATTCACCCTACTCATTAATCACTCCATAAGTAAGTGGATTCTTTCTTGAAAGATAAGAAGAAAGGATATTGGTAACACCCATTTTATAAAATCTTTTAACTTCTTGCTTACCTTGAGTTGATCCAAGGAATGGTGAGAAGGGGAAGCCTTCCCTTTAAGGTAGGACAGACTTTGTCTCACATGTGGCTATTCATCCTATTTTGTGACTAGATTTTTATCCAAAACTATCAGTTGCAAAATGTGCACCCAACACCATCGACACGATAGACATCATCAATGGTAATTTTACCATCTAGAGTTAATAGATCCAATTCTTATTACCAACTCTAACAATACCTCCATCATGATTCTTGAACTTAACAAACTTATGCATATCGCCACTCATGTGATGTGAACAACCACTATCAATTATCCAATTAGATTTTTTTTTCTACTTGGGTAACTAGAGCTCTTTCTTCTCTAATTTTTCTATCAAGATCATCTTCTTTTATAGCCACAAATCCTAATTCATCATCACTTCACTTTGACCTTTCTTGTTAGATTCTTCATCTTCATTTGCATACAAACAATTTTTGTCTCCATCTCTTCTAGGATCAAACTTTCTTTTATACTTTTTCTCTCTTTTAGGACATTGAGATGCATAATGACCATATTTTTCTCTTCTCACCAGAAGGGCTATTCCTTCCTCAATCTTCTTGTCGTCATCATCTCTGCTACTGCCAGCAAAATCTCCATGCGTAATTGCACGCCTTGTCAAATTAGGTCAAATTTTTAGGGTACTAAAGGTTTTTTTGACTCTTACAAGTTTACCAGACTGTCTCAAATCTACTTTTGTTGATTCTAATCTTCCAAGTAAAGTTTCCTTGGTGAAATCCTTAGTGTAGAGCATCACTAGCTGTATCATTTGAGCTATAGGTTTGAATGGTGGTGTCAAACTTTTCAAAATCTTCCATATGACTTCATCATCATCTTTGGTTTCATCTTTGGTTCCACCATGAGATCAAATTTCTATAACCATTTCTTATATTCTACCAATATAACTTCTTATAGATTCATCTTAGCATCTTGATATACACATATCCAACTTTGTAACCTCATTCTCTTAGCATGATCATCACCTTCAAAAGTAGATTCTAATGCTTTCCAAATTTCATGAGATGTTTCAAGTGACTTTACCTGACTATATTCATTTTTTGGAAGGATTGTTATTAGAGCTTCTCTTTCTCTCATGTTACACATGAACATATCTCTTTCTTCTTCAATGCAATCTTCTAGCTTTGTTTCTTCAACAATTTTCTTATTTTCCTTTGTCAAGCTCCAATATCTTGGACCCGTGCACAATAGATGAGTCTTCATCTTCTCCTTCCAACTGTCATAGTTGGCCCCATCAAATCTAGGACTATCCTTTCTGAAAAGATTCGTCATCAATCTCCCAATGTTGTTAAGCTTATCCTTCAAGGACCTGATGCCCTGATACCAATTGTTAGAATATATAGTCCACTGATATAATTGGGGGGGTGGGGTGAGTCAATTACATAACTATTAACATCAATACCAACTTTAAACAATCTTAACCATATGAGTAATGTAAACTGAAACCACAACAAGATACTCATATATAATAACACCATAAATGTTAACTAGAGAACCCTTGATCAAAGGGAAAACCCCGGTGGGGATGGTACCCACAAGATGATACACTAATATAAATATTCTTTGTTAGAGGATGGACCCTATTAGGAGTCTACGAATACATTCAATACATATGAGTCTCTGTTAGGAGACTTTGAATCCCTATTAGGAGATTCCAACCTTGTTAGGAGTTGTGAAAGATCGTTGGATCCATTGCCCAAACAGTTTCGAGGGCAAGACCAATGAACTCACTATCCAAATGATCTCTATAATATTCCTTGTAGAATAATAGAACTAAATTGTACTTCATTTGTCTTTGTCCTGTTATCCAGACTTCTACTCCTTTTAATCTTGTAACCAGATCATGAACTGCACATCCAATAATCCCTTGGATCGCTTACACACATTCAATCAACACTCTACTCCTTTTCACATTTTGCAAATACAATGCATAATAGATACTTGGTTCATTTACAATCAAGGAAAACATTCTTCATAATAATTCCTTGAGTCGGCCTTAAGGCTTTCCCAATTAATTAAAATAAGATACAATTACAATAGCACTATCGGCTCACGGTCATTCTCTTTGGGCATGGGTCTTGCCTTTATTTTCTCTCTAGTGATGTACCATTTTTGTGGATCTATCATCCTTCTTCATGTGAATGCTTTCTTAGTTCCATAGTTGATCAAATTGATAGACAACTAACACATCTATTTTCAATCATCCATTTATTCTTGCACGGTTGAGTAGTGTTGTTAGGGTCACTCATATAGAATCATGTGTCATCTATATCCTTTAATGATTGATGTTTTGCCTCTCTTTTTTTTCATCAATTCATTATTTGGGAGCACATATGCAGATAATTGTCTTATATATCTTTGATTTAATAGATGTTTTGTCTTTGTTTTTCATTTGTATTGTCTAAGTAGTGTCATTGGGGGCACTTATGTTTGAATATTTAGAATAATTGAGAGAGGAGGTGAATCAGTTATCCAAGGTCCATATGTATCAATTTAGCAAATAAACACTTAAACAACTTTAGATCATATCATTCCATAGCTCAGTCTCTACAGTCAACTTTTAGTAACATCAACTAATTTTCCACTAACCTAAATATTACAGACTTGCAGAATGTAAACATTAATTAGTAGAACACCATAAATAACATCTACACAAGTTTGACACTAGGATTTAATGTGAAAGCCAAATTTGAAAAAAAAAAAAAAAAAACCAGCAAAATGTCACTAATTTTCACTCTTCTGAAGTGAGCTCTATTAGGAGCCAACCCTATAAAGGTTACAAAACACAATGTTAAATGTGACATTGTTAAAGGATTTAATCACCCTATTAGGAGTGGCCTTGTTAGAGGACTTTAAAGAATTCCCTTAGAATGTCACCTTGTTGGAGGATTTACATATGACTATTAGGTCAACCTTGATAAAAAAGGATTTTAAATATTGTCTACAATGGTTATAAAGTAACAATAGGGTTTTTCTCTATTAAGTATAACCCACTTTGAATGTATAGATCTTTGTTCAAATCATAAATTGATTCATTGTCATCTCTATCCTTGATTCGCTTGGTAGCCCTTCAAGCAATCACTCTTCATATCTTCTCAACTCATCTTAGCCTTCTACTTAGATTTTCTAGTCAACAACATCAACAATTGCTCCAATCTTCCAAACTCTCTGGAATATTACTTTGGAACTCATCGAAATTTCACCCTTCTACCTCCTTAAATAGGTAATTCTGGTATATTTTCACTTAATCATCCCCATAGATCTTACAATTTACAATTAGATCCATCATATACAATGTATATGATCGTTATTTTATTTTTCCTCTTCTTTTCTATAAAATTCTCATGTAATTCATCCCCTAGGTAATTTACCTAATCCTCTCCTAATATTAAATGATCCAACTCATCGACCCTTATCTTCAATACGCTTTCCATTTTCCAAGAAATCAACTTAGTCAGCTGAAAATTATGATTTTTCATAAACAATTAAAATGTTGTTCCTCGACCAACATTGTGTTCTAACACTCGATCATCACTAGGTTACTTGGTCACTACTAAATTTCTTTCTTGACACAAACATTGTCACTTGATTGATATTGATGCTCGGTCAACACTAATTTTTCTTGACTTGTTCGAGCGCTCAATCGACACTAGCATCACTTGGCATGTACTTCAAAATTCTTTAGTCTTATGCTTTGTTTCTTGGTCAAACTTATGCATTTGATCTATCTTTGTTCACACTGTCAAGACTTGAGCATTACTATCTTTTTCACTTATAACATGATTTAAACAGTCAATTTATCTTGTCAAAGTCTAACTAATCAAATTTCTATTTGTTGTTTCATCTTCATAACTCAACGTTTCCTCTAGGTTCTTTTTTTATGAATAACTTATCAAATATTCTTCATCAATCAAATAGACACGACACTTAGAACAGATAGAAAACTATCTCACCAATAGGTTTTATACCAATGAGATTATAACAATTGTTTCAATTGTAGTTTCCAACAATTTCCCTCTTTGGCATTGATGGCAACACCTCAAGTTACCATTCAATCCAAAACATTTACTATTTTGAGCAACACCATCAATGTATTAGACCTTCATTAATATCCTTAGTTTCATTCTAATTCTCATCTTTGTAACTCTGATATTCAATACTTCAAATAATTTTTATGAACTCCCTCTAAGTAATCTCTCCCTCTTGCTTGGATATTTTTGCCATCTTTCATTATCTCCCACTATCATTTTCTTCTTGTGGTAACTAGATAATCTCTCCTTCTTCATGGTAACTGAATTACATCTTCTCCCTCTTTGACAACAATGCCAAAGATATCCTTAACTCTTGCATCTTTCTCATGTAGATACCTCCATATCAATTCTAAATTCTTTATCTGTCATCTTTGTATGACTAATCCATCATGTTCTTCTTCCTTACAACTACCTTAGGCAACTCCTAAAGTAGAATAGTTTGCATCAATTTGTAAGATAGTTTGATCAACACATTTGATGCAAATCACCATCTTTTCTTAAGTTGCTTTTTTAGGGGAATCACTCCTAATTTACCTCTAAGATATTTATGACCATCTTTAGATAAAGCTTTAGTGAATATGTCGGCAATTTTCTCTTTAGTGTTCACATATTCCAATTTTACTTCTTTGACTTGAACTAGCTCTCTCAAGTAATGATATTTGACAGCAATGTGCTTTGTCTTTGTGTGCATTACAGGATTCTTTGATATGTTAATAGCTTTAGTGTTATCACAATAGATAACCATTGAATCAATAATTTCTTCCTCCATACCTTTCAACAATTGATTGATCCATATGATATTTGAACATTTCACTGTTGTTGCCACATACTCAGCTTCAACAATTGATTGGGAAAAATAATAATGTTTCTTGCTTGTTCATAAAACTAGTCTCTTTCCTATGTAGAATTCACCTCCAGATGTACTTTTTCTGTCATCAACATTTCCTTCCCAATCAGAGTCAGTGAATATTTTTAGTTCAAACCTATCATTCTTCTTGTAATACAATCCATAATCTTATGTTCCTTTCATATATCTCATTATCCTTTTCACTAATACCATGTGGTTTTCCTTAGAACTTGTTGAAAATCTTGCAACTATCTCGTCTACTAATGCAATATCAGGTCTGCTATGAACAACTTATTACAATTTTTCAATCATTGATTTCTATTGTGTATGGTTCACATCAATAGAATCATCATTCTTAGATAACTTATGTCCAGTAGACATAGGTGTATTCATTGGTCTTGAATCTTTTATCCCAAAAGTTTTCAATATCTCTTTGATATATTCATTTGATATACTTGTAAGCCAACAAAGAATTTGATCTTACCAAACATTGTCATTTCAAATTCCTTCTTCATTTCATCAGCAAATGACTTGCATAATGCTTCCTTTCTTCCAAATATGATATCATCAATAAAAATTTCAGATAACAATACCTCATTGTTCTAGCCAGTCTTCAAGTATAGATTGTTGTTATCATTTACTCTTGCAAAACCAATCTTCACCAAATAGTTATGCAATCTTTCATAACATGCTCTAGGGGCTTGTTTCAAACCATATAAATCTTTGTGTCGCTTACACATCATATTTTTCTTGCTAGGGTTCACAAATCCTTCAAGTTTTTCTATGTATACTTTTTCTTCAAGTATCCCATTTAGAAATGCACATTTGACATCCATTTGATATACCTTAAATCCTTTATAAGAAAAATATGCAAGCATTATTTTCACTCCTCCTAGTCTTGCTACAGGGGAAAATGTTTCCCCATAGTCAACACCTTCTTCTTGTGCATATTCTTTGCATACCAAACTAGCCTTGTTCCTTGTAACCTCATCTTTTTCATTCAACTTATTTCTAAATACCCACTTTGTTCCAATAACATTTTTATCTTTAGGTCTAGGTACCAATGTCCATGTTTTGTTCTATTTAATCTGCTCAATTTCTTCATTCATTGCTTGTATCCAATCCTCGTTCTCCAAAGAATCTTTCACATATTTAGGCTCAAACTCAAAAAGTAAGCATGTATCACTTATTATTCTTTTTCTTGTCATAACACCAGATTATTTATCTCCAATTATTTGCTTAGGTGCATGATGTCTTCTTACATATTTTTCTAATAAAAGTTCTTTTATTCTTTGTTCTTCAACAGGTTCATCTTGAAAAATGATTTCAAGCTCATTTACTCTCTTGTTCAAGTTTTGGTTCATGCTTTGCATGTTCATTATTGCCTTCCTGATGTTCGGCTTCCTCTGTCTGTGACTTGGCACCCACAGTCTATTGTTGGGCAACTAGTTGTTGCAACTCGACATTCCCAATCTGCTAAAGATCTTCACCTTTGTTTTCTTGTTTAGGTGGAGTTCTAGGACACTGTCATTCATATATATGAATAAGTTGTAATCTTTAGGTTTCGCCTTGCGCTCAACTTCATTCTTCTCTGTATATTCATCAACTTTCACATTATCACTTTCCACTACTTTGTTGATGCTAAGAGTTCAAACACTTACAAGCTTTGTTTTTAGTAGAATATCCTAGGAATATACTTTCATTACTTTTAGCATCAAGGTTTCCATTTCTATTGTCTTTAACTATGTAATATTTTCTTCCAAAAACTTTGATATACTTCACATTAAGTGCATATCCATACCACAATTCAAAAGGTATAGCATTTGTACCTTTCTTGACTTGTACTTTGTTGAGGGTAAAAATAGTTATACTTACAGCTTCTCTCGAGTATTTTTATGACGCATTTTTCTCCATCATCAATGTTCTAGCACAATCCATGATTGCTCTATTTATTCTTTCAGCTATTCCATTTTGAGGGGTCTTAGGTGTTGTTATTTGTCTTTTGATTCCTCTGTCATTGCAAAATATGTTGAACTCATTGGAAATGAATTCACCACCTCTGTCAGATATCAAGCACTTCAAACTCTTCCCTGTCTCCTTCTCTACTTTGGACAAATACCACTTAAATAACTAAAAAGCATCATATTTTTCTCTAAGAAACATCATAGTAATCATTCTAGAGTAGTCATAAATAAATAGAATGAAATATGTCTCTACAATAGCTTTGAACACCAATAGGTCCACATAAATCATTGTGAACAAATTCCAAAATATCATTAGATGAATATGTCTTCCTCTTGAAACTAGACTTTGTCATTTTTTTCAATTGACATTGTTTACACATAGCATCATTAGGTTTCTTCAATTTTGGCAAATCTCATACTCTTTCCATTTTACTAATGCTAACCAAATTGTCAAAATTCACATGACATAACCTCTTGTATCATAACCAAATATCTTCATGTTGTGCAAACAAACATGTCTCATCAAATAAATCTAGATAAAACAAGTTACCTCTTGTGTGATCACCACGTCCAATTAGTTTACCATCAACATCAGATATTTTGGCATTTTCGTGATAGAATTTAACTCTGTAACCTAATTTGTTTAACTGTGTAACACTTAACAAATTATATTTAAGTCCTTCAACCTAATAAACATTGTCACATTTGGGCTTAGTTGTATTGATCCTTTACCTTTCACAATACATGGAACATCATTACCAAATTTAACACAGCTACCCTTGTATGGTCCAATATTCACAAATTTACTTCTATCACTCGTCATGTGATTTGAACAACCACTATCAATTATCCATCTATCACTTTTATTCACATAAGAGATTAAGGTTGTTTTCTCATCTTCATTAGAATTTTCTTTCATAGCAACATAGACTACTTCATCATTACTTTTAGATTCAGTATCAGTTTCTTCTTCGGCAATATAACAAGCTTTCTTACCTTTGTCTTTGTAGTCCTTATTCTTCTTGTCGTCTCGGTCATCTCTTCTTCCTTTGTACATGCTTTCCCTTCTCTCATCCTTGTCTTCTCTGTTAGGACATCTAGCAGCAGTATGACCAACTTTGTTGCATTAAAAACATATTATAGGAAGTTTACCTTTGTATTTTTATTTGCCTCTTCCAAGTCTTTTAGCTATCAATGCCTCAAGTTCATCATCAAAAGTAACACTGTCACATTTCACATGTTTTCCTTTTTCTTTCCTTGCTAATAACTAGTTGTGATTTAAAAGCATATTCAACAGTAGCAGGAGTGTAATTATCAAAATTAGACCTCTTAAAAGCAGCAAGTCTACCAATTACACCTTCCAGAGTTAGGTCATTACCTAGTGTACATCTGAATTCTAGTATTGCAGAAACCCTGATAACATAGATAAGAAGTAGAGTTGTCATTACCTTGTTGATTGTTGTTTCATCCTCAATCTTTCCATTTACTCCTCGAATAGCATTGACAACCTCTTTGATTCTTACATAGTACTAAACTATGGTTTCACCTTATGTCATTCTCATTTCATCAAACTCACCTTCTAGGCTTTCTAATCTGGCTCTCAAGACATTATTTTCTCCTCCATATATGGTCTTCATTTTATCCCAGATTTCTTTTACATTCTTGCACTCGTTCATGTCATCGGACTCAACATAGCTTAGGGCTAAAGCAATCTCCAACATTGCTTGATTGTGTTTTTATTTATTTTTCAGTTGTTAAGCAATCAAGGGGACTGTTGTTATATTCACATGTCCATTGTCCATAAAATATTGTGTAGTCATCACCAATACCAGCTATATGTAGTCTCAGCAACATTTTCCATGGAGGAAAATTCTCTTTGTCCAACTTTGGTACCTCATTTTGAACATCATGTTCTTTAGCTTTGAGTATCTTCAAACTTCTCTCTACAAGCACCAATACTCTGATACCAATTGTTAGAATATTTAGAATAACTGAGAGAGGGGGTGACTCAGTTCTCTAAGATCCAAATGTACCAATTGAACAAACAAACACTTGAACAACTTTAGATCATATCATTCCATAGCTTAGTCTCTATAGTCAACTTTTAGTAACATCAACTAGTTGTCCACTATCATAAATATAATAGAATTGCAAAATGTAAACATTAATTAGTAAAACACCATTTATAACATCCACACAAGTTGGCACATATTCCCCTTCCCTCATTGTTGTAGCATGCATTGCCATATGATGGCCATTACCAAATTCTGCACGACTAGAAATCTATGTCCCAAACCCCCCATCACCTTTGCAAGATGCAAGAGCAGCCGTTGGAGGCCAAGAAACGCTAGAACTAGGAGGGGAACTGCCACACCAGAGCACCATTTTTTCTATTTTTTATCTTGATTTTTCATTCACTATTATCATTTTTCTACAATCCATTAAAATTTTAAACCAATAGCTTCTACTTTAGATTGTGTATGAACTTTTCTACATTAACGTTTCATATCACACTCTACAATCCATCTTGAAGATGCAAGTGAAAGAGATGTATAAAATAATGAGTTCAACTTCTACTTTTCATTTACAATTCCTAATTTTTATCTAGATCAATTTTAAACAAATTAACCTTTGTAAAAACAAATGACCTAATGACCTAAGGCTTTTATAGCATTGTTGGAGACCAATATTGGAATATTGAATTTAAAAATAATAAACGTGCGAAAAACATGTGCAAAAAAACTCTTGATTCAAAACTTACGGGCTAAAAAATATTTGAAATACTTTTTAAAATTTGAATTAACAAACTTATAATAAAACTAAATTGCTAAATGTTGCATACGATATTTAACACATCAGATCAATTAATTTTTATTTTATTTTTTAGCAAAATATAGTCTTACGTATCCTTAGATTTTGTTATGAAAAGGTGTAATTAAAGCTAATTTGTAATATAAAAATAGATTGTTTGTTGGTTAACTATTTCCTACATATTCATTGGGTTTGTTCACACATCTACTGAAAATAAGAGAGGCGGCAAAACAAAGTTCGGCAGAAAATTACTTCAAAATTGATAACTAAAAGTTAATGAATAGTCCAAGATTAAATACAATCCAATTAATTAAGAAAATGGGACTAAAAAAATTCTCTCCACAGAATTACAAACTTTCTCTGTCATTGGCTTATATTCCAATAGCTTTGCCATGATCAAATCAATTTAAATTATGCTTGGACCATATGAATAGCCTAATGAACCATGCTAACAGCACAGCCTATACAAGACTACCTCTCAAAATAGGGTGAGCTGCAATCAAGCATCAAGTTATTTAAGGCAATCAGTATCATAAAATGGAAAAAACCTTATGCTAAGACAGTTCTGCAAATTTAACAGGTAATCCACACAAGATTAACAAAAAGATGATGAAATTCTTGAACATCACATAATTTGACTTGGATACTTAACAGCCACACTGATGATTATGCGTCAACAAAGTCAAAAGGCTAAAATCAAAATATAAATGAATATGATTGGAGTTCATAGTGGAAGGTAGCAGATATAGATACACGTTTGCCCAAGGTTTTGAATTCATGATGGAAAGGAAAGTACTAAAAGTGCTTGTTCTGGAGCTAAAAAGATGCACAAGAAGCACCTTAGAAACCCAGTCCCTAAAACTGCAATGTCGATAGGATGCAAACAACTTCACCCTCCAAAAAGTGTCAGTTTAGGCTTTTACAAAACCACCCACGTTTTTGCTTATTTTCAGCTCTTTATGCCTTCTTTAGATATAACAACTTCCAATTTGGGGTAATGGGGCCAAAATGCTGGATAAAAGGCAGTGTACCTGTTTATTGATAAACATCTCCAGAAGCAATCCAAAATGCTGAAAGAAATGGCAAAAGTTTGAAAATGTATTGACCAATTTAAATCGGGTCTTTACCATAAATAACCACATAATCCTATTGCAAGCAACATAAAACAACACTATAAATCACAAAACAGGAAGACTCAGAATTACAACCAATGCCTACAAAAACCCTTGCATTTTATAGACTGCAATAATTATATTACTACATTATGTTCATGCTAAAACTAAAACAAGACTTATTAATATATCAAAGATCCAAGGTAGAATGAGTTTGTTAGCTATATCTAAATATCGGTAAGACAATTTGGCATAAACAGGAAACTTATTTTAGGGCACCAAAATGGGTTTTATCCCCTCACACAAGTAAACGATCTACTAAAATATCCTACATTTGTAATTATAAAGCTTTGCTTCAAACAAAATGCCACAATCAAATTGCGAACTAGATAATAGTGCAAGGCCACACAGGCAATTACTTCCCACAAATACTATGACAAGAAAAGATAATGCTCACACACTACTTGAGATCTGAAACAGAACAAGCTTCAGCAATACATTGCAATATATATATGGATCTTTTGGCCCTGTTACTAAAATCGTTTACCTTCTAGGTAAGAACATAAGTTTGTTTCAATATACAAATCTTCAAAAGGAATTTCATATCAGAAAAAAAAGTAACAAAAAATAAATTAAATTGCAGTTCACGAGGAATAATATAGCACATAATGAGTACTAAACCTCAATTGAACAAAAGACTATACAGTGGCTTCAATAAAACTGATGCTACACCTAAACCATCACTTGTAGCAAGCTACTTGAAGATATGTAGTACAAAGCATCCCAAAGAACAACCTCTAATTTTTAAAAACTCCCGCTTTTACTGGGTGAAGTTTTACTTTTTGCCTTGGCAAAGTCAACCAGGTCTTCAAACAGCTTATCTTCAGGTTTAACTTGTTTGCTGGAAGTTGAAGATTGTTGTGGATATGCAGTTCCATATGCATCATTGTAAGTTCCATCATGAATGGAGATGTTTTGTGTCCTTGATATCAACTCATCATGTGTAGACTGGCCAGAACCCAAAGCTTGCTGCTGCTGAAAAAACTGCTGTCTCTGATTGTGCTTTGCTGGAGGAGGGGGAATAACTGTTTTAACATTGCTATCATATATGGGAGGTCCTTGCAGATTATCTACACCTTGTGATGTATTTTGGTATTGCTCCACTTCCCAAGGAGCGAGAGGAAGGCTTTCAGGAGTCTTTTGTGTTGATGCCTTCGAATTCTGTGATTGTGGCCCATATAACAAAACTGACTGTTGTGGACTAAGAGACTGCCCTGCTGGATTTGACCATTGCAAACCCTGGCTAGATTTGTCAAAATATGACTCTGGGCCATGGTGTGGAAACTTCTGGTATTCATTCTGTTGTGTTGATGACATCCCTGAAGAGTAACCTCCATTTCGATATGGAGAATTTGATTGTGAATTCAAAGGATATGGTGAAGTTTGCTGAGAAAGAGATACTGGTGGTGAATGTGTGTATTGCTCATTGACTGTGCTAGCTGTTGGTGGAGTTGCAGCAGTTGGTGACTCGTAAGCATCACCACTGAGGAAATCCATTGTCTGCTCAGTTTGCTGGCCGTGAGTATCAATTTTTTTAAGTCCTGGTGGTGGAGGTATCAATGGGAGTCGACCTGTTGACTGATTCTTTTCAGTGTTATCAACTCTCTGATGAGCTTGTGCACTGGATCTTGACCTACAATGCATAAAATACTGTTATTTCTCTTTTGATTTTTCTGTATAGAAGCCTGTCAAAATATAGTACATGGATTTAATAGATGAAAGGAACTAGTTGAAAGAATTTGATGAGTAACTACATTATTTAAAAATTACACAAACTCATGGCATGTGTAAGAAACATCTTGGCAAAGCTTCTGCAGACACTTTCAAAAATACTAAATTACCAATTGTTTAAATCAACAGTCACATTTCTATAAGAACTTGCCATCCACAGATAAGCTACCTGCGAGCTAGCTGTGTTAAATTATCCTCCATCTCATCTTCTTCATGGTTGACACTGACAAGAGGAGCTGCATGAGTTGATGTTCTTTCCCACGTAACAGGAGACCCTGTAGTAATGGAGTCATGTTTCCCTAGCACACGATCCAATTCATCATTCAATGCAAGACCCTGACCAAGAAGTTCCTCATCCCTGCATTAAATTTGAAATAAAGGTGAACCACCTATATAATGGGCTAATAAAACATGCTTTATTGCTAGTAAGAAGCATTAAAAACTATATTAATGGTATGTTAGCCTGCACACCCAGATTCTGGGTCAGTTCAACCATGGAGATTCCCAGGGTCCTGTCAAATGGGTCATACCAGACAACCCCTCTATTCTACAAACCTCAATGAGTGGTCCACATTGACTGTCCAAGCAATTGCCTCCTCAGGGAATTGGCATAGCAGATGCCTATGTACCAGTTTTTGGTGCCTTCTACATTAAAGAAACCTATTTTGAAGATATTGGCTGAAACCTTGGTTTGGTTGCCTTCCAGGATTTCTTCCACATATATGGCATCTTCTGCCACCTTGGTTGTGTTGGTTTAAGCAGCCCCATGCAAAAGCAGTGTAAAACTCACAACACACACATTCGGCACTACCCCAATTTTTGAGGTTGTTACACCGAAGCAACCGAACTGTGTATTGTATTGCCATCAGGCATAACTATGAAAATCAGTTACTCTGGAATTTGAAATGCTTTTAGCTTGGCAGGTTAGATGACCTTTTCGCAGATTGATTACCTTGACAATAAATTAGTTTTTTCAATGTTAATTATGTAAAAGCTCTTGCGCCAAATTTTAATTTGACATCTTATTTATTTATTTATTCTGGCTTGACAGTTTAGGCACCAAAAGGTGAAAGGTATAAGGAAACAATACAAAATTATAACAAACACCCCTCTGCACAACAATACAAATATGGTAGAGCAATGAACTTTAAAAGTTAGATGATAAATCAAACATAAGAATAAGAGCAGAGTGTGCCACATACGCTCAATCAAGTACACTAAAGCCATTTCGTTAAACACTAAAGCAAATATCATTTTACCCATGATAATCTTCTAAAGACCCATATGATGCTGATTACTAATTTTATTGTTTAAACCAAGGTTGCATGGGTACTTGTACCCACACCCCTAGTACTTGTACCCACGTACCCAAGTACTGGGTACACGTATCCCAAGTACCGGGTACGTGGTGGAGAGCATCATAGCTAAGGATCTTGATTGAGATTTCTGATTTATTTTTTTTTGGTTTTATATTTGTGTATCAGCTCGTTGTTTATCAAGCTTAATTCAATACCTAATTAGTGCGAAACTTTGATAGAATATTGATTAACAATAAACTTTATCACTGTTCAAGCATAAGTTTATCACTTCCAATGTCATCGTCATATGATTTATGATCTTGTTCATGTTTAAAGTTCTCCTTCTCTGTTATTTGTTTATCAAGCTTAACTCAATACCTAATCAATTTGAAACTTTGATACAATATTGATCAACAATAAACTTTATCACTGTTAAAGCCAGAAATTTATCATTTCCAATATGTCATTGTCATATGATTTATGATCTTGTTCATGTTTAAAGTCTGCCTTCTATGTTATGCATTTAAACATTTATCATAAATTATTATTACAAACATATAACAAATCTGAAGCTGAAAGCAATAAATTGCACTTGCAAACTTTCACTGTTCTTGATTTGAAAAATCATTGTCATAACTCATAAATTCAGGTTTTCTATAAATATAGAAGTATAATTAAAAATAAAGTTTGACATACCCAAGTACCCCCATCCCCTATTATAAAAATAGCTGTACCCGTACCCGTACCCTAAGTACCCCAAGTACCCCTGTCCCCGTGCAACCTTGGTTTAAACATTGCACAATAAATATCTATCATTACAATTAAGTTTGGCATTCACATTGAGGTAGCATTTTTTTTCACTGCAATTTAATTTGTCATATGAAATTATGCAGAATCCAAAATGAACTCAATCCCAGTTTTTTAACAAATCTATCTACCAGACCCTGTTACCCAAACTAGAATTGGTGTCTCGGATGAAAGTTAGCACTTAAAATGATCACAATGTTTCAACATAATAACTTACAAAGGACATCCCAGTATTTTAGAGTTTTCACTCATTTCTAAAAGAACTTTACCAAATTCATCTCAGAACTAAAACAAAGGATTCCAAAAGAAAATCATAAACAGAAAACGGAACTTACGAAGTTGTATTGACAAGATGCATCACGCGCTGCTTGTAAGTACGACATTGCCCAACAAGATCTATAATCACTTCCTGCTTCAGACCCTGCATATTGTAGCTATTCCAATTACAAAACTAAGCCTTGTAAAATAGCTTCAATACTTCTAATCCATGTATGAGCATATTCGTTTTTTTTTATGTCCATGAAAATCATTATGTTGATATTTAATCCAAAACTCTACCCTTATAAAGTACAAAAAGTAAAATATTCAGCCAGGAATTTCCAAATTTTAAGCTTTTTAATAATGGACAACAGTTTTTTTTTTTAAAATTGTGCATGAAACCAAGTTATATTAATGGGATCCAAGTTCAGGGCTCTGTACATCTAATTTTCAAAATAAGCTTACAAACAAACTTTACTGGCAGTACATAAGGAATTTCCAGGAAATTTTAAATGACTATTCATTCTCTCCTCTTTGTGCATTTCACGTAATGAATGTTAAATCTTTTCCTGGGAATGTAGTCTTTGATTACATTTGTGTTCTGTATTTTTTAGAGACTTCAAAACTAAAAGCCATTGAAAACACATTAAAGTTATTTTGAAACATGACATGCCCCCGTAACCTGTGAGGTGAAAAAAGTGAGAATTGTGTATTTCCAAACAAATAGAAAAAAAAAGCCGAGTCCATAAGGCTCAATCTATATAACATTTTAAAAGCAGTCTTTCTTGCTTGCCTCTGGCCATTGATATGCTGATTTGATTGCAGCATTGCTATCTTATAGAAAACTGCTTGGTGGAATACAGAGGATGAGTGAAATACCATTTGCAAGACTAAGGCAAGAACATAACATTAAATTTAATTTTATACTTTCTCATCAGAACATCATTTTGCAATGCTAGTACAAAGAAGAGTCACATTGACAGCATGGGAATTCTCATTCTGAAGCTACATTCCTACATGGCAGTGTGGTGCATTTTTGCACTCAATGTTCATTTTTTATACCCACTGCCTTGAATCCTTTTCTACCCTTTTCTCACCTTTCCCTATTGTATTGGTGCCTTTGTATTAGCCTACCCAAGGTATTTTAGCTAAGGCTCATTCTATGCCCTTCAATGTTTCTTGGCCTTCAATGTTAATTATTTCACGCCTATGTGCTGTTGTCCCTTCCCTGCTAATATTCATGTTCAATTATGATTACCACAGCTAAGCTCTGACTACCTGATGAATTCAAGTTTCTTATAGGTTTCAACCACCAACAAACATTGGACTTATCTAATTTGATGGTCTATGGGAAATTTAAGTGATTTTGGTGCTCCCAATGCCTTGAAATAGAAGTTTAACTGGCCTGGTCAGAGGTAAATATTAGCCCTGAGCCCCACATGCCGTTGGATCATCTTCAAGAAGTTTGCATCAGTTGTCCAATATTGTTCATGTTGGGAGATCAAAAATCATGATGTCAGCAGTGCCCCATGTCAAGCCCAACTGTTTGAAAGCATTGTCAAAAATTTAGTGAAACATTGCACCATCTATTTGAAAGCGTCGCCCAAAAACATAGCATGTAATTTTTGGTTTTCACTCGAGTCTTAATTTTTAAATGTGTGTGGTTTCAAGCCATTCCTTCAGGATGTCCTTTCAAAAATTAAATGCTTCAGTTGGCATCGTGATCCTTGGTACATTCTACGCCTGTGTGGCATTCCTACATATTCATAGAAAACTCTAGGAAGCATATAATGGATTGCAATTTATACTCTTAAGATGATAGAGACGATGGAGTCCACAAATTTTATCTTTATCTATTTGGGATTATCTAGATGCATCTACCGCTGGAACCCATGTGCAGCTAGATGCCTATATCAAATGTTCCTTTGAAGGGACTGGCAGGAACCAATTGCAGGTCTATTTGCTATTGTTCCTCTGGGGCCAGCACTTACCTTTTCCTAGCATAAGCTTCATAAATATTGAGCCTGTGAATTTCAAGTTGAGGCATGCATATCCCTCACAGACAGGTCACAATAAATATTTATTACAGCACTTCTATTCTAACGACTTAATAAAAAATGTGGGTCCAAATATTTGTAATTCCTGAGAGACAATTACTATTGGCCTGACCCTAATAAGCATTTCACCCATTCCTTCACGTCACTGCTATTGGCTGCCAGGCATCTCGTCACTTCTAGCTGGTCATGGCTGGATGTCTATCCTATCACTATCAACACTAATTTTTAATAATAAAAAAATGCAAACAACCAGAGGCAACAAGAGTATAGAGTAAATTAATAGAATACCTTCCTCCTTGGACAAGAGATGCGAGACAAAGTGATAACCGTGCAAGCACACAAAAATGGTCACCTTGACTATGTGCTCCGGCTTCATAATTTATCTCAAGCTTGGATCAATATTTGCATCATCATTTCCTTTGATTAAATTAAATTATTTGAATTATTTAATTAATCATTATTATTTTACATCAATTTCCTTGATTAAATTGGAATTCATTTATTTAATTATTTTAAATAAATGGTTTGATCATCTTGATTTTTGAATTATTTAACAAAAGGAGTTTGCTCCCTTTTAATTAAATAAAACCCCTCACTTAATTTTATATGCAAAAATCATTATTTTAAAAGAAAAAAAATTAAATAACTGTCCCACACTTTATTTTATAAGAGAAGGGATTATTTTACATTTAAATTAAATAAAAATACCCCTCATCTTATAATTTTTATGGAGTGTTACACTCCACATCTCTTAATTAAATGATAATTGCACATTCTCTTATGTGGGTCATACCCTTTCATTTAATTTTCATTTTCCCTCCAATTTGGGAATGCCTCTTTGGATTGATATATAAAGGAAACCTCCTTCTTCATTTTGACATCATGATGATTTCTTATGCTACAATTATTATAGACATTTTTCAAGCTTTCTTGGAGACTTGGAGATATCTTGCATGTTTATGATAATTTTGAATCTTCCATTCATTGGATGTACTTGCAAAAACCAAGACCGATGTTCAAATGAGAGCCACCACTTCAAACCTTTGAATGTCTTTGCATATTGATGATAGGCAGGGTCACCGGGAGACGGGGAGACTTGGAGATCTTTGGTACTGGTACTGGTACCAGTATGGCAATTTTCAAAAATAGGAGACGGGTGTAATGTTCTGCAAATCCTAAGTCTTGAATCAGACTTATAATTCAGTTCTGAGATTGGCTGAGAATAATCTTCTTAATATTATCAATATTAAGTATGTTGTTGAAGGTTTATCTTGAATGTAGATTCGATGTTCTATTTCCAAATTGATAATATATAATAATGCAGACTTATTGATTGCTAGAAGTGAGATGCTTATAGGAGCAGACTGTTGTGAATTGTGCGTCCTCTAATCTGCATCCACAGCTGAATATATACCTTGCTAGAGGGTGTGTTCCTTAAGGGACATAACCCTTCACTTGACATTTAATATACCTCTTCCTAAGTCAGCAATTTCAGGAGACTTAGTTTAGGATTTAACTAACTAAACATTAGTTTAGTCAAACACAAACAAAGACATCCCTAGAAAGTCGCTGGCACCTATAGGATAAGCAAGTATAAATATTAGATGCCAATCTTAATATATATCAACAATAAGAGAGGTATGGTCTGTACTGTCAGACCTGTAGGATTATATAGGTTAGAATCTTAACACTCCCTCTTAACCTGATAATCCTACAAAGAGATTTATATCTAGCTATCATCAATACAGATGAGTAAGCAAGTATTAATACTCTATATTTGTTTGTCTCTTGTGTGGTATCATAGAACACATGATACAAAGTCATATTACTTAAACTTGTGATATGACAAATCACTGATACTAGTGATATTATACAGGATAAATCTGAAGGGTAATCTCTTCATTTATCCAAGTTATGATTTCATAGAAACTGGTATCATAACATGATCCTAAGTTTTAAGATCTACCAGAATACAGAATAAACCCAAAGAATACCAAGATTGTTCCTTTATCCAATTTCTGACCCATGAACATAACAATGTCAAAATCACAATATAATCTTGATCTCATATAGATCTTGCAATAGATCTCTACTGTTTAGCACATTATCTAAGAGATCGTCACCTCTCATAATGTTTCATACGAGTATTTATTATTTTCTGAGATCGTCACCTCTTAAAATAATGAATACAAGTAAATACAAATGGTGAAGCCCATAATAGTCAATAGCCTGACAAAATAAAATTATTTTATTAATAATCAAAAGAGTACAAATGGATTACAACTCAACCATACCAAGTCTCCTCCTGAAATGTTCTATCTTTATTCTAGATAGAGGTTTGGTAAGTATGTCTGTTGTCTGATCTACAGTAGAAATGTATTCCAATTTTACAGAATTCCTATCTACCATATCTCTCACATAATGGTAAGGAATTTCAATATGCTTGGATCTGTCATGGAAAACTGGATTCACCGAGAGCTTGATGGAACTCTGATTATCACAATGAATAATAGTAGGATTCATGGCTTGCCCAAATAATCCAACAAGTAACTTTCTCAGCCATACCGCTTCTCGAGAGGCCATTGCTACTGCAATGTATTCTGCTTTGTGGAGCTCTGACCTACTGAAGACTTGCTTTCTGCATATCCATGAAATCATTGCTGATCCTAAACTAAAACAGCATCCTAAAGTGCTTTTCCTGTCTTTAACACTTCCACCCCAATCTGAATCGATGAATCTATGCAAATCTAAAGCAACTTTCTCATATTTGAGTCCATAATTAAGAGTGCCTTGTAAGTATCTCATAATGTGTTTAACAGCAACTAAGTGAATCTCCTTAGGTTCACACTGACTTAAGGCATGAACAGCATAGCAAATATCAGGTCTTGTATTTACTAGGTACATCAGTGACCCAATCATCTATCGGTAGAGAGTAGAATCTATTGGAGGTGATTCTGCAGCTACTTCTTTAAGTTTATGCAAATTGGTCTCCATTGGAGAAGACATAGATTTGCAATTCCACATTCCAAATTTCTTCAAGATCTCTGAAGTGTACTTTCTTTGATTCAGTATGATACTATCAAAATTCTGTCGTACTTCCAATCCTAGAAAGTAATGGAGAAGCCCCAAATCTTTCATCTCAAATTCTCTAGTTAGATCTTTCTTGCACTGATCTATAAGATGATCATCACCTGTGATTAATAAATCATCAACATACAATATCAGTATTACCATACCATCTTTATCTCTTTCATAATATAAGTTTGGATCGGCTCCATTCTTAGAGAATCCTAAGCCGATGAGATATTTATCAATCCTCTCATACCAGGCCCTGGGAGCCTGTTTAAGCCCATAAAGAGCTTTCTTGAGTTTGCAAACAAAAGCATTAGGATCATGGGTTTCAAATCCTTCTGGTTGCTCCAGATAGACTTCTTTTGAAATCTTTCCATTGAGAAATGTTGTCTTTACATCCATCTGATGTACCTTCCATCCCTTAGAGGCGGCAATTGCTAAGACAACTCGAACGGTAGTATATCTGGCAACAGGAGCAAAGGTTTCTTCATAATCAATCCCTTCTTTCTGAAAAAAACCTCTGGCTACAAATCTAATTATATATTTCTCAATACTCCCATCAGCAGCATGCTTTATTTTGAATATCCATTTGGAAGAAACAACAGATTTTATTTTTGGTCTTGGAACTATTTCTCAAACATCATTTTTCATAATTGATTGGTATTCTTCTGTCATTGCTTCTTTCCAGGTTGGATGTTTAATAGCATCAGAAGGATTGGTTGGCTCTGTTTTGGATAAATCAATCATATTTGTTGTATGACTCGAGAATCTTTTAGGTCTTCTCACTGATCCTGAAGGTGCAACAAAGTCTTGAGTTGCTTCAACTATTTTTATGGCCCAAAGTGGTCTTTTTTTTGAACTTTTCTCAAGGCTTATATTTTCATCTTCGACCTCTTCTAAGTTCTCCCTCTGGGATTCAGATTCACTATTTTTTTCAAAACTTGATAAAAGAGAGGGTTCATTGGAGCTTATTGCTCTTTTGAATGCAAGATCTTACTCAAAGATTACATCTCTGTTAAGTTCAATAGTTTTCTGTCCAGGTATGAAAATTCTATATGCTTTAGAAGTTTCACCATACCCCACAAAGATACCTTTCTTCCCAGATGGTTCTAACTTGGTTCTCTTTTCTTTTGGAACATGAATGTATATAGGACATCCAAAAATTCTAAGATGACTTATATTGTGTTTTACTTTAGTAAATACTTCTTCAAGGGTTTTATCTTTAAGATAAGAGTGAGGGATTCTGTTTTGAATATATACAGCAGTACAAGAGGCTTCTGCCTAGAGATAGTATTCTAGATTTTGGTCAAAAGACATAACCCTAGCAGCTTCTATAATTGTTCTATTCTTTCTTTCAGCTACCCCATTTTGTTCTGGGTTATAAAAAACAATGTACTCCCTCTTGATACCTGATTCTTTACAAAATCTTATAAATAAGTCTGAGGTATATTCTCCTCCATTATTTGTTCTAAGGGTTTTAATTTTGTCCTAAAAAAATTTCAGTTAATGCTTTGAATTCTTTAAATCTTTGTAGGATTTCTTCTGATTCCTTGCATTTAAAAAAATAAATCCATGTTTTCCTAGAGAAGTCATCTATGAACAAGATATAATACTAGAATCCTCCAAGAGAGGGAACGGACATAGGTCCACATAAATCTGAATGAATTAACTCAAGTACATTATTTGTTTTCCTAGTACTATCATGAAAGGAACTTCTAGTACTTTTACCCAGAGCACACTCTTTACAAATACTAGGGTGATCTTTATTTAATTTAGGTAATCCGGTAACCATTTTTTCCATAGTTGATAAGGTTTTAAAGTTTAGATGCCCTAATCTTCTGTGCCATATTTCATTTGAATCTTCTGCTTTGTGAACTAGGGCTTGAATGGATCTACTGGGTTCTATATTCAATTCACACAAATATCCCTTTGACCAATTACTTTAGCTTTCTTGATGAAAGAGCTCTTAGCCCAAGTTAATACTTTGCCATCCACGAATGCAACATTGTGTCCATCATCTTCTAATGCTGTAATTGAGATTAGGTTTCTTTTAATCCCTGGTACATAGAGTACATCTTTAAGAAGAAGAGTATTTCTTGTCTTTAGTTTCAAAGAGCCGCTACCGATTCCTTCAACTGAGTGTGCAGAGTTATCACCAATAGTAACTTCACCGTTAAATTTCTCTGATAAGGAGTCTAGAGTTTCTTTGTATCCAGTTATATGTCTTGAAGATCCACTATCAATTACCCATGCCTTATTTGAGATTTCATTTGATAGAGAGGAATACAAAACACGGTTCTCAGGGTCATAAGTCTCTTCTTCTCTAATGACATTTGTACAATTTGCTTACTGTTTGGAATTGTCCGAACAATTAGACCTATAGTGTCCAAATTTTTCACATTTGAAACACTTTATATTAGATTAGGTCTTTCTTGGGCTTTCCATTCTTCTGATTTCATTTTTCTTCTTGAAGTGTTTTTTCTTGCCTTTATAAGAGTTGGCATTAAGAACGTGAAGTTCTTCATCTTCTACTTTTGGTTTTCCTCCTCTCTTTAGTTTTCTCGACTCTTCCTGAAGACAATCATTCTTGAGTTTGTTAAAGTCTGGAAGTTGATCTCTAGCACTTATTCCTTGTGCGAATGTTTCCCATGATTCTGGCAATCCATCTATGGCCATGAGCGTTAGTTCTGTGTCATTAATGATGGTTCCTATGCTTGATAATTCATCTCTAATGCCAACAACTCTTAGGAAATAAGAGTTTATCGATTCTCCTTTCTTTATCTGGATGTGATTCAGTTGTCTTTTTAATGCAAGGACCCTAGTTGCATTGTTTACTTCAAATGCATTCCGTAATGCATTCATCATATTGTAGGCAGTTTGGTGTTTCGTAAGCATAGGTACAATATCATTCTTAACTTCATCCAAGATGATTTGAATGGCTTTTCTATTTCCATTGGTCCATATGGATTTGTGAGGTTCAATTGATGGTTGTTTAAATGCTCCATCAACAAATTGTCTAACATTGTTTTCTTCAAGAATCATCAAGATTCTGAATTTCCATGCTTCAAAGTGTTCCTTTCCATCGAATCTGTCCTCAGGCCTGATTGTATATGCCATTGGAAATGGAAGACAACTACTGAATATATAAAATATCTGATTACTGAAAAAATTTGCAGAGCCCTAAGTCTGATAACTTGGCTCTAATACTATGTAATGTTCTGCAAATTTTGAGTCTTGAATCAGACTTATAATTCAGTTCTGAGATTGGCTGAGAATAATCTTCTTAATATTATCAATATTAAGTATGTTGTTGAAGGTTTATCTTGAATGTAGATTCAATGTTCTATTTCCAAACTGATAATATATAATATTGCAGACTTATTGATTGCTGGAAGTGAGATGCTTAGAGGAGCAGACTGTTGTGAATTGTGTGTCCTCTAATTTGCATCCACAACCGAATATATACCTTGCTAGAGGGTGTGTTCCTTAAGGGACATAACCCTTCACTTGACATTTAATAACACCTCTTCCTAAGTCGGCAATTTCAGGAGACTTAGTTTAGGATTTAACTAACTAAACATTAGTTTAGTCAAACACAAACAAAGACATCCCTAGAAAGTCGCTGGCACCTATAGGATAAGCAAATATAAATATTAGATGCCAATCTTAAGATATATCAACACTAAGAGAGGTATGGTCTGTACTGTCAGACCTGTAGGATTATATAGGTTAGAATCTTAACAACGGGGTTACTTGGAGACAGCAATTTTTTTAATAGTTTAAAGAGTCTGATACAAAATACACAATAGTAATGCAGTAAAACTAAAAGACTGAAGTAAATAATAATAGTAATGTTACATCAATATAGAGTCAAATATTTCAAAATTCACATAATCACATTATTGTATCTCATAATCATACTTGTGAATGTTAAAGACTGCAAATAGGCAAATGATGGTGGCATAATTTAGTAGGAGTTGCTCATGTTAGGCAAGGCCTATAGTAATATAAGGCAGGTCACTTCTCATTTTGATTGTTACAAGGATTTGGCAAAATGTTACCTTTTGATGTTCTTAGTCTCTTTTTAATTGATAAGAGTGTAGATAGTTCTCAATACCGATAATGAATTTTGGCATGTTCTTGATATGGCTTGGAAAGCCTAATATGCTAATTTCTTCATATATCTATACAATATCTTGAGGGATGTGTTAGCACAACTGGCATTGCTGTCAAAATAGATTAGAATATCAGATATGGTGCAAAAAGTCTGCAGAAATCTTAATCTGAAAGTGCAGATTGGATTGGCGATGGAGAAGAAACACATTCATTCGATACTTAACTGTTTTGCTTATAGTGACAGATTTTCTTTGATTGATAAAGTTTCAGGGTGACAGGCATAAGTCGATCCGTAGCTGATTTTTTGTTTTCAAGTAGTAGTCTTCTGTTTTGTAGAATCTGAAAATACTTTATCGTGATCGAAATCTTATTCATAAACCTGCTCTTAATGAGTTTGATATGTATTTGTTGTGGCAATAGACCTATTTGTGAAGTTTTCTGTTCAAAATGGCCAGGAATGAATGCATCAGTTTGGTTACCAAAATGGCACCAAATGAATCCATCAGTCTGCATATATTGGTTGTATTAGATCAGTTTAAATTCTGGCTATACAATTAGAACTGTTACAACTGTCTTTAAAATAAGTTGCAATTATTGTTTAATTCTACCATCTCATTCTCCAGGAATGAAAGGTTTGGTTTTGTTTATAATAATATGGTTGAAACTGTCAACTGATTCCTATATGGTTAAAACTGAGAACTATCCAAACAGTTATTAACAAATTTGGAAGCCATACAAACAATGGATAAAAAACATTGGTCTTAATTTTTGCATTAGAAAACATTAAAATGAGGGCGAAAACACATAAAATAATTTGATATTATATTTTACATTTATTTTTTATAAGGAGACTTCAGGGAGACTTCACTTTTTGGATTAGGAGACTCAAAGACTTTGTTATGAAGTCTCCAACCTTTTTTGAGGTCTCCGGAGACACGAAAAGTCTCCGAGACACGTCTCTGTCTCCGAGATGTGTCTTTTAGGGGGGGAGACGGGTTTCCCTGTAACCATGATAATAGGAAGCTATGAGTCGATTCTTGAGATCTTGCGTTTACATGGTGTTATTTTGAAGGATTTCGAGTGTAAGGATTCATAGAAGTGTGTTTGCTATTTGTCCACATTTTTCACACACAATAACAAGAGTTGAGAAAGGGTAGAGAAATATATATGTAGGTACATAGGGACATGATGGGAAGAAGGCATAGAGGTTTTTCCTCAATGGTTGGATAAAAAAGAGCCCGACTGTGATGATCGACTTAGGGAAAATCTGTAGAAACTTGTAAGTCCTCATTGCCAAATTATGTGCCTATGAGGCAAGAAAGTAATCTAGATTTAATTAATGGTGTTAGTTTTGACTGTTGTTACATTCATCATACATTTTCAAACTGATTTTGAGTTCCCGTTATGTCTTATTTTTCTAGTGATTGTTCAAGATGTTGTGCATCGCTGGTAGGATTAGCTACCCTTCATCAGATACCAGAACCTAGACAGCATTAATTTCCTATGCAATAGATTGTAAAATCCCATTGATGTTTACTGAAGCTACCAGCAAGTGTACCACTGAGTTGTATTTCATGTCATCAACATTGTATCCCTCCTCTGTGTTTGTTTGTCCACGTAAGAATAATGCCAGCAATATATTCCCATAGGCAAACGATATAATAATTAAATGCCCTTCATTGGATACCTGACTCTAGATGGCATCAATTTCTTATCCGATGGGTTGCTCAATCTAAGGGAGGTTTATCAAAGCTATTAGCAAGAAAGCGTGTAAATAGTTAGTTGTGTTTCAACTTTCAAGTCATCCATAGTGGATCCCACTCCCAACTTAAATGGATAAAACAAGCATTAAAAATTGTAATATACTTACCATTGAGCTTCTTAGAAAAGCTTCCATTCAGCAATCTATAATCCATGAGACATTGGATTTGACCTAGCTAAGTGAAATGCATCCGAAAGGAAGTCAAAGGACAATACACGGTTAAAGGCTAATCACCCATCAGGGGTGCACTCTCAAAAATCATGGTAGCAAAAATTATTCTCAGAAACAAATCCATAAATCTAAAGATAAAAGCCATTTTTCAAAAAGTTACAATTAATCAATATTAGGATAATAGATAAGCTTCTATTATTAGTTAATGGTTATCTATTTGTAATCTATTGTAAATATTAGAATGTTTCTAATATTAGTTTGTAGTTATCTATTAGCTTTCCTTAGCTTTGCCTCGGAATATGTTTGAGGTTTAAACACACTGTAAATGTTGGCCATGAGAGCAAAGTTAAAAGACTCCATAGGTTTGTTCCTTTTCCGAGTAGTTCTCCCATCAATGAGCTCATCGTCACAAAGATCAGTATCTTAACCCACCACTTAGGCTGGAGAGGAGAATGACCAACATTAGTATTAGGAGATGCTCTATGATCAGGGTCCTCATCTGAAGAATCTGGTTCAAACTCAGGTGAAGCATCTACAAATCTGGGTGATCCTACAAGAGAAGCTAGAGGTGTCTATACAATGATCACTAGTGTAACTGGAGCTACTCGAGCCCTCCCATCAGGTGGACCTAATGGAAGCTTAACTCCAAATCATGAGCCTTCATAGGCTGGTTTGTTGGATCAGGAACAGGAGAAATAAGCATGAAAGGTCCTCACCATAGTTAAAAAAACTCGATTTTGGCAATATCTCAGCTGGCACAAAAAATTTGAAAATCTCGAAATCGGCAAAAACTTGACATTTCTATCGAACATTTGAAAATATATAATTTCTTAGAATATGCTTAAAAATGCATATACACACCAAATTTGTAGAACATATAATGATTTGAGATAGTCACCATATATTAATCAAAGTTATTAGTAATTTAGTATTATAGTACAGTATATAGTAGTTGTTAAATTATATATATAATAAAATAGTATTAGAGGAAATTTAAAAATTAATGTACAGTTTATTTATGTATTTTTAATTTTTAATTATTTACCAAAATAAATTAAGTTTTAAACAAAAATTATTAATAAAATATATTAAATTTTTTAAAAATTAAATATATTAAAGTTTAAAAATTCATTTCCAAAATACTATCATACTTGGAAAGTAGAAAAAACCTCCAAATCTGCAAGCTACCAAAAAATCCCAATCCAAATCAATGCAAACAAATTTATTCTATGATGTCGTCTATTATTCTTTTCGTATCGTCGAATGCCAACTTAAAGGACCCTATTCATGTCATCATATGGCAACTCGAAGTCTAGACAATGTTGTCAAATGCAAGGAGCAAGTTTCAATGCAGACAAATGAGAGTTAGGAGGCTAGGTCGCGAATATTTTTAACATAATATGAAACCTAAAATGGCTCGCCCAACGACTTTTGAACAACATTTGCCTACGACTTTCCCCTTTTACCGCGATATATTCCAAAACAGGAGCCGCAATTTTTTTCCATATCTCATTGACGATTTATGCTGCGATATACTAGGCCAAGTCTGTGCTCTATGAATATCGCGAGATAAGCGATGTTTCGCCAAAATTTTAACTATGGTCCTCACTGCTCATCAAAGACTACATCATGACTATATAGAAGACGAGATGTCTCAATGTCAATCAAGCAAGACCGACCACCTTGTTTGTTGATAACGAAGGCGTTATCAAATTAGCACGAAATCCAATCTTCCATGAACGAACCAAGCACATGGATGTTAATTGTCACTACATATGACAGCTGGTTGAAGATGGGACAATAGACTTGCAATATGTTCCTACCACGGATCAGACTATAGACATTCTCACCAAGCCTCTTGGTCCTGATAAGTTTGTTAAATTCAGAGGACAGCTTGGTGTTGTGGATAGATTAACCATTAAGGGAGGTATTACGATAATAGATAAGCTTCTATTATTAGTTAATAGTTATCTATTTGTAATCTATTGTAAATATTAGAATATTTCTATTATTAGTTAGTTTGTAGTTATCTGTTAGCTTTCCTTAGCTTTCTTTTACTAGAATAAAATATTTCTATTCTTTACGATCGTTCCCTAAGGAAACATCACTTTATTCTTTTGTGTGTATTGACCTCTCGGTCTCTGTTAATATTAAGCAAGTATTTTACCAAATACTTCGTAATAATCAAAACAATAAGGCTCAAGTTAGGAGCTTTGAAAAAGATCGGATAGGTTTTGCTAACACATAAATAATGCAGTCAAAACTGTCAAAAATTCATGTAAAATCATAACTACTTCGAAGTTAACCAATTTATTAGAAATTTTATGGCATTTACCGGCAAAGAAAAATAGCTGTAGTCAATTTCTTCAAAAATTTACAGAAATTCACAGGGAAAATTTGTCTGATCAATCACCCAATCCAAGATTACCACCATTACTCACAATTTTTTGGCAAGAAATGCAACTAGGGATTGGATTATTGCTGTAGTTGCAATCCAGAACCAATAATACTAGAGCTGAGGATGATGATAACAGTGACGGTGATTAACATCATATAACTGTTCTGCACAGGATCAAATTAAAACTGCAATGTTAGCACCAATCCGACCGAAGGAACAACTGAGGTGAAGTCCACTCCCACCACCTGAAGATGTGTTGTCAATTGCCACCACTGAACTGATTTTTGTCCAACAAGGCCAAATCACATTACTCTTTTTAGTCAAATATTTCAAACTGGGAATGTGTCCCAAACCACAACAAAGTTATTTCCCTCCCAGTATTAGAACTATATGAAGTGGGGGGGGGGAATGTTAAGAATATAAATTGTCACATATAGTTAGTTTATAACATTATTAGCTTTATTATTAGCAAGTCTAACCTATTAGGTTGAGTTATATAAGTTTGTTGTTGGGTGCCAGTCCTTAAGATTGGATTCAATAATTCAAGAATCAATTGCTTTAGAATATTTGATCATAGTTTGCAAATTCTTTTTGATAGCTACCTACATTCGAAACCATAGGTATGCAGACTTGATGCACAATCTACATATAATGTCAAAATGCTGCAAAGCAAATAACCAATAATTTAAAGAGGAGCTCCAAATTAAAGAAATCAAAGCAGGGATGGACTTGTGACATTGCTGCTCTTTTCTGTATGTTAGCACCAAATGGCTGGGCCCTTGAGAAAAACAAAATGGTGAAAATAGGATTTCTGAGAAAATCCTAGCAACTCAAAAAATAAACCATCATACATCTCTGATTCAAAAGCTGAACCTGTAAGCTCACCCTAAGGCTGTTGGTTAGGTGGTGGTGGTGGTCCTGTAATCACTAAGGTTAAAACCGGAATTCTGCATGCACAGATTGACCATTCTGACGGGGGAACAGATCAACCATTCGGCCCCCCTCTACTCTACTGTATGTAGGATAGAGCCTCCAGCGCCGGATATTATGATATTAGTAGACCATTGTGATTACATGCTTGTGCCTTCGCTGATCCAATATGCTCACAGATCTAAACCTCAGTTTTGTTAAATAGAGATGAGTCCCCCATTTATGGCCTTGTTGGTTCATGTATCCAGGTCAGAAGTGTTTCACGTGGGAACAAAGGGTATATCGTGCTAGCATCACCAGTCATGTTTAAAAGTTTACAAGCCACTTATTAAAAAAAACATTAATTCTAAAAAAAATTCAAGAGATTTGGACTTCTAGCAGTCTTGAATTTAAATTTTAAAATAATAGGGCATCAGATTGAATTAATTCACAAACAGTGTTAAGTGATAAATGGATAAAAAAACACAATATCTTATGAGTACCAAATTACCTCCTTACTATGAGGATCTAGAGCATTTAGCATCTCCATCAATACATCAGATATACCTCGTGCATTCTGAATCTCTGTCAAGCTGTAAAAAATGGTTTTTAGAAAGGAGGCTTCAATTTTCTCAACATCAAATGATCCTTCAATATAATTAAAGCTCTTAAAACACTATATTGTTAAATGCACAACATTAATTTCAAATTTCAGTCTTCATCCATCAACGTTTCAATTGTACAAGCTGCAAGAAAGTAATACCTATTCTACTAGCATATAAAATAAGATAAGAAATCCTGCAACAAAGATTCAGCATTCAGGATCCCAGAGATTTGTTATGCTTCCAGAAATAAGTCTGTGATGCTTCCAGAGATGAGTCAATTTTTTATTTTATTTTTGTTAATCACTATGCTACTGTTAGTTCTACATGGCACTTAAGGTGTATACAAGTCTCCTTATCTCATTGATATTCTTGATAAAATGGACACATGCATTAACATTTATAAATTGAACTGTGCTTTTGGAATAAGTGGCTAGGCACTTTGGATTTATTAATGTCACAATTGGCAATGATATTTCACTAAAGTGAAAGATGTGGCAGGCATGAAATAGAAAACATGGGGAAAAATAATAAAAAAGCATGTTGACTAGAACTAAAGGCACTAAGAAATCCACAAATCAAACCAGCCAATATGATTCCCACCCATTGTTAGAAGACAAAAATCAAAATATCAAAGATGCTAAAACCTCTCTTGAAAAATACATACCTTAGACCAGATACCTCAGAAGCCATAGATGCCTCAAGTTCAACTCCATCCTCAAAACCTGAAGGTACATGGCTTTGAGTTGAAAAAGAAGTTATTGGCTGTGTCTGAGGTGGAGTAAAAATTGGAGCAGAGCTCTCCGGACGTGGTGGATATTCTACTCCTGCACGCTGTGGTGAAGATAGGATGTCACATCTTGTTTGATTAAAACAGATATCAAGAAGCATGCCAATTCTTTCAATAAATCAGAAAGATGGTACAAAAAAAATTACTTTGAATCCAACAAAGTGCACAACCATAACTAAACAAAACAGAAAGCCTCCTTTAACACAATCATGTACCCTAAAGTTACTAAGTAGAGAAAACAACATGTATGAACCATGTTATCTTTAAAAAAATTGAAAAACAGAAAAAAAAACCACCTGTCTGAAAATAAAAACCTTAAAGTAATCTTACTGCAGAAGATACATGAGCAACCGTAACACAATTATTGCTGTTTTCTTGGAAAGCCTTAAAGCATCTACAAATGTAGCAAACTGAGGCAGGCAATCACATTTTAATATGCAATAACAAACGATTCATGCTTAAAAAAATAAAATCTACCTTGTTATTGTGTAGACAACATCTGGAAAGTCTGATCTGTTCTACAAAATTCTATTGTTCAATAGTAAAGTTCAATGGCCACTCTTAAAAATCCTTCATACATCAGACCAATGGATAATGAAATTCAAGAACACATCCCCACAGGCAAGATAAAATTATCCTTGTGCTAATCAACACGGATCCTCTTGATTCACTGCTCCACTTCTGTAGTCTAAATCCTATAACATTTAAGAATCAAACCTCAAGGCGTGAAACAAGTCTTACAGTTATCATGTATTTGGTTGTGTTTTTCCATTTTGCTTCTTTGGTACAGACAAGATTGTAAATACTAATATAGTTGCCAGGAACTGCTTTAATGATATTCCAAGTCCTCAATGTCCACTAAATATGTCCAAGCAAGTAGAAGCAACGGTGATATCAAACAAAAAATATGCAAAGTCAATCACTTATAACACAGGGAATGGAATACTAAAAATCAAACTGTCACAGGCATAAGTACTTGCTGTGCAATTGCCCCTTGAGTGGGGGCTTCCGTTTAAGCATTAAAAGCACCAATCGTCAAACTTCTAAAAAAGAATCTCTTGCATTAAAAATGCACAATTAACATTTAAAATTAGAGGGCTACATTTTTTATGGTTGTGAAAGTTATTAATGTATCTTCTTTGGTGGGCCCAATAAGCATCATATACTTGACTAAAATTAGCTATAAAAGGAACCGTATAGACCACAATTCTTTCCAATAGTTCACAATAGACTTTGCATTGAGATCCGAGACATTGATTCAATGTCTTTCAAACAATTGCCCCTAAAACATTGTTCCGCTTAATATATGGACTGTGGAAATCTCTGGTCTTTGCTATCTACAGTACAAAATCATAGAAAACACCAAACACAATCGTACGCACACCATTCCAATGAGACATTTACACAACAATGATTAGCCTGTTGAGACAAGAAAAGCAAAAGAATGGAGATTACTTATGCAATTTCATTGAAAATGTGCCTATTTTTTGAAAGTCATCAACCACCAATCATGGAAAGTAAAATGAATGCATTTTGAACAATGTAGCATACACCGCTCTGTTTCCCCAACCCTTGCCCAAAATATAGAAACCTGAGATGCTTTGCCTAGATCATTGTATAAGTCCCATATCAATGCTCCAAGAAATCTTGAAATTTCTCTCAAGGGTAGCACCTGATTTCATTAGAGGTCAATTTATAACAAGGACTTGCAAAATGTACCACATATCCTAACATTCCATAACTGTGGCATTTATTAATCTCTGGATGTTCATAAGCAATTTTCTGCTTGTGTTAACCTGCACTACCAGCTCTCATAGTAACAAGCTTCAAAATTATTTGTAGATTTGAGAAAGGAGAAGTTTTGCCAAAGTTGGAAATTTCGAAGTGGTAAGAAAATATTCTAAGTTATATTAAATGCAAATCATGCATAATCACAGTAATACAATGTGAAATGATGTTAGTTCAATGCCAAATGGTCATAGCTTTCAAATTTGGATATACCACATTATCATACAAAATTAAAAGTGTTGCACTCTCTCAGGTGGTACTCAAGGCCCTAGAGCCACTGGGCTCTAAAATGACAAATAAAACTTCAAACTATGAACATGCAGCATGATATTAATTACTAACTAATGTCATTATGCCAACATCACTGTTGCAATGCATCCTGGAATAGTTTAACAATATACGCTACTTCCAAATGGCATTTAAAGTATGCAAGCTAGAAAGCAAATCTAGGTAACAAAAATGAGGGTCGATATCAAGGTCAATGTTTTACCCTAACGTTTGGCAGAGTCAGTCAAATATATTCAACCTGCCCTCAAAAAACATGAGATTTGTTGAACATCCTTAAGATTCTTTTTTTTTTTCCTTACCTGTAACTCGTGGTATGCAGAATAATATTGTGGATATCTTCCATTTGGCCCCCCAAAAGCTTCCTGCCATGTATCTAGCAGGACCAAGATCTTTTCTCTAACATTTAAATCAGGCTGCAAAATAAATTACAAATAAAACCCACATAAAGGACTGCTGAAAATATGCACTAAGTGCACAAACCGAAAATTGTTTAAGCTACAACCCAGAAAAACATGTGCAGGTTACACAAAAGCTTTTTTTCCAGACCTTTTTCTTTACTATCTTGACCATTTCATGTAGCACATCTCTCTCAGCAACTTGCAAGTGAACAGTATCACCACAATTTTTTGTAAGTGTCTCTAATAGCTGCAAAAATAACCAGGCAAATATTAAATCAAAGTTATCCATCAAAGTCAATCATAAATGAATTCTTACTACAGTATATTTTTTGCGCTCAGAATTCAACCGAATATCTCAGTAATGATAACTTAAAATAAATCAAAATGCATATAGAAATTTATAATATTATTCAATACTAACCGTCAGAGAAAGAATCTGGATCTTAGGATTCTTATTGGCAATGCGTTTCTTAATTGCTTTGATTACTTCCTTTGCTTGTCTGTTCAAACACAATCATATTGACCAATATAGACCCTTCATTAATATCACCATATCCAAATGTCCATTGATAAGAAAGAATTTAGAAGACAGAGCTGTTAACCTGCTCTATAAAAACCATACCAACATCTCTTATGCAAACTCTATTCATATAACAAAGATGAAATTACATTCTCTGAACATGGACTAACATTAATGCATAATACAGAGCAACTACCAATCAAATAATGTCAAATTGGATTTACTACAGAGGATAACAGTGTATCAATATTTGTAAAGCATAATCAAGAAATCTGAACCTAAGGTGGATTAGCAATTTAGCATGATTCTATGCCTTGTAACTCAGAGATGAAGGTATTTCCAAATATTTTGAATGACTTCTCATGTTAGACAAAAGATTATACAGACACATCTTATAAATATAGCCAAGATAGAATATTCAACAAAAGGAGTAAGATTTCTTTGTGCCATTCAAGGTTTTTGGATAGGCAGCATGAATAAAATGAAATGTTTTCATTTCCTTAAAAATTCTTGAAAAACATGTTTGATTGTGACTACCATACATGTTGATGTGAGCATGCCTGGCTCCCAGTTACTGCTATGATATAGTTTAATATTACTGCTGTAACTTTTATAAGTGGTGATGCAGATGAGCAAATTTGGATAACAGTTTCTATATGTTAGGTGTCGAGAAGCTTCACTTTACAATTTAAAAAACAGTTCTACCATACATGCTCTTTTATTTTGTGTCGTCTTGGAAAAGATTGAATCATTCATGTAAACAAACCTAACAAGCTCTACTGTGTGTTTATTTCATCATATGCATTCTCCATAGACTTCTTTTATATACCTACAAGGCCACAACACATCCAAGCTGATATTTTGGTTATGATATCATGGTAAATCAGGGGACTATCTAGGGTTACACAGCTACACATTTGCACCTCCTCCGAACTCACAGTTCCATTCCCCCCAGTATCCCCAGTACAACTGGATGATGGCCAAAGGTTGTCCCTTGTGATTATGGAAGAAGTGGATGGCATCCATGAGAACCCAGTGTCCCAAAGACATTTCCTCCACTGTTTGAAATTTTTTAATAAAACAAAAAGAATCTACCATACAAAAAGAAAATCAATGATTGCAGCCGTCAATAGAAAGCTTAAAGCTATTTAATGACTGCATACAGAGATAGAATGAAAATGTAAAATTGATAATTACAGATGTTGTCAAAGGAAAGCTTAAAACTTTTCAATGACTACATACAGAGAGAGAGAGAGAGAGAGAGAGAGAGAGAGAGAGTCCAAAACTGTTGAATGACTGCAATACATACAACTATAGAATGAAAACATAATGACTACATACATTTCATGCTGCCTTTATCAATGGAAGAAAGCGTGACCACAGGCAACTATTGAAAGAAAATTTACATTTTGTTGAATGACAGCATACAACTATGCATTCGTGGAATGAGAATGTACTACAACCAAATGGCAACATACCATTGTAGATTCCATCAATGGGAAATTCTATGCACACACAGCTGCAGGAGAGCAGGCAATCATATAATTAGAGTATACAGGCATATAGAATGGGCAAACACATAAATGCATACAGTTGTAAACTGGAACCGTGCATATACCGAACAGGAGCATACAGTTGGAAGAAACATACATGGTGATTGTGATTTCATTATCATTTTGTATCCTTCAGGCCTTTTGTTGCAATGAAAACATTGGACAATGATTCTTAGTATGCTGAAGGCATATATTGCACTCACATATGGATGCAAAAACCTGTCACTAAAATGAAGAAGAACTCAATTTAAAATGCCTGTGACACATATTACCTGAAAAACAAAGCCAGATGATGGTTGGATAAAGATCAATCTCGACAGTGTGTTGAAAGGTAATCTTGGTCCATCTGGTGCCTGATTTGTGGCTAAGGATAACAAAGGAAACATTGTAGCATGTGGACCCAACTAATTGATGGATGGTACGAACAATGAAGGCCAAGCCAAGAGGCCATCTCGGCAGTTGAAAATGGCAAGCAGAATAAAGATTCCAACGTTACACTTAGAAGGTGATTTCTTAAATTTCATAAATGCAATAAAAAAAGACTTAATTGCCGATTCGTGAAACATATGGACACGTGAATCAGAATTTTTTTATTCCCAATTATGATTCATGGAAGATTCATGGGTGTGTGTGTGTGTGTGCGCTAAAAAATAAGAGAAATATACATAATTCTAAAACTATATCATTTCATAGTATGAATATATGATTCTAGTATGGATCTATCGATCTAGTATACCTGATAATTGAATTATTTTCACAATTATAAAGAAAATCAACACATTCACATTGAATTGCTGAATTACAAAATGAAATCATGATCCTTGAGGATCCTCAGGCTGTGGCTTGGATCCTTGAGGATCCAGGCAGGATCCTTGATTCTGGCTGTGGATCCTCAGGCTGTGGCTTGGATCCTTGAGATTCCTGCCTGACGGACCCGCAAGCAGAATCAAGGATCCTGCCCGGCCCGGATCCTCGAGGACCCAAGCACGAATCCAGATCCGGCCTGTCAAGGGTGAATCCGGCAACTAAGAAAACAGACGAACCTTTAGCTTGTAAACTAAAAATATATATTAAATTCATTAGAAATGAGATGTCAAAATTTGTATAGTTTATAAACACCCACAAAAAATGAGAAGGGAATGATTTGGTAGACTCTCTTTCAAATTGGATAGATACATTAAATAAAGCCCAGACTAAAAAGATATACAAGGATCTCAAACGAATTTATTTCAATGAGCGTATGTTTCCAAACGCTGCCATTTATATAAAGATCAAGGGTGCATTAATGATTTCTGCCTTTGCATAATGGGGAACGTGCAAGGTTGATAAAAAGGTTAGCCAAGTCTTGTCAACCTTCATTGCTTGGTGTTGGTTGCAGTGAGCGGCAGAAACCGGAGAAGATTGGTATTGTTTAAACATGGAGGCCAAATTCACCTTGCTCACAAGGAAGCTACATCTCGCAAAGTTGGGGAAAGTCTTGAAGGGGAGATTGAAGAATATTTTTAAGTTTGCAGATCCGATGTTTTTTTACATGGTGGGTATCATGTTGGTGAAGAATACATGAAACCTGAGTACAAGTATCAAATGAATGTCAACATTGCCTTCATCTTCTTGGCCTGGTGTGTGGAGCTTGGAAACAAAGAGGATGCCCACTGGGTGACAAAGAAATGTGTGAGGGATGAATCGCCATACAGCTTGGGCGCTTTTATTGCAATGGCAAACCTTAGGGAAGGGTTTGTGGCATGGAAGTGTGAGTGGCTCCACATTGCAGAGGTCACTCCTCCTATGTGACCCTTTCTCTTATGTAGTGCATCTGAAGAAGAGGAGTCATGAAGAGCAAAAGCCCATGTTGACTAAGGTTTAACCAAAAACTACATTTGGGACAGAGCATGAGCCGAGCAAATGTTCAGGGTTAAAAAAAAAAACAGGCTGAAATTTTTGAAGAATGATTCCTGGGTGAGTGAACCACAGCAGGAGAAGAAACCCTATAACAATATGCAATTTTCAAAAAAATGCTAGCTTTCTAGCATCTATGTGTTTGTAAATTTTGTATTTTGTGTAATCTGTATTTAAATAATATTTTATTATTTATTTAATGCTCAATTATGTACTTTATTGTAATTTTAGGTGATAAGCTTGTCTCTGATCTTATCTGCAGTTTCTTTTCTAAACTTGTTTATTTTGTAAATATTGTAAAACTATTTATTGAGCGTCTTTGCTCATTTTAATACATCAAATAATTTACCAATTACTTGCATAATATGGTATCAGAGACAAAGTATTCTTTTTGAGAAAAAAATTCAAATAAAAATTGGCAAAGAATTTTTAATGTTTTTTTTGAAAAAATTCCTGATTTTTGTAATTCGCTTGTGAGAATGGTTTTTGAGTTTCAGAAAAAATTGTGGAAAGGAAGAAACAAGATTTTAAAATCGCAGGTTTTGTTTTCACCTGCATTTTTTGTCTTCAAAATCCATTTTTTTTCTGATATTCCCGTTTTTCTCAGGCGTGGATCTTTTCAGTGCAATTTTTGGCACGATTCTACTCCATGTTTGGTTGTGTTTTGGTTGGTTTCTGACACATTTACTGGGGTTTTTTGTTTGGCTGCGACTGGCTCTGTCTTCCTGAGACAGATTTCTTGTGATTTTTTTGCTTGACAAGTTTCTGTCGGTTGCGCCTGGTTTTTACTGGTGGATTTCGACGCCTTCAGTCTTTGACAGGATTTGCAAATTTTGGTGCGACCAATTTCTTTGACAGCATTTACCTCTTGTTCGTGGCATTGCACAAGTGCCATCTGGTATTTCTGCAATTTTATGAGCTTTCATGGCTGCTAGGTACCCAGAAGTTATTCGACCAGGGTTTTGACCTGTCACATCAAGTTGGAAAATATTTCAATTGGAGATTTTTGGAGGATTTTTCAAGAGCTCAACTGTATTTGTCTCAGATTTTTTGTGTACCTCATTTTTTGTGCATTGATTTATGTGCCAACAAATTTGTATTGAAATATGTACCTATCTCAGTGCATTGAAATTCATGCATAAAATTTTGTGCAATCAGCATCGTCGTAGTACCTTGTTTTTTGTGTCACAAAAAACATGAAGATGGCTCCATTGACCAACATCATGTTGGAAGGCAATCAACATTTCAATTGTAAAAACTACAACACTTGGAAGCAGTGAATGATGACCATTTTTTAATATCACTGCCTTGGTAGGATCATCCTAGGCACTGTTTAGCATCCAGTCATAGTAGATAAAGATCAGGAAAAGTTTGATGAGCACAATCGTGAAGCTGTCACGCTCATTAAACTTTATGTTAGAGATGATCAGCTTCCACAGGTTCCCTCTGGAAAATCAACTATTGAGATTTGGGAGCACCTAAAGGCATTGCATGAAACCTCTAATAAAAACCGTGCATTATTTTTTTTAAATCAGCTTTTCTCCATCATGATGGATGAGATAATGTCCTTACAGGAGCATCTAATGAAGATTAAGGACATCCGTGATCACTTGGAGTCAATTGGGCAAAAGATGAAGCAAGAAGACATGGTGGTTATTATCTTGAAGAGCCTACGAGGTCCTATGAATATTTTGTTGAAACTCTCAACATTACCTCCTCAAATGTTGATTTCAAGTTTCCAGACCTCTGAACCAAGCTTCTGCAGCAGGAACCTTGGAAACAACAGCTTGGTCCTAGTTCTTCCTCATCTTCTGCAAAGCAAGCTTTTCCATCACTATCAACCGAAAAACAAAGGGAGAGGTCAAACTCAAGATAGTTCTAAGAAAAAGAACATAGAGTGTAATTTCTATCATGAATACAATCACATGAAAAAAGATTGTCGTCAGCAGTTGGCTACTAAACAGAAGAAGCAGGGAGGGTCTCAGCAAAAAGCACATGTTGCTAAGCATACTGAGCAAAAAGAATTTGCCTTTTACGCCTCCATGGCTAAAAGATTTGCAGATCATGTGAAATCTTTTGTCTGGTACTTGACTCAAGTGCTTCACACCACTTCACTCATTGGCGTGACTAGTTCACAGACTTCTCTCCATTCACTGAGTTAGTTGTTTATGGAGGAGAAGAATACACAGTTGTCGGTAAGGGCATTGTTCAAGTACATTATGGTGGGCGGGATCTCGTATTCATCAATGTGTACTATATTCCTGGCATGGAACTAAATCTTCTCTCACTCTGTTAGATCACATGGCATTCTCCTTAACTGGATGTTGTATTCAGCTCACACAAGTGTTTGATTGTTGATCAAAAGATTCACACTATTGTAGTTGTTGGCATTGGGGATCATGGTTTTTACCGACTTGTGTATACTGGTGATTCTCCAGAGTTAGCAATGGCAGCCAAAAGTTCTTTAATCACAAATCTTTGGCATCAACAGTAAGGGTATAAATCTCAACTATCTCTCAGTTGGCTCAAGAAGGACTTTGTAGCTTGTTTACCTGAGATCCAAACTCAACATCATGGTGTTTGCGAACATCATGGTGTTTGCGAACATCATGGTGTTTGCGAACATCGTCAGGTTGGGAAGCAGCACCAGACACCATTCACGTATGGTGACTCATGGCAAGCCTCTAAGGTACTTCAATTGGTTCATGTTGATATTGAGGGCCAATGCATACACCTTTTGCTTCTAGTTGCAACTATTTCTTGCTTTTTGTTGATGATCTCAATCATAAAATGTGGGTGTACTTAGACAGAAATCAAATGGGTTTATTATATTTTAGAAGTTTAAGGCCTTGGTAGAAAAAGAGCCTAGTTGTTGTTTAATCACTCTTAGGTCAAATAACGGGGGGGAATTTTTTTCTATTTCATTCTCCAACTTCTGTGATACACATCATATAAAATGTCAGTGAACCAATCCTTACACTCTTTAGCAAAACGGTGTTGTAGCGAGGCGCAGTCGTACTATTGTTGAGATGGCACATTCTATGTTACAACACAAGCGTGTTCCTAATAAGTTTTGGGCAGAAGCAATTTCACTGCAGTCTATCTCCTTAATTGTTCCCCTACACAGATTGTTAAGGGAAAGACTCCTAAACAAGTTTGGACCAGTCACACACCTAGGATCAATCATCTCAAAATTGTTGGCTCTTTATCTTATGTATGGATTCTAGATGCCCAATGCTCCAAGTTGGATTCCAAGAGTCAAAGCTTATGTTCATAGGGAACAATGACAACCATAAGGCTTATTGATTGATAGATGTCAACACTAAACATCTTGTCTTCAATAGGGATGTTGTCTTTGATGAAGCACGAGGACATTTTCACCCATCCTCATTTGTGCAAAATTTTGAGGATCAACCTTTGAAGGCTTCTGATTTGTGTGTTTGTCTTCCAATAGGTCTACCTCATGGGAGGGATGATGCAAATTATGAGTTTGAAGATGCTCAACCTGAATTTCCTTCATATGATCGTAATTTTCCACTTGTTGACACTGTTCCAGATCCAATACTAGTTCTAGCTCCTACATCTAATGTTGGTTCTTCTACTCTCTGACCCATATGGTGGGCTAAAGACTATTAGTGATCTTCATAATGATAAGCTCGTTAAGGGTAGATCATCCAGAAACAAGGGGAAACAGCTGCATACAGTTAATTTTTCTCTCATGGCCAACATTCACAGTGTTTATGAGCCTCACACAAATTTAGAGGCTAAAGGGATACCTAAGTGGGAAAAGGCTATGAAAGCCAAATATCTTCAGAAGAATCACGCTTGGGTCCTTTCTGATCTTCCTTCAGGGAAGAAGCCCATTAACTGCAAATGGGTGTGTAAGGTGAAATACAAAGCTGACGGGACCCTTGACAAGTGCAAAGCTTGTCTCATTGCTAGGGGGTTCTCACAGAAGAAAGGCATTGACTATGAGGAGACATTTACTCCTACAGCGACGATGAGTACCATTCGGCTTGTCCTTGTCTTGGCAACCCAGTTTGGTTAGAAAGTTCATTTGATGGATGTTAAAGAGTGCTTTCCTCAACAGTGAGGTGAAGAAAGACGTCTATATGACTCAATCTCCAAGGTTCAAGGTTACTAATCAACAACACAAGGTAGGTGTGCAGACTAGTAATAACACTCTACCGCCTGAAACAGACTCCTCAAGCTTGGTACATCAAGATTGATAAGTGATAAGTACCTCGTAGATCATGGCTGTTAGAGATGTCCATCTATTCTTAATTTGTATGTTAAACAAGTTGGTAATGAGATTTTGTTGGTTGTTGTCTAGGTTAATGCCCTGATCATTATTGACGGCTAAGAACAATTGATTGGTGAGCTCAAACTGATTTTGAGTAGCGCATTTGACATGACAGATTTGGGACTTCTCCATTATTGTTTAGGTTTCGCAGACAAAGAATGGTATCTTCATTTCCCAGGCCAGGTACGCTTGAAGTCTTTTGGATAAGTTCTAAATACAAGATTGTAAACCTACCTCCACACTCATGGAAAAAGGGCTTAAGTTGTCAGCTAAGTCTAATTCACCTATAGTAGATGAATAATTGCTCAGGCAACTAGTGGGTACTCTCATCTATCTCACTCTCACTAGACCTGATCCCAGATTTGAAGTGAGCTACATTTCATGCTTCATGACAGCCCCCAAGGCTGATCATTAGCTAGCAGCAAAGCGTGTGTTGCATTATGTGAAGGGCACTTCTGATTTTGGACTCTTGTACACTCGTAGTGAAGATCTTACACTTCTTGGTTATACAGATTCAGATTGGGCATGTTCAGTTGATGACAGAAAATCAACATTTGGGTATGTGTTCAGTTTGGGATCTGATGCAGTCAGATGGACTAGTAAGAAGTAGCAGATTGTGACTCTCTCCTCGACAGAAGCGGAGTATTGTGGAGCTGTTAAAGCAGCTTGCGAGGCAATTTGGCTTTGACGGATGCTTGTGGATATGCAAATATCTCAAGTAGGTCCGACTCCTTTGCTTTGTGATAATCAAGGAGTTCTTGAACTTGCAAAGAATCCTGTCCTCAATGAAAGAACAAAGCATGTAGAAACTCATTGTCACTTCATTTGGTAGCTTGTTGAGGACAGATCCATTCAATTGTTGTATGTTCCAACAACGGATCAAACAGCAGATATCCTCACTAAGTCCCTTAGTTCATATAAGTTTGTGAAATTCAGGGGCTCTATTGGTGTTGTTGATGGATTAACATTAAGGAAGGGAATTAATATAATGTTTTATTATTTATTTAATGCTCAATAATGTACTTTATTGTAATTTTAGGTGATAAGGTTGTTTCTGATCTTATGTACAGTTTCCTAATTTTTATAAATATTGTAAACCTATTTATTGAGTATCGTTGCTCATTGTTAATACATCAAATAATTAGCAATCACTAGCCTAATAATTTGTAAGTATTGTACTTGTTTGTAGGAGTCAAAAGTATGGTTTAATACTCAGAATACATATAGAATGAGTGAAATATATTTTCCTTGGGGGCAGGGGGCCTGTAGTTTGTTTCAAAGACATTGGTATGGTTTCAGAAAACAAATTATCTTTTAAAATTTTGTATAGATATATTTTAAAATATAATATAAACTAAATTCACCAATCAAAAGAAAAAATGTGTTTGATTCTATTTATTATATTTTAAATGTGTCTGATTCTATTAATTATAATGTATATGCATTCAAAACAAAGTAGGACATAAAATCCTCCTCTTTCTCAAGGATAAGGATAAGGATAATAATGAATATAAAATAAAAAAATAATGAAATAATAAAAATGTAGTCTTAATGGATTTTTTATTCTTGTCAAGAGTTCGATAGAAATACAAGAACATAATAATTTGATACCATAAGTTTTTTTGCAATTATAAAGAGTTTATAGGAAACATGAGAATATAAGAATTTACCAAAAGGCACTTGGTGTAATGGTAACAGTCATGTTGTAGGCACATAATGTATATGCATTCAAAACAAAGTAGGACATAAAATCCTCCTCTTTCTCAAGGATAAGGATAAGGATAATAATGAATATAAAATAAAAAAATAATGAAATAATAAAAATGTAGTCTTAATGGATTTTTTATTCTTGTCAAGAGTTCGATAGAAATACAAGAACATAATAATTTGATACCATAAGTTTTTTTGCAATTATAAAGAATTTATAGGAAACATGAGAATATAAGAATTTACCAAAAGGCACTTGGTGTAATGGTAAAAGTCATGTTGTAGGCACCTAGATGGTGCTGAATTCAAAACTTGTTCAATACAAAAAACAAAAAAAAGTACAACATATATATATATATATATATATATATATATATATAATAAGAAAATATATTGAAACATAATAATATAGTCACATCTCAATAATAATTTAATATTAATTACAACATCGTAACATACTAATGATTTAAAATTTAATTACAGTACAATAATATAATAATTACAATATTATAAGTTGAATAATAAACAAATATGATATCTTTCAGCATACTTTATCCATTAACATATATATCTATATCTATATATATATAAAGAAAATATATTGAAACATAATAATATAATCACATCTCAATAATAATTTAATATTAAGTACAATATCATAATATAATAATGTTTTAAAATTTAATTACAATATAATAATATAATAATTACAATATCATAAGTGGCATAATGAACAAAAATGATGTCTTTCAGCTTACTTTACCCATATTCCTCTAAAAATATGGTATGCTAGTAGCTACCATACTTGAATTGAATCAGTGAACATATTACATTAAATGTTTCTAAACAGAAGAAATAAAAAAATATGACAGAGAAGAAAACAAAAGGTTCAATTGAGTAAACGTTATAAATAATAATATAGAATTGTGCTCATTCATTAATCTTTTCAAGATAGAAATAGAATAACAAGCAAAAAATGTAATTGTTGTATAAACTTACATATAGTAAGTTACATGAACAAATTATGAAAAGCTAACTCGAGAATACTAAATTAGGTAAGAAAGTTTCCTACCCGGGATCACCATTAAGAATATCACAGATCTCAATGTTCATTCCCCAGTCAGGACCAATAAGCATATCACTTGTTGCTCTCTCAACAAGTGCAGCAGCCATTCTTAGTCTTTTCTTTACAATTGGAGAACTCCACTTGCAAAATCTTAAGAACACTATTTCCTTCACCACATTAGATACTCAATCCTGTGACAAATGCCAAGCAAACATCGTCTGAATGTTAAAATTAAAATGTATACCATTTTAGATATTCAACATGGCCTCTTTTATTAATGCCACATCTAGTGAATTTTTGCATAAACACGATTTTACATTTTAAGTACAAGCTTAAGTGCACAAATGCAGCACTTTCTATTCAATAGGAAATGAAACATTAGAAGTGCAGTTTTTGGCTTTATACTTTCATGAAAAGGAATGCACGCAAATGTTCTGACAGAATAAATAGCAGATCCTTCAACAAATCAAGAATGCTTGTATAAAGGAAATTTCAAACAAAGAGGGATCAGCAATATTATCTCACAAAAACGTATGAATATAAATTGCTCATTTTGAGATCTTCATTTCAATGTATGTTCTGCTTGAAATCTGGAAAGTATTCTCAACTTACATCTGTGCATGTCCAAGAAACCCAATAGTAGCATGTGCACATATTTATAATACTAATTCAGAAAATGTTCTTTCTGTCTCCATGCTTTCACAGAATGCATTCAAATATGATCAATGTTGCTCTGAATAAATAATTGAAAACAAGCACAGCCAAGCTTCCTAGCTAGTAAAGCTTGGTTTCAGGTGACTAGACAAAATCTTGGTAAAACTCTTTAACTATTCTTCCAACTTTTGACAAGACTGATTTGTTCTAGGACCAATAACCTTTGTTGCAAACATACAAGAATTTGACAAAAATATAGTAAGCATAAATATGAATTTTGTGAGGAACGGAGTTCTAAACCAATGTTTATTTGTGTTTGGAAAAATAAAGCTCATCAAATTTCATTCAAAAAAATTGCAAGCCAATGAATGTAAAGATGTATAAATCATTCTAACGCACAGATCTCTTTCATCTACTCTGTCACTCCATTACTAAGCTGCTGCTCCATTCAATAAAGATCTTATTCTGAGTGTGAGTTATGGTTGATCTCAGCTGCATTCTGCTACTGTAATTGGCTTTTCAGCTAGCATTTTTTTGGAAAGGATAGATAGTTTGCAAAATTTTGTAATGCAAAGAGCACCTGACGTTTGCAGTTAAGGAAATATTGCTCCTACACTATTCATGTAAGTAGGAAAGGGATCAACTTCCAATTGCCAAATCTTTTAACTTCTTGATATTTGTATACTCCTTACACTGACATTAAATTTTTCAATTATAATTTATTTGTATTAATATTTAACAAATTATGCTTTCTAGAAAAAAAGATAAAGTTCTAATATTTATGGATGAAGAATTTGATTATATTTAATATTTAATGTTATTGCTTAACATTTTCAAAAAAATTATTTAGTATAGTAAAGATTTATATTATAGTATTAATAAAGTATAGTTTATAGTCTACAAATATGCATATAATTTTATCATTTTTTTATTTTTACTTCTTTTTTGGTACAGATGATATTGAAAGCATACCCAGCCACAAAGAATGTATACATATCCAAGTAACCGTACCCAAATCCAATTTGCAACTTACTGTATGGAATCACAAATAGAGAAGTTAAACGACTGGCAACTGTCATTAAGTGTCTCGTGAGTAGAGAAACACTAGAACTCAAATAAAACATTATAAAAAAACAATTTAAAATTAATGGTTAATTGCAATGGATCAATTTACTAACTGCTGGCTAGGGTGTGACCTAATTATAGTCTACTGTATTAGGGCTCGCAACTGTGAAACTATTGGAATTTGATCATTTTCAGGTGAATTCATCCGGCAAGTGCGTGTAACCCCCCAGCAACCAGTAGTATCCTCACCTCTTTGTAAGTGTTTAATAGCATATGTGCCACAAAACTTTCTAGCTCGGGTCAGGATTGAATTTAGATCCATTGTAATGGTCAGTGGGCCTCTGAAGGACATCTTAGGAAAAAGAAAATTATAAGACATGAAAAGAACTAGAAAATTATATAATAATATAATGATTTTAGGCACAATCCGTAACATCCCGGATAGAGATATGACTGTAATTTTTTCAAAGTATAGGACCAAACTGTCCTAGGCCTGTTCTGAAGGTTTTCAATTTAGATAATTAAATTTGGTCTCAATGTTTTCCTGTAACTCCTTAATATATGAAACCAATGTCTGGTTTTGCAGTCTTAGTAAACAAGAATCGAAACTTTTGCAGTTTAGGTTAGAAGAACATATAACCAAACATGGACTATGTTCATCACGGATAGTCTTTCACCATTACACATGCAGCAGTATTCAACAACTTCTATACAGATTTTATAACCAAATGGTGTCTTCAAAGTCTCAAACTTACAAATAAAATCAGGTATGGAAGAATATGTTGTAAGAAATGTGGAACACGGAATAGACTATGCTCAATGAACTTGTTTACTGGTGCCATAACTGATAACACAGTCCCAGCTGTAAATGATGTATCCTTGCGATTGAGAGTATGCCTAGAGATGTTACTGGTGTTATTGTCTCCCTTCCACAGTGTTTTCCTTTGAATGGTTCTACCTATGCTTCAGACAAATCTAATTGTTGGACTCAAGAATGAATGCAGAGGTTATTCTGAGAACACAATATCTCTACCCATGATTCCCAACTGTGACTCAAACTCTGTCCAACCTTCACGATAATATCATAACTGAGTTGATGTTGTTCCACTGCTGCGACAAGCAACTCTTATCAACTTGAATCAAACCAACGTCCCCTATTCAAAATACAGTTTCTTCTTCCAGCAGTGTGTCTTCAATACGATGTCACAACCTAGAGCTACTTGGTCTCTCTTCCTTCGCATGTAGAAAACAACACAACTGGAATTCTTCAGCTGTTAAAATAATTGAGACCAACTATGCAGTGCCATCTTCAAAATACCAACAACACCTTTAAACCTACAACGAACTCAGAGGTAAGCTCACTCAATTTGTTCGGGGCTACGTCCAAACAACTTCAAATGTTTGCATCTTGGAGTATTGCACTCACAGAGACAGCAAGCAAATTGAGAAACTCAGAGATCTGCTCTTTTTCCAGAAATCCATCCCCTGACCAAATCCCTCCCTTTCATTCCCTTTTGCATGCACAGGTGTTACTGAAGAAGAGATGTTTCACAGCGCCCAGCAAATGAGAAATTAACAGTGGCATGATTAAGGCTTCTTCATTGTAAAAATTTAAAACCATACTGACGTGAACAAGGGAATCATCGACTGACATTGAAATTAGCATATGAAATGGACTTGCATTAAGATACCAAAGTCCAATTAGAAAATAATAAATGTTTTCAATGTAGGGGATAACAAATGATAGTTCTATGACTGCAAGGCATCCCTTATTGTAAACATCAGTATACCGGGATGACAAGTAGACCAATTAAGCACTCAATGGTACTAAGTGCAAGAAAGGGACATGACACAATCCCGCAGTCATTTGCAGCTATAGGCTAGTAACCTAGTACACAAAAGCTTAAGTGAAAATCAAATAAAACAGATAAAGATCAGTAAGATAATTTTGGCACCACATGCTCTCAATGTAACAATGTCATAAGGGCCTAGAGAACATTTTGACATAAAGAAAATCAAAACTCATTTTAACAAATCTTATCTTATTAACACATTTGGGGGAGACTAGAACGAGAATTCTGCTAATGATGCAACAATTCCAAACTAAGAATAGGTTGCCTATGTTAAGAGCCAATGAATTGAAATCCTACTAACAAATGTTCATATCATTAACATGACCTTGGAATTATATTAATGGCAAGTTGGGGGGAGACTAGATTCTGCTAATGATGTGACAATTCCAAACTAATGCATAGGTTGCCTATGTTAGGAGCCAATGAATTGACTAACAAATGTTATATCATTAACGTGAACTTGGAATGGGAAAGCACCAGACATAAATTCAATTAGAAGACTGTCTTGTATGAAGATGTCATTCAAGGTTGAGTTCTCTACCTAAACTCTCAAGTGAGAAAACTTGAAGTCTTAACTGGTGAACATTCTTAAATGCTTGTTATACACCAACGATTAATAACTCCTGCATGCACTTAGAAAATACAGCTAAATGGAAGGCCGAAAAGCTAGTCGTCATGTGCGCCATCGATGAAGCTAAATGACAAACAAAGCTAACTAACAAGAGAGATGAAGAAGATCTCTTTCGTGCCCTCCACTTATGCAGAACGGGATCAATAAAGATCCAAAAACAGAGATCGTTTAAGTGTTCAACTGATAGACATGAAGACGTCATGCCTCTTGATCGAGTGACAAGTGGTCCTCCACTTATGCAAAACGGGACCAATAAAGATCCAAGAAAAAGAGATCAGTTAAGTGTTCAACTGATAGACGTGAAGATGGCCCTCTTGATCGAGTGACAAGTGGTGGGACAATTGGAGCAATCATTTATGCCTCTATCAATAAACAAACCAGGGCATAAAGAAAGACGAAATTTATGCAAGCGATATTATAAACTTAATAAATTGTCACCAGATTGAACGAAACAAAAACAAAAAAAAACAGACAAATTATAACTCCAGCCAAACAAGTCCATGAAAACCAAAAGGAATACAAAACGATCCGGTCACTAAGTACTTCTTCCCAGACAGCAACATCATCAAAACAAACTACGATTACAATCAAAACTTCGTCAGAGCAATTGCATAAATACAGCACCGAACGAACGTTTCAGAGCCACTATTTTCACCAAACAAAGCATTTCAACCAGATCAAACAAACATACGCAACATGATGAAATCTTAAAACCCTAATAACCCTAGTAATCCTAACACTTATTGCCAATTCAAATCAAATCGGATCTAACCTATATATTCCAACAGCAATTACCACTCAAGGGAAACAAAACAAAACAAATAGACAGCACTTACATCCACAGCCGTGCGATCCTCGACTTTTGTTCAGATTCTTCAGAAAGCCCCCAGTTCCCCGAATCTCTTGTAAAAAAATGACCAGCAAATACTCGCCGAAACAGGAGCTAAAAAGTGGCAGCAGTACTTCAAACCAGTTAAACCCGCAGCTCCTGGGAGGAACTAAATCGGAGGGCCAATCTGAAACAAAATCGCTTCCTCAACTCCTTTACGCGTCGATTTATTAGCCCTATCTATAAAAACATATTAATTTAGTAAATGCCTACAAAGAATTCGAAGACAATTTTTATTTATTTATTGGCCTCTTCAACCGACCATGCCGAACACGGTGCGTCCTTTCTAAATTCCACCGCAGATAAAGTGGAATTGGGCGAAAAAGAATGGAGAGATTCGTGTGAATTCGCTTCGCTCATTTGTCGCCTTGTAATGGGGTCTTTTTCAAGCTTACGTACGTAGCATGGACTTTTATTAGATTAATCTATTCCTCGTTTTTTCTAGATGTTACCTTATATTTGACTACAATGTAGTTATTGCCAAACAACATTTCAATGGGACACTCTAAAATGTTTGATTCTCCATCTCAATCTACTTTTCAGTGTGAATTGTTAAAGTTTGCACTTACTTTTGTCTTTGCTAGTCTAGTTTAATTTAAGTGAGAGACCGCCACTTATAGTTTTCAATTAGTGCAACTTTTCCTTTATTTCCATCAATGAGATTATAGGCTTCAATTAGCGAAAATAAATTTGTTCTATTTTAACAAGAGCGAGTTGTAGTGCCTATGTGCATCTTCTTTCCTTTTTCTTTTTTGAAGTAAGCTAATAAATTACAAATAGGGAGAGTAGCAGACAAAAGGCTGTAAAAAAAAATTAAGAACTAACTCAACACTATAAGACTATATCAGCGAGCTCACAGATTGGTAAACCAAAATACCATCCAAGAACAATGCATAACAATGAGCTCATAGGTTGGAAAAACAAGTTACAAACAACAGTCGTACAAGAGAACCAAGTCACAAACTCTAAATAATAGCAATTCATGAGGAACATTATGGCTGCACATGAAACTTAATGAGTTGTTGAAGTTGTTTAGAGCATTTCATCTCACAAACATGGAGCTGTAGCAACTGATATTTAGTTTCATCCAACTGTCTTTGGTACCTGGCATGATTTTGATGCTTAGTCTATGTGCATCTTAAAAAGTAAACAATATTACAAATATGAGAAAGTTGATAGAGAAAGTAGGCAATATCACAAATATGAGAAAGTTGATATAAAATGAACATATGATAGAAGAAAAATGTGTTTGAGAAGGATATATTAGAAGAAATTATGTATATATAACATTTTAAGTTGAAACATGTGTATAATTAGAGTATATTTAGTCAGGTCAATTAGTGTACAAGTCCTTCAATTATTATACAAGCTTTTTAAATGAACTAAATAATTCAATAAATTAATTTATCCTAGAAATCTTCTGATAATATCAAATAAATTAAGAAAATATAAATCAAGAAATATTTTTGTCGTACTAGTAAATCTACTTTATTCCACTCTAATAATGTATATTGATAAACTATTTGTCAAAATTTATACAAAGAATAAAATGATTATAAGCATTCTTTCATTTGCACAGATTAATTTATATTAAATTGTTTATATTAGCTAATTATTTAGATTATATTTAGGATGTTCACTAAATAGATGCATGAATTCACTACTACATCTAAAAAAATCTCCATTGCACATTGCTTTTTTTATTGCCTGCTCTAAATGTTTAAATTTATTTTTTAATTTAAAAAATACCAATTATAAAATTTCTTAAAAAATTCTAAAAAAGTTTTTTTCCACAAAAAATATGTTGAAATGATGTAGAAACATTTACGACAAACACCATCATCAGTAAGTGAAAAGCATGATCAAACAAACTTTGCCACATCATTTCTACCCATGCACAAATAGAGCCAAAGAATGGGGTATAGTCATAATTTGTTTAAGCATGAAAAAAAGTATAAAATAATTTGCAAACTAATGTCATAAATTTTCAAACAATTTCATTGTACAATGAAAAAACAAAACCAATATATTTTGCCAGTGTCGTGGGTCCATGGGGTATGCAATTAGATCTGTTAAGATTGTCTATTTAAAAAAGAGGAAGCTTCCTAGCATATACAATCAACATGTGTGGTGCCAGATTCAGCAACCTCATCATAAATGAATTTAAATGGAAGTGACCACGTTTGAAAAAAGAAATGCATCTTTGAGTTATGATTCATGATAGTGGTTGGTTCATTCTTGTGCTCAACCCCTCATTTTTTCCTACCCAGGGTCATTTGCAATCTTCAGATTTCACTTATATGTTTGATATAATGGGCAAGTGAATCCTTGATGTTGGGAGCTTGGCACAGAATATGGACATCTCACTAAGAAAAGTTTATGTAAATTTATGTTGAACTCAACACTAAATTTCTATAAAATTATTTGTATCTACCTTGCGAGACATCAACATTCTTCTGTTGGATCAGAGAATCTCATTGGAAATAGCGCTTGAGCACACATATTGTAGTTACAGGCTAATCTACCACAAAAAGGTACCAAAGACAAAACAAAGTCAAACTTTTTTTATCCAAATTCACGAAAACATAGTGATTTTTTTCTAAATTTTTTGTTGTTTTAGACTGCAAACTATGCAAATCACGAAGATCAAACGCTCAAATTTTCAAAAAAATCCATGATGTTTTTTATCTTTTGAAAATTGGTCAAATGTACATTTTTGTGAGAGGATAGCCACCTCCTATATTGTATATATAAATTTGAAAAGGCTCTCAAAGGTCTCCTTAAAGAGAAGCCTATTTTATAATGGCATCTAAAAAAGAATAGAAGAGTAATACGATAGTTGCACTAGGCATGAGCTTAGTAAACACAATGGTTGTCGTGAAGCAAACAAGGCCTAGAACGAGCATAAGCATTAGTAAAAATGATGAAGGGTTGCTAGAAAATACTACACTACAAATATCGGTAAAAATGATGGGGCTGAGGCCAATGTAGTCATTCAGAATCCCCACAACAGGGCATGTGTGCCTATGTTCTTTGAGAAGTTTTGCCTGCAAATCACCACCATAGTTGTGTTCTTCCATGTCATTTTTTTTCTCCCATGCAAAGGAAAACACACATCTGTGATGTCATTTCAAGTCGTTATGAAGCACACATACAAAATAACATAACCAAAACAGAGCAAAAACCACTAAAATTTTTACCTACCAATAAGGCAAGGGTCGAATCCTCTAGCTCACAAGGCATTAGGCATCATAACCGACGAGTCCTTCCAGAGAACCAATTAACAAGATCACCCAAGCGAGAAAATAATTCTATGGAAACCCCACAACTAAACCAAAAGCTTTCCCCATGTCTTTGGTGATGCTCAAGTTATTGAGTTGCAACTGATTTAACCCCAAAGCAACCTTGAGAGCCACGAAGCAGTTAACAAATGTGTAATTATTTCCACCAATGGCTTGCACCCAAATAGTCATCACATACCCTAACCATTTCTTTGTAAGCATGTATCTTGATCCCATTGAATTTTGAGTTACGAGAGTAGAAAATAGTGATTTTTGATATCTTCTAAACACAAATGCAAAGGCTTGAGTTTGACACAAAGAATTCAACTGGGCATTTTTACACTTAGATTTCTTTGGAAAAAATTCTTATGTTATGATTTCTAGTCATGGAGTAGAATTACATGAGTTTCTTTTCTTTCTTTATTCTTATTTCTTGGCTAGTCCAATGGCACCGCTTCCACATTTTTCAACTTTGTTTTGTGATCTGGCTAGTCATTTATGGCACAAAGTTTTTGGTGGTTGTTCTTAGTGCACAAAATAGGCAAGAGAAAGGTTGGGGCAAATAGAAGGCAGGGTGACTAGGGAAGCAAGCAGAGTTGAGGACTGGGCAATTTCAAAGTTCAGCAATCCATGTTTTGGACCTTGATTGGATAGAGCCTTTTAGACAGAAAGAACGGTCAGCGGAAAATTCTAGATGATAGTAACCTTATCTCATCCAACCTCTCTTTTTCACAATTTTCTTCTATTTTTTATTTTCACAAAAATCACTAAAACCCCAACAAATTCTAATTCAACAAATAAAAAATTAGGAATTTGCATTCATTAATTACTTTTTTAAATATAACCTTTCTAACTTTAGAATATAACATGGGGTTGGACAATAAATAAATTGAAACAGGGTCTACTAAAAACATTATTTCATGCCTTAATAGACAAAGGAAGAAAGGCAAGCCCAATAAACCCTTGAATTAAAAAATGAGGGAGTCCTCCTCCAAGGATGAGGATGAGGAAGGAGAGGAGATAGTAACAAAAGTGGAGGAAGAGGTTGTTGTTTAAAAAAAGACCCCTAAATAAAAGGAGAATCAACCCATTCAAGTATGTTAGAGTAAATAATTAATTAATTATTTCTTATTTATTCTATTGCTTAAGCTTACTTAGGTAAATGCATTTATTTAATATTTTGTATTTAATGCATGTAGTGGTTAGTTGTTGACAATACAGGAGTTTGTTCCCTTCTAGCATGTTCCACCTTTTGTGGATGTGTGCTAAGTTGTCAAGCTTATCTTCTACCACCTTCCAACTTGTTCTACAAGCTTCCATGAGCTCTTTATAAGCAGGCTCTCTCATTGTATTTTCAAAAGGCATTGTGCATATTGTAAATACATTTTCTTCTTGTGTTTGCACATATTGTCTCTCATGTTTGTTTAGGGTTTTACCCTTGCTCCATGCTCTTCCTCTCCTTGGCTTCTCTTTGACAGGTTTTCGCATGCAGGTGATCTTGGGCATCTTCGGAGTTGGTTTTCATCAACTCCAACATAGTATCAGAGCCTTCCTGTTGCTGCTTCGTTGAAGAACTTTGAAGCCATGATTTGAAGTCACAAACCCTAGTTTGTTTGTGCATTTTTTTCAAATCGGGGGATCAGTGATTTTTTGGAGCACATTAGGGCCAAACGAACATCACCATTGGATCTGGAAGGCCATTTGCAGTCAGGATTCATATAAAACTTGTCATTTTTAGAGACAGAGCTCCAGGAGGCAAAAAAAAATTCATTTCACGGCATTTCGTACGGTCATACGGACAGATCAACATTTAAAAAAATAATAATAATTTGTGGGAGTGTCGCCGCAGCAGCACCCCCGCGCCACTGCGCCACCGCCCCCACACTGCTCTGCAGCCTCCTTCGCCGTCGTCCACAACCCGTTGCGGAGCGCCGCCAGTCGTTAGGCCGCGCCACCACCCTCTGCAACGAGTTGTAGTTTCTCCATTGCGACCCGGCGCTGCCAGCGGGCCACTCCTTCCTGGCACCTTTGCTGGTGCCACCCTCTTGAGTCGCTTCGTTGACTGTTTCGCCACCTTGGCAGCCCAGTCACCAGCCACTCATCGCTTGACACGTGGCAAGTCTGCCACGTGGCACATTGCCACATGGCCCCTGCCACGTCAACCACCTGCCACATGGTACTGCCACGTGGCCTCTTTTTTTGTTGCAACATCTGATGTGGCAGTCAATTTTTTCCAGTGAAATGCTAACGTTAGCATGATGTCAGGACTACATCATCCTTGCTTGCACTCTCCTTCTAGGTCATTTTAGACCTACCTTTGTTTTTTGGCCATAACTTGAGCATACGGAGGTATTTTTCAGATCCAAAAGAAGCGTCAAAAAGCTGGTTCCGAGATAGAGACTTTGGTGTAGGTATTTTTAGGTTTTGATGCTTTTTATTGCCCATTTTTATAGTTAAAGTTTGAAGTTGTGTTTTTGACTCTGGCAAGCATATCTTTTGCGTTCCATGCCTATTTTTTGAAAACTTTATATTTTTGGAAAGCTGGTTCTGTCACCTTTTTAGAAATGTGGTCTTTTTTCTTAGTTTTTGGCCCATGCTCTTTCTATCATAGTTTTGGCATTTTTGCTATATGGTGGATATCTTGAGTATTTTAGGCCTGAGGATCATTTTCGTGGCATGGTTTCTCTTGTTTTTAGTTGTACTTTGTTTTGTTGTAGCTTGTTTTTAGTTTTGGTCATTGTAGCTATCATTTTGAAGAACTTTTATGTATCGCACTGAGATAAAGTGCCACTTTTGCATTCAGGGGATCGTGAACGTTGTTTTGAGTCAGTTGTACATGCACTATTTTCATAAAGCACCATGGGGGGATAGTTGTTTTCTATTTTAGGCCTTCTCCCTTTGTCAAGTGAGTGTTCCTTCCATGACATTAGCCCCATGTAGAGTCAATTTGACTGTGTCTTTATAGGTGTCTATACCTCTTTTCCTCTCTCGTCGTTCTTGGTTCGTCTGCAGGAGACTTTGGCCCACCTTCTTAGTTACCTATCATCACACCCCATCTGCATTAAGGGGGGGTTATGCTGTTGTTCTAATGCATCTGTGGTTCGATGGTTTGATAGTGTGAACTATGTATTTAGTGGTTGATCATATATACAAGGCGATTGCAGTGGCTGGCTACCTATGCATTTCGGTGAGATGGATCATCTACCATATAGACATGCTCGGTTCGTGCCTTCTTCTTCCATGGAGGTTCTTCAGATCAGCAGTTTGACAGATTTGCGGCTTCTTCATGCTTCAGTGATGCTTCTTCATGATCACTCACTGTTCCTATTTTAGGGGACATTTCCCTAGTTGGAGGCTTCTTCAGTTCTTCACTAGATTACCTCTTTTGGGGGGAGGGTTTTTCCCATGTGGTTTTCTCTCTTTCCCCATTTTCAAAGGTTGCATCTTTTCTTGCATTGTACTTGGGTACCTAACATGGCCTCGTTGCTGGGACCCATTCTGCATTCATCTTAGTTTTGTGAGCTTAAGGCATTTCCCTAAGTTGCACTTAAGGGGGGCTGTTAGAGTAAATAATTAATTAATTATTAATTATTTATTCTATTGCTTAAGCTTACTTAGGTAAATGCATTTATTTAATAATTTGTATTTAATGCATGTAGTGGTTAGTTGTTGACAACACGGGAGTTTGTTCCCTTCTAGCATGTTCCACCTTTTGTGGATGTGTGCCGAGTTGTCAACAATGCTGAGAAATATTGATAACAATTATTCAATTGTATAATATCATTAATGTTACACAATTTTTATACTCTAACCAAGCACCACAAGTTGGAACTAAGTTCAGAAGACTCTAGTATTAGTTGAGCATAAGTTCATGAGAAGCACAAGTTTAGAGATTCCTATATAAATCGAGTCATATCATTTACCAAAGGAATTCAATGTAAACCGAGTCAGGGCAGTTACCAAGGAACTCAATAGTAACCGAGTGACCTAGTTTTCAATTTTAGCTTACTTACAACAAATTAGCTTTATTTATTAGTTGGTTTATGTAACCCGACTCAGTGGATGTTATTTGTTTATTTGAAAGGATATTCAATCTGACTTGACGTTGGATTTCATATATATGAAAGGTCAAGATGTGGATTGATATATGAGAAAGAAGAGAAGAAGTTAAGATGTGTATAAAGAAGGCTATTTGATTTAGAGCAGAGTATCCAAGGAGTTGCAAAGAATATTCTGATCAGGGAGTATCTAGAGGATAAGTCAAAACAATGATATGAATCTACAATTTAGTTGCTTCGTCTATCAGATCAATCATTGTTACTCTCTAACAATTGTAGTAGTGAAGAAATCTCTTAACAGAGTTGACTTAATAGTCATTTTGTAAATCCTCTAACCAGGTGGCATTTCTAGATTGAAGTGTCTTAAGACTTCTAACAAGGCCACTCCTAACAGGGTGATTCAAATCCTTTAACAAGGTCGCACCTTATAGTGTATTTTGTAACCTTTAACAAGGTTGGCTCTTAATAGGGCTCACTTCATAAGAATAAAAAGTTGTAACTAGTTTCATTGGCATTTTTACCAAATTGGGTTTCCACATTAAATCTTGGTGTTTCATGTGTTCATGTTGTTTGCTTATTGCTTTATCTGTCTACAACTAAGTCACTAAAGGTTAATACACATCATTATCTTAAGATTGTTATCCGAGTTACAGTGAATATCTAATTCTAATTGAGTCGTGAGTTTAAAGGAAGTTTGTATTGACATCTAAGGTATTTAGAATTATTTTAGTGGTAATTGACTATTTGGGAACCATTGGAGATATAGGCCTAAAATTCCTAGAGAACCAATATGTGTCACCTCCTAATCCTTTGACTATGGATTAGATGGTAGATAAAAAGAATCACAACACAATGATGATTGACATTGCTTCTGCTCTCAATTATGTTGAATTTGATGAAGTCAAAAATTGTCCTAGTTTTTATGAAATATGGAACCATCCGCAAAAGATCTATGGAGGAGATGACAATGTGAGGAGAGAAAAAGCATAAAGTTTAAGAGGTCAATTTGATCGGACGAAGATGAGAGAAGATGAAAATATTGAAAAATATAGTGAGAGAATCAAAGCAAGTGCGAGTGCAATCAGAGCTTCAGGAGCAACAGGGTATTAAGAACCCTTCTTCTTAGAAGATACAATAGTAGTCAACAAGGTATTAAGAACCCTTCTTCTTATCTATGTAATTAGAGTTTTAGTTATTCAAGAGATGAGATGAGATCCCAAAAGTGATACAACTTTGGATGCACTAGTGGGAAGGTTAATAGCTTTTGAGTTGGATAACTTTGATAACTATCTTCCTGGATCTCACAACATCGAATCAACATTCAACTCTAGACTAACCCTTGATAGAAAGGGAGGAAACTAAAAAGGAAAACAGTCTAATAGTGAAGAAGAAGAAGAATCGAACTTCAGAATGTAATATATAAAATCAGGTGGTTGTCTTTGAGGAATATGAACGAATTTTCTGTCTGCAACTTGATGCCGGGCTAGGGCAGTCGTGCCCTAGCTTGCCTCTGATCTTGTTGTGCATGCGAAGGTGGGGATGTCTGTTCTTTCGTGTGGGGGTGGGATTCTATTACATACTTCTACAAAGGCACTGCTTTGCTCCTTTTTTAGCCACCCTTCTGCGGGCAGGTTGCTCGTTTGTTTGGAGGTGCCCGGGATGGATTTCCCTTATTGTGGACTATCTAGGGCCGTGTGCAACTATCTCTAGATGAGCCTTCTAGGGTACACCCAACATGGATTTTCATGCTATGGGGGGCTTGACTCTGCCAGGACAAGGAGCGAGGGTTTATGAAAATGCCCTTTTTTCTCAGATTACAGGAGCTACGGAATCGAGCTTACCTGGTGGATCTTGGATCACGAATATTAATGGCTGCCTTGAGCACTACAAAGAAAGACCTAAACTGGTAAATCCCTTTTGAAATGATTGTTGAGGATGTTGAATACTATTCCAAGCACTCTCTATATTGCAAATTCTTGGGATTAAGAGTATCTCTTCAATTTCTAGAAACTTAGGCTCAAAGAATTTGGGAACAAGAGGGTGAAATGGAGGTCACGTTGCTTGCAAATAACTTTTTCGTGGTCACATTTATCTGCTTGGCTAATCACAATAGGGTTTTTGAGGGCAGGCCCTATTTTCACAACCAAGTTGGGCTATTCATCAAGCCATGGCATGCAAGATTTAATCCTTCTGAGGAGCTTCCAAATCGTGTTCCGATGTGGGTTCGATTACCCAGATTTCCAATAGAATGTTGTTGTGAGGATGTTTTTAATATGCTTAGATTGATGCTCAAAAAGCCAGTGGGGTCTTCAACACAAACCCTGGGTAAGAAAGTAATGACTTTTTCTCGAATTTGTGTGGAACTTGATTTGAGTAGACCATTGCCAAATGCGGTGGAAATATGTGGGGGCTCACATTCTTGGGTGCAACAACTACATTATGAGACCCTTCCTTTCTGATGTCGCTTTTGTCATGAATATGACCACCTATTGCAAAGATGCCCGAAGGCTAAAACAATGGAGCAGCAGCCTCCGCCTCCTCCTCGTAACACTTTTGGTGCTGATAAAGGGAAGAAGCTTGTTTCTGGTGAGGGAAAGGATGTTGATGGTTTTGTTCAGGTTAAGGCTCAAAATCGAAATAGAGGTCAGAAGAGGACTCTAATGGAGAGACAAGATGAGGATAGTTTTAATAGATTTAAGGTCTTGGATGAATTGGGTTAGCAAGAAGTTAATCTAGGATTAATCAGCGTGGATGAGTATGTGGCAGATTTTGGCCTGAAGAATAACACTCCCATTCTTCCTTCTGCTCCAGATGAGGAATATGCCATGCCTATAGTCACAAATGGGCAGACAAGGGCCCATATGATATTAGGGCCAAATTTTGATTTGGGACAGGGAGAAGGGGGCACTGTCATTCCTACACGGACTGTTGTTTTGAATATGTATAAGCGTGGTAAGTCTTCTCCTCGCTTGGGCATTCTTCAAAAGGATGGAAAGAAGGGGGTTTCAGAGAAAAGTGTTAAAACTGGCTAAAAGAAGGACTTGGAAAAGATTAGGATGATAGGGGAGACTTTGGTGGAATCAGGATCTGTTAATACCTTGGATTCCCATTTTTTGACTCCTCCAAAATGATCATTATTTCATGGAATGTAAGGGGCTTGAACAACAGCCCTAGACAAAAAGTTGTTTGGGAATTGGTTAGAAGTCATTCTCCTAATGTTCTTTTTCTTCATGAGACCAAGGTTTCTATTTAATGCATGATTAATATAGCACCTAAATTGTGGAAGAATGGTCAGTGTCAGTGCATTGGAGCTCAGGGATCTTCGAGGTATGTGGCATGTTTCTAGAACCCACCAAAGATCCAACCTCTGTGGTGGATATCCTTTAAGTCCTCCTTATCCATGGTTTATTTGTGCCATGAGTCAAGAGAATCTGTTCTTTTCTCCAATGTCATTGCTCCCATTGAGTTCCAAGGTAAAATTCTTGTATGGAATAATATTCATTTTGTTTGCAACCTATTTCCTTACTTGTCATGGATTATTGCTAGAGACTTTAATGTTATTCTTGATTTAACTGAAAAATGGGGAGGTAATGCAAGACTTGAGCCCTCTTTTGTGTTATTCCGGGATAATATATTAGCACTAAATCTTGTGGACATCAAGCCTAGTAATGGTCAATTCACTTAGAACAATAGAAGGGTGGGAGATAGATGCATTGTTGAATGATTAGATCGTTTCATGGTTTCCTACTTCTAGGTGGGTATATTGTGGTCTTCCAATTCTAAGATATTAGATTGGAGAGGTTTGGATCATTGGCCCATAAAGCTAGTTATTTCTTCTATCTGGTTGCCTCAAAAGACACCTTTCAAATTCTAGCTCATGTGGTTGAGGGATCCTGACCTATATGGATGTGTTGTTGATTGGTGGAGGGATGGTAGTATAATTTTGCTAAGCTCCTCCAATATGTTAAGTATCAACTCAAACAGTGGAACCGATAATGCTTTGGAAACATTTACCATGCAAAAAAAGTTGCACAAGCTGAGTTGAATGATATTACCAGGTTGATTAGGGAGGATGGGGTGTCTGAGTATTTGTTGTGGGAGGAAGTTAGGGCTTTAAAAACCTTGGAAGAATGGGAGCTGAGAGAGGAAATCTATTGGAAACAAAAAGCTTGGATTAAGTGGCTTCAAGAGGGTGATAAGAATGCTCACTGCCTTCTTCTTCAATTCAGTGAAGGCCAGACAACATGGTAATTCTATATCAACTTTGGTGACTGATAGGGGGGAGGTTATTTCTTCTACTTAGGATATCTCAAATGAAGCTATGTAGTATTTTACCTCTTTATTTAGAGAGGAATTGCAAGGGGACTTGGTTGATGAGGCTTAGGTCCTCTCTTGTATTCCTTCTTTGGTTTCTTTGGAAATCAAGGAGCATCTTATGAGTGCCATATCTTTGGAGGAGTTGGAGAAGACAGTTTTCCAGATGAAAAAAGGAAAAGCTCTCGATTTAGATGGCTTCCCGATTGAGTTCTTCTAGGAATTTTGGGACATTATCAAGTTGGATTTATTAGCAGTTGTTCAAGAGTCCAAGAAGAATAAGCAAATGCTTCGAGCCCTGAACTCTACCTACCTTGCTCTCATCCCCAAGGGGGAGGGGGCTGATCGGTTAAGTCAATTTCACCCTATCTATCTTTGCAATGTTATTTATAAAATTATATCTAAGTTGATTGCTGATAGGTTAAAAAAGTGGCTAATACTGCTAATTTCTAAAGAACAAAGTGGCTTTGTGGCGGGCCGCCAAATTTTGGATGGGGTGATTGTAGCTACTGAGACTATTCATTACATTGCCAACTCTAAACACAAGGCTATGTTCATCAAGCTGGACATGGCCAAGGCTTATGACAGAGTTTGATGGTCCTTCCTCCAAAAGGTTTTGGGAGCCTTTGGTTCTGAGGAGGAATGGATTCATTGGGTTATGAGTTGTGTGAATTCAACTTCTTTCTCAGTTTTGATTAATGGGGAGCATTTTGATCTCTTTGGTGCCTCTCGGGGTTTATGGCAAGGGGACCCCATCTCTCCTTACTTATTTCTTATTTTGGTGGAAGGTTTGGGATAGTTGATAAAAAGGAATGTAGAAGGGGGATTCATTCAAGGCTGGCAATGGGGAGGTGGCCTTCTTATACAATCTCACCTACAATTTGTGGATGATACGACTTTGATGGGCATGACTACTGTTAGGGAGGCTTCAAATATACACAAGGTGTTGGATGTTTATCTTGATGCTTTAAGCCAGTCAATTAACAAGGGAAAGTCTTCCATTTTCTTCTTCAACACCCCACCATCCATTCAGAGGAGAGTTGCTCATATTCTTAGATTCCAAATTGGGAGTCTTCCACTACTCTACCTTGGGATTCCTATCTCAGTTGGCAAGCAATCTAGGGATTCTTGGCAAGTTATTATGGATAAGTTTCTTGTTAAAGTCACTCACTAGACCCATTGTTGGCTATCCTTTGTAGGTCAGGTCCAACTGCTCCAATCTATGGTTCAGGCTCTTCCTCTCTATAGGTGTATGATTTAGGTAGCACCGATGGGCTTTGTTAGGGACCTTGATTCCTTAGCAAGACAATTTTTATGGGCTGGTAATTTATCCTCTACTAAGTGGAGCCTTATAAAAAGGGAGGTTTTCTATAGTCGAAAATAGTTTGGTGGTCTTGGATTACAACAATCATTGCTATCTGGTACTACTCTGGTAGCCAATTTGTATTGGCGATGGTGTGTGGAATAGGACCGTGTGCGAGCCATAATTTTGACTCAAAAGTACTTTCTAGGGATCCCCTAGAGAGATATCCCTCGGTATAGCTTGACAAGGAAAGGATCATTGATTTGGAATACTCTCAAGAAAAGGGTTGCGCTCATTAAGGGTGACCTATTTTGGATTTGCAAGAGTGGGTTAGAGGCACATTTCTGGCATGATGCCTAGGATGGATACCCTCCCATGGTCATCCAATATCCTCATTTGTGTATATTGTCCCAGAGGTTTTGTGAAGCAGGATGGTCAAGGGTGCGTGACTTTAAGTCCTTTTCCCTTTAGGGGCAATTAGTGGAGGCGAGATGGAAGAACCCTAAGGAATGACCTATTTTTGGTTTGGAGGAGTGCGTTGAGCTTCATTACATTCTTTCTTGTAGAAACTATAGCGCCCTTATGGATGATGATGTGTTGGCATGGTCCCCTAATCCCAAGGGTGCTTACATTGTTTCTTCTAGGTATTAGGAGTTGCTCTCCCAACAACTTGTGGGGGGGGGGGGGGGGGGGGAGGTTCATTGGTGGAAGAAGGTTTCGAATAAGATTTCTTGGCCAAAGTGTAATTTCTTTATTTAGACTTTGGTCTGGAATAGATGCTTGACTTGGGACAATATTTGGAAGAGGAGTCTTTCTGGCCCTTCAAGGTGTGTTCTTTGTAGTAGTGAGGAGGAAGACTCTCTGCACTTATTCTTTCATTGTTCTTTCACCCTACAACTCTAGCATTTCTGGTGGGGTGTTTGGAAATGCCCATGCATTCATGCCTCCTCCTTGGCTGAGTTTTGGATGAGACTGGGGAGACCCCCCTCCTGGGCCCCCTTCTTGCAAGATGTTTCATAAGCTAGACCCATCTTTCTGCTATGGCAAGTCTAGTTGGAAAGGAATCGAAGAATCTTTCAGGGTGAAAAATTGGGGATTCAACAAGTTTGGCTTAGAATTATGGGAATGATCCAAGATATTGTTGAAGCTAAGAGTGAGATTGTGTTGCCGCTTGAGAAAGGTGATGTTGAGATGGTTGATAGGTTTGGAATACAGGGGATATCTCCAACTTCAGCTTGCATTAGGAGAGGTAGACATGCAAAGAAAAAAGTTCAAAGGATGGGGAGATGGTTGCCCCCTCCTACTGGTTCTTTGAAAATTAATATGGATGGCTCTTCCATGGGCAATCTAGGTCCAGCTAGGATTGGTGGGATTGGTAGGGATTCTTTTGGATCAATCGTTTTTATTTTCTCGACTAATAAAGGGATGCAGACTATTAATAGGATGGAAGGTTTGGCTATCCTTTATGCTTTGAAGTGGGCTTATGCTCTAGGGTGGCATAAGGTGATTTCTGAGTTTGACTCTCAGGTTCTAGTCAATCTACTCCTTGAGAGGAAGATTTTTGATGTTAGTTGGCAGTTGTCTACAATAGTGTAGCAAATATCAGGTTAGCTCTTTGATGGATTTAGTGTCTTGTGTCCATATTCTAAGGGAATGGAATAGGGTGGCTGATTATCTGGCAAAATGGGTGTTAGAAAATATTGATGGCAAGAAGATTGATGAGTGGGAGCAGATGCCCTACAAGTTATGTCAAGATTTGGAGAGGACTCTTGCAAAAGATGTAAGTGGTATTAGGGAGGAATGATTTAGTTCTTGTGTTTTCTTGTGGTCTCTGGTGGTCCCAGGGGCTTTGGCCCTTTGTTGTTTTGTAATGTGTTGTTCTAAAGTTCAATAAATTTATTACCCCTTTATTTCAAAAGAAGAAGAAGAAGAATATGATGATGACCTTGAAGCCATTGAAGCCCTACTCGCAAGAAGGTTACCAAAAGGCAAAGGTAAATATAAAGGCAAAACTCCATTGATTTTATTTTTCTTGTGAAGAAGTTGGTCACATTGTTGCTGTTAGAGTAAATAATTAATTTACTAATTATTTATTCTATTTACTTAAGCTTACTTAGGGAAATTCCTTAAGCTCACAAACTAAGAAATGCAGAATGGGTCCCAGCAATGAGGCCATGTTAGGTACCCATGTACAATGCAAAGAAAATGCAACCTCTAAAAATGGGCAAAGAGAGAAAACCACATGGGAAAAATCCTCTCCCAAAAAGAGGTAAGAACCTAGTGAAGACCTGAAGAAGCCTCCAACTAGGGGAATGTCCCCTAAAACAGGAACAAGAGTGATCATGAAGAGCATCACTGAAGCATGAAGAAGCCACAAAATTTACCATCAAGAAGAAAACTGCTGATCTGAAGAACTTCCAAGGAAGAAGATGGCATGAACCAGATAGCACCGACGAGCCGCAGACCATCAATTTTAATCGAGTGAAATGCTGACGTTAGCATGATGTCAGCACTGCATCATGTGCCCCTTGCACCTCTCCTAGGTCCTTTTTGACCTACCTTCAATTTTTTGGCCATAACTTGAGCATACGGATGTATTTTTCCAATCCAAAAGAAGTGTCAAAAAGCTGGTTCCGAGACAAAGATATTGGTGTAGGTATTTTTAGTTTTTGATGTAGTCTTGTTGCCCATTTTTTCAGTTGAAGTCCAAAGTTGTGTTTTTGACTCAAACATGCATATCTTTTGCGTCCCATGTCAATTTTTTGAAAACTTTATATTTTTGGAAAGTTGGTTTTGTCTCCTTTTCAAAAATGTGGTCCTTTTTCTTATATTTTGGCCCATGCTCTTTCTATCATATTTTTGGCATTTTTGCTATATGATGGATATCTTGAGTGTTTTAGGTCTGAGGATCGTTTTCCTGGCATGGTTTCCTTTGTGTTGGGCTGTACTTTGTTTTGTTGCAACTTGTTTTCAATTTTGATCATTGTAGACATCATTTGTAAGAACTTTTGTATACACATTGAGATAAAGTGCCACTTTTACATTTCAGAGATTATGAACGTTGTTTTTGAGTCAGTTGTACATGCACTATTTTTATAAAGCACCATGGGGGGGATAATTGTTTGTTGTTTTAGGCCTTCTCCCTTTGTCAAGTGAGTGTCTCTTCCATGACATTAGCCCCATGCAATGTTAGTGTGACCATGTCTTTATGGGTGTCTATACCTCTTCCTCTCTCGTCGTTCTTGGTTCATTCGCAGGAGACTTTGGCCCACCTTCTTAGTTGTTTGTCATCTCACCCTGTCTGCATTAAGGGGGGTTATGTTGTTGCTCTAATGCATCCTTGGTTCGATGGTTCGATAGTGTGAACTATGTATTCAGTGGTTGATCCTATATACAAGGTGATTGCAGTGGCTGGCTACCTATGCATTTCGGTGAGATGGATCATCTACCATATAGACACGCTCGGTTCATGCCATTTTCTTCCTTGGAAGTTCTTCAGATCAATAGTTTTCTTCTTGATGGAAAATTTTGCGGCTTCTTCATTCTTTAGTGATTCTCTTCATGATCACTCTTGTTCCTATTTTAGGGGACATTCCCCTAGTTGGAGGCTTCTTCAGTTCTTCACTAGGTTCTTACCTCTTTTTGGGGGAGGGTTTTTCCCATGTGGTTTTCTCTCTTTCCCCATTTTTAGGGGTTGCATTTTCTTTGCATTGTACATGGGTACCTAACATGGCCTCGTTGCCAGGTGTAGACACCTAAATCTGATTACATCACTTAAGTAATCCTATTTAGTTATCTTCTAAGGCATCATTAATTAAGTATTTAATATTTAATTAATCTATTGTCATCCCCTAGTTAATTAGTTAATTTAATTAACTATAGTCCAATTGATAAAATTAAAAGATCACCCAAAATCAATTTATCAATTAAATCTCTCTTCCCCTATTAAATTGAATAAATCCTCAAATCTATTCAATTTAATTCTATATCCCCATTTTATTAAATAAATCATTTAATAAAGTATCTAAAATCCTAAGAGCCTCCCTAAATCCTATCCTAACCCCTAATCCAACCCATTCACACATACTAACCTCACTTAGCCACCTAACTAACCCATCCCATCAAATCTAAGCCACTTACCTCCTAATCCCCCTCTAATCCAAGCCTAATCCTCTTCTAATCATGTGCACAATCATAAACATGGGTTAAAGACTTGCTAACCCAAGCCAAAGTCAACAATCTCATTCTCCCCCCAACCATCTCTATTTATGACCCAACCATCCCCATTTATGGCTCAACCTCCCTCATTACTCCTTTGACCAACCCATATCCTACCCTCTCGCATCCAATCACCTTGTGACATGTGTCACCTCCTAATTGGCTTCAAACAAGCACAATCCATGTGCTCCCCTTTGAGTGCATCGTAGCCCTCCCTCACCATCTTGCTATCCTTGCATCTTGACCGTCCATCCCTCTACCCCTTGGCCTATAAATAGAAGCCTCTTCCTTCACTAAAATCATCCACTTTTCAATCAAATTTATAATGCTATTTTGAGAGCCTAAAAACTACCAAAATGCTATTATAATGCTGAAATACCTCCATGAATCCATTGTTGAAACCTTGACTCATCCACTCCATTCATCCATCTAGAACTTGAGCATACATATCTTAATTAGGGACAAATCCTTTGTATCATGTGTTATGCCATTAGGAGCCTACCAAATGTTCTTGGTTTGCTTCGGTCCTATCTTAAGTGTTAGCTTGCTTAGTATTGTTAATGCTTTCATTTAATAGTTACTATTCATATTATAACACTAAATTAGGTGATACACCAGGACCCATTTTGCATTTCTTAGTTTTGTGAGCTTAAGGCATTTCCCTAAGTTGCACTTAAGGGGGGGGGGGGGGGGGGGGGGGGCGTTGGGGTTTGTTAGAGTAAATAATTAATTTACTAATTATTTATTCTATTTACTTAAGCTTACTTAGGTAAATGCATTAGTATAAGTTGTTGACAATATGGGAGTTTGTTCTCTCTAAGTCATACTTATCCTCTCACCTTGTTCAAGGACTTTCCACCTCATGTGGATGTATGCTTAGTTGTCACACTTATCTCCTGGCGTCTTCTAACTTGTTCTAGGAGATTCCTTGAGCTCTTTATATTCGAGCTCCCTCATTGTATTTCACATCACATATTATCTCATTTTTTCATATTTTAAATACATATTTTCTTGTGTTGCAATATTTTGTGGTCTCTCATGTCCATTTAGGGTTTTTTTTTAGCTCCACGCTATTCTCTCCTTGGCTTCCCTTTGACAGGTTTTTACATGCAGGTGATCTTGGGCATCTTCAGAGTCGGATTTCATCAACTCCAACAGTTGCAAGGTGTCCAAATGAGGAAAGTAAAGATAACAAAAATTCCAGGAAGTTCAAAGGCAAGAAAGATTTTAAAAGCTACAAAGACAGAGGTAAGAAAACTTGTTATATTGCTAAAGATTCTAACAATCATGATGAAGATGAAATGGTATATATTGCTATTAAAGATGAATTAGATGAAGAGGATAATGAAAAGATGGCACATATTTCTCATGTTAGTAAGAATGAGTGTCATGGATAATAGATAGTGAGTATTCTCATCACATGATTGGTGATAAACCTAAGTCTGAACACTTGGAGCACTATGATGGTGGAAGTGTTAAATTTGGAAACAATGAACCATGTTATGTGAAGGGAAAAGGTTGCATTGCATTGATTTATGGAATCAAATGTGATAATTCCCACTGGGTAGAAGGATTAAGACATAATCTTCTAAGTGTGGCACAACTAAACAACATTGGATTCAAGGTAGAATTCATGAATGGGAAGGCAGGCTTGTGGATGGTAAAGGAAACCTAGTTGGAACTGGCAATCAGACAAAAGGTAATCTATTCTATCTAGATCTCACTGAAATTTCATGCTTCTCGGCACATGTAGAGGAAAATTGGTTATGGCATAAAAGGATGTGTCATGTAAACTTTGATAATCTAGTTACTATAAGCAAGAACATAAGAGTAACAGGCATTCCAAATATGAAGAAACCTGAAATTACCATATGCAAACAATGATTGATTGGAAAGATGGGTAAAATTAGCTTCAAAAGTAAGAATTTCAATACTGGAGAAGTTATGGAACTATTTCATATCGATCTTTGTGGACCAATAGGTACAAAGAGCTACACTGGAGACAGATTTTTTATTTTGTTTGTTGATGATTATTCTAAGATGATGACAATAATGTACTTGAAGGATAAATCTAAAGCTTTTCAAAAATTCAAGTGGTATCTGGCTAGAATTGAGAAAGAAATTGGTAAGAAGTTAAAATGACTAAGATCAAATAGAGGAGGAGAATTCATCTCTAATGAATTCAATAAATTTTGCAATGAAAGAGGAATCAAAAGATAGGTATATGCACTTGTTACACCTTAGCAGAATGGCATAACAAAAAGAAGAAATAGATCCATCATGGATTGTGAAGGAATATTGATGATAGAGAAAAATGTTGCAACCAAATACTAGAAGGAAGCAATCAACATAGCAATTAATACCTTGAATAGAATTCAACTAAAGAGAGGTACATATCAAACACCTTATGAAATATGGTATGGCTATAAACCTAATATATGTTATTTCAAAGTATTTGTAAGCAAATGTTATATCCTAAAAGAGACAAGGAAAGGAAAGTTTGATGTGAAAAGTGATGAAGGCATCTTCTTAGGATACTCAACAAGAGCAAAGCATATAAATGTTTGAATCTTGCTACTCACAAGGTTATAGAAAGTGTTCATGTAAAAATTGATGAGTTTGTAGAAAAGAATGAAGAACAAAGTAGCAAGGAACCTGAGGATTACGTAAACTTTGCTTACTTTGAGCCTTATACTTTACCCAGTGTTTAGTAGATTACCCCACCCAAGTCACCCAAGTTTGGAGTGTCAACTGAGTTACATTCATTGTTAATTGAGTTGCAACCGTGTAATGGGCACCTTGGAAATGCCCAAAAACTGAACCAATCGCTAAAATAGATTTTTTAATGCAAACTGAAGATGGAACCGATGCTGAAATCATATTAATTTCCAAAATGATGAAATCAAGTACAAGCAATGTATTCTAGAGGCCAAACCCTAAGGGAATGACGTCTAGAATGTTACAAGAGAGGATGAACATCCCCTATTGCCAAGAAAGATATGTGATCCACACATCCAAGCTCTTATCAAATGTCATTCACAAAAATTCGATGCTCAACAATGAGACTTTCACCCCTATTTATCCTTTTCCTTCACCCTTCTAGAAGGAACTAAAACATTAATTAATTGCAAGTGCTAGAAGCTTCCCCCTTCCAATAATTAATGCACTTTCTAGAAACTCCTCCCTTTGCAATACAATAATTAATCGTGCTTCTAGAAAATTAAATTACTAGAGGCTTCCACCTTTCCAATAATTAATACACACTCTAGAAGCTTTTCCCTTGTAATACAATAATTAATTGAATAAATTAAATATAAAGTCACCTTTTAATTTTTAATTTATCTAATGACTTTATAAGAAATTAATTTAATTTCCTCTTATGCTCCACTTAGACTTTGGAGAATGTGAAGGCTAAAAGATGGGGTCATTACAGTTTGCCCTCCTTGAAATTGCTTGTCCTCAAGCAATCTCAGTCCTGTTTGTTGTAGCACCTGCTCACTCTCCCAAGTAGCATCTTCCTCTAGCAGATATCTCCATTTGACTAAATATTCTTTAATCAACCTGCTTCACATAGTCCTTTCTCTAGTATCCAGAATAGCCTCAAGAATTAATACGAGCTTTCCCTCCTCATCTAATGGTGGTAATTCTATTGAAGGCACAACTCTCTGACTGATGGTTTTCTTAAGCCTTGACACATGAAACACATTATGTATCTGACTACTCTCTAGAAGCTCAATCTCGTAAGCAACCTCGCCCACCTTGCGAATCACTCTATAGGGACCATAAAACCTAGGCTTCAATTTCTCTGCTCCACTTTTCTTGAGTGATGACTATCTATATAGTTGTAGCCTTAGGTAAACCATATCCCCAACCTCAAAATTGCACTCTATCCGATGCTGGTCCGCATACAATTTCTGTTGATTTTGGGCTTGTTGTATATTCTCCTTGAGCACCCTCAAAATATCCTAACTATCTTGCAAGAAGTATTTCGCTTTAGGCACTCTACTATTCCCCAAAACTAGATCCATGAAACTAGGTGCTTCATAACCATATAGTGCCATGAATGGAGTCATCTTGATGGACATATGTAAGTGGTTTTATAATAGTACTCTCCCATATGTAGCCATTTGACCCAAGCCCTCTATTGTGTAGTCACATAGTTCCTCAGATATGCTTCCACCCATTTATTCACAATCTCTGTCTACCCATCTGTTTGTGGATGATAACTAGTGCTAGGTTTAAGATCTGTACAACACAACCTAAATAGTTCCTGCCAAAAAGTACTCATGAATTTACTATCCCGATCACTGACAATGAAACTAGGTAGCCCATGTAACTTGAATATCTCTTGGAAGAAAAGATTGACCACCTGTGCTGCTATGTAAGTGGATGGAATATCAAATAAGTGAGAAAACTTCGTCAGCTGATCAACTATCACATAGATGCAATCTTTCCCTTGTACTCATGGTAACCCAGTGATGAAGTCCATAGAAATACTTTCCCATTTCCTATCCGGAATGGGCAAAGGTTATAACAACCCTGCAATATATGTGTGCTCTCCCTTATTCTGTTGGCAAATTGCACACTCCCTGACATACATTTTTGAACATCATCCTTGAGTCCTTTCCATGTAAACCACTCACGGATCTGCCTGTAGGTCTTAAAGACCCTTGGATGTCCAGCTGTAGGTGCATTGTGAAAAGCCTTCAATATTACCTCCCTAAATTGTGATGAAGGAATCAAATATATCCTACCCTAATACTTTATCAATCCGTCCATCACCACGTAACGATCATCATGTATGGTGCCTGCAACTACTCTAGAAGGCCAAGTGTCCCTCACATACTCTTCTATGATCTTATTTCTCCAATCTCCTATAATCTCAGCTAGAGCACAAATATGAGGTCTCCTGGATAAAGCATCTGCCACCACATTCTTCTTACCTTTGACAAACTCAATGTCAAAGTCATAGGCCTGTAACTTCGTAATCCACTTATGTTGCCTATCATTCAAATCATGTTGTCTCATGAAGTATTTGATGTTGTTGTGATCAGTTTTGATAACAAACTTTCCCCAACTAGGTAGGATCAAAACTTAGCCAATGCATGCATTATAGCCAACATCTCCCAATCATAGATGGAATAGCTCCACTCCACTCCACAGAGCTTCCTACTCTCAAAAACAATGGGATGCTTCTCCTGCATCAAGACTGCCCCAAGCCCATCTCCTGACGCATCACAATGAAGCTCAAATGGCTTTGTGAAATCTAGTAGAGCTAGTACTGGACATGATGACATCACCTTCTTGAAATGATCGAAGCTTCTCTGAGCTACCTCTATCCAAGTGAAGGCCCCTTTCCTGGTAAGGTCTGTCAAGGGTGCAACGATCTATGAAAATCTTTTAACAAATCTCCTGTAAAATTCGTAGAGACCAAGGAATCCCTTAAGTTGTGTAAGATTCGTAGGAGTAGGCCAATCAACAATAGCCCTAATATTTTTAGGATCTACCCAAACTCCATCTGTGTTGATGATATGCCCAAGGTATAGTAGCTCAGTCATCCCAAACTTGCACTTAAATTCCTTGGCATACAGTGACTCTTTCTCCAAAGTGGGCAACACCATCTCAAGATGTTGTAAATGCTCCTCCCAAGTCTTGCTAAAGACTAAAATGTCATCAAAGAAAATCAAGACAAATCTCCTAATTTGCTCCCTGAATACCTAATTCATGCAACTCTAGAATGTAGCAGGGGCATTGGTTAGCCCAAATGGCATAACCAAAAACTTGAAGTGGCCATAGTGACATCGAAAAGCTATCTTCTCAATGTCCTCCTCCCTCATCCTGATCTGATGATACCCTAACCGTAGATCAATCTTTGTAAAAAAACATGCATCATGTAACTCATCAATCAACTCATCTATTCGTGGGATGGGATATCTGTTCTTAATGGTTTTCTTATTTAATGCCTTGTAATCGATGCGCATGCGCATCGTCCCATTCTCCTTCTTTACCAACACTATTGCTGAAGCAAAGGGGCTCTTACTAGGCCTAATATGCCCTATTTCCAACAACTCCTTAATTTCCTTTTCTATCTCATCCTTATGTTTCTTAAGATGACGATAGGGAGTAATCATGACCGGTTTGGCTCCCTCCTCGAGCTCAATAACATGCTCTACCCCCCTGTCAGGAGGAACCCCATGCGAAATCTCACCAAATACCTTAGTGTGCCTATCAAGTATCTCCTAGATATCTGGTGGATGACTCTTCACTTGTGGCTCTTGTGAAGTTGGCATATTGAAACATTCTACTGCCCACTCTATGTTATTATGCCGAAAAAGTCTCTGCATTCTCCTCAGGGAAACTACTCTGCAACTCCCATCTGAAAGTCCTTTAATTACAACAGTTCTTCCCTCATGCTGAAACTTCATCTCCAATTTTGCTAGGTTAAGTGTGAACTCTACTAGCGAGGCCATCCATACCATGCCAAGGATGACATCATAGTCTCCCATGTCTACCGCATAGGATTCATCTTCCAATTCATAGCCATCTCCAAACCTGATGTGAAGATTAGATATCTTTTGAGTGCATAATAATTTGTCACCATTAGCTATCATAACTCTAAATCCGGTGTGCTCCTTAGTCTGTAGACCTCTCTTAGCTACCAATTATGCATCTATAAAATTATGTGTAGCCCCAGTGTCAATGAGTGAGAGCAATTTTTGCCCTTGGATACTACCTCTGACCTTAAATGTGATTGCCTTCTGAGCCCCAATTAATCATGCTAATGACTTCTCATCCTTAGGAATGCTACTCTCCTTTGTAGTGCTATCCTCATCTGAATCAAAGTGTCGATCCTCCCTCTCCGATTGTGACTCTTCTGCTGAGAAATATTCCATTTGATTTGCCTTATCCTTGAGAGGAAACTTGTGAGATAAATCCCAAGGCTCTCTACAATGAAAACATAACTTCTTCTTTCTTAAATCATTCAAGGTGTCATTATCCAACTTATCTCTTTTGGGCTAAGCATCCTTGTGAAAAGGTTTTTTTTCCTTCTCCTTGTCCTTTTTCATATAAGAATCTTTCTGCTGAAATCTACTCCTAAATGAAGAAGGTGCTAAGTCATGAGCCTTTTTAGTGGCCTCCTGCAACATAGCTGGGTCATGCCCCTTGACCAAACCTAGTAAGGGTTCTAAGAGTCCATCCATAAACAACACTACTAACCTCCTCTCTGAAATATCAGTGACCAACACAGCTAACCTCTAAAACTCATTGATATACATCTCAACTAATCCCCACTACTTGAGTTGTGCCAACTCTTTAAACTGTAATTCGGGATCCCTGACATCAAATTTCTCTATGAGCTTCTCAGTGAACTCCTTGTAAGATGTGATCTGATTATGTAAGGTTACCATGCCATGGTGCCAGCACTCATGTGCCAGTCCATCCAAGTGAATAGCCGCATACTTTATAGCCTCCTCTTCAGGCATAAGATTTAGCTGCAAGTATGTATCCATCTTCTGCACCCAAGCTCGTGTGGTCATCTTCCTTGAAGCATCATAATAAGGTAAAGAAAGTTTCCCAATTTTCTTTCTCAGCTCAAGGTTTTGACTTTGTCCTCCTGATCTGGGCATGCGTCTCATCCTCGGGTCAAAGTAATCTCTAAGAGAAATGTTCACCTAAAACTTCAATCCACTAGCCTCCTAATCCCTCCTGAACTGATCCTGTAACTCAACAATCTGCAGTTCATTAATCAGCTGAACTGGATCTCGGGGTGGGAAGGTGGGTAGAAAAGGTCTTGAAATGGCTATTCGAGTTGAGTGTGCAACACGTCTAAAGTTATCAACCTCATTTCCATTGTTGTCATGTCCATCATTAATGTTATCTCGACCTCCATTATCATTGTCCCTATTATTGTTGTTTCCATTGTTGGCATCACCTGGATTAATAATGATGCCCATCTGTCTAGCCATTAATTGCAACATCATATCCATTTGCCTATTATGCTCCTGTTGCATCCTATTCTGCTCATGTTGCATCATATCCATTCGCTTATTTTGCTCTTGTTGCATTCGCTGCCCCTCCTCCAGTGTACCCAGTAACCTGAACATTACATTTTCTTGATCTGGACCAGTATTCCTATCATCTCGGTCGCCCATACTATTGTCTTGTTCAAAGAATATCTTCTCTGTGTCTGTATGACTGGATTGTATGTTCCTCTGCATGGATGAACTACCTTGTTCGTTCTGCAAGTCTGAACTCCTACTTTGTCTTGCTCTAGTATTGCAAAAATTATAAAGCCCTTGTCGCATGCTCAAACATAGATGCTGACGATCTTCACAGGATGACAAGACTTGTAGCTCTGATACCACTGTAATGGGCACCCTGGAAATGCCCAAAAATTGAACCAATTGCTGAAATAGATTTTTTAATACAAACTAAAGATGGAACCAATGTTGGAATTATATTAATTTCCAAAATGATGAAATCAAGTACAAGCAATGTATTCCAAAGGCCAAACCCCAAGGGAATGACATCTAAAATGTTACAAGAGAGGATGGACATCCCCTATTTCCAAGAAAGATATGTGATCCACACATCCAAGCTCTTATCAAATGTCATTCACAAAAAATTGATGCTCAACAGTGAGACTTTCACCCCTATTTATCCTTTTCCTTCACCCTTCTAGAAGGAACTAAAACATTAATTAATTGCAAGTGCTAGAAGCTTCCCCCTTCCAATAATTAATGTGCTCTCTAGAAACTCCTCCCTTTGCAATACAATAATTAATTGTGCTTCTAGAAAATTAAATTACTAGAGGCTTCCATGGACCTTTCCAATAATTAATACACACTCTAGAAGCTTTTCTCTTGTAATACAATAATTAATTTAATTAATTAAATATAAAGTCACCTTTTAACTTTTAATTTATTTAATGACTTTATAAGAAATTAATTTAATTTCCTCTTATGCCCCACTCAGACTTTGGAGAACGTGAAGGCTAAAAGATGGGGTGATTACAAACCGATACAACCCAAGCTGGAGATAGTTCAAACTGAGTGCCAGATAGAGGAACCTAAGTACTGAGTCCGAACAATAGAAACATGATAGAATTTATAAATTCATATAACCTCAGAGCATGGTGAACCAAGTGGATCTAATCCAGAATCTAAAAGTAAGATACATGTACTTGCTAGATATGTCAGATTGCATCATGCATCTAAGCAATAAATTGGAGATTAGGCATGAGGCACAATGACAAGGAACAAACTAAAAGGTACATGTTTGCTTACTAGATTTGAACCTAAAGTTGTTAAAGATGCATTAAATAATGAAATTTGGATAGAGAAATTGAGAAAATTGAAATGAATGATACATGGACTCTTGTTCCTAGACCCAAGGACAAAAATGTAATTGGTACAAAGTGGTTATTCAGAAACAAGTTGAATGAAGATGGCAAAGTATTAAGGAATAAGGCAAGGCTAATGTGCAAAGGATATGTTGGTGCCAAAATTGATAGACTAGGTTTCCTATGGAATGATGATCAAATTTTGTAAATTCCTAGTAGCAATTTGCCAACTGGCAAGTCCCACCCAAATAAGATGCAAACCTCTGCAATTTTGGCTCTACAGAACCAAGACTAGTAGGTTTATACCTCACACCGTAGAGGCTTTGAGTAGATAACTTGCTAGATTTCAAGTGCCCTGAAAGATTAAATAGTTGGTAAAAGTTTGTGGTTGTAATAATAGAATATAGATGTATATTATGTGCAATGATCAGAGATCTTCATCACCTGGATTTGTGTCCTTTCTGCAATCAACATGAACACTCAAAAAACAATAAGCAAGAGACTAGTGCCTTGACCAATAGAGTCTCTATTAATTTTCTACCACTCACTTATAAAGTTAATGTAACCCTAAGAGACAATCAACAAATACCTCTAAGATAAACTATTATCACTTTGATGAAGTATGCATCACTGAAAATTAGGTTAAATTTCAATACTAAGTCCTATAGAGTTTAACTCCCCTCAAGAGACCAATAATATAGCAATTCATATTGAACAATCAATACAACATTACTATTTAACAAGTATTGAAGTATAACTCTCTTATATTCAATAAATGAGACTATTAATCAAAGTAAAATTTTAAGTTTAATCAAAGGAACAAAATAAATGAGAGAAGAACAATATCACCAAAATATCAAACGAGCATGTCAAATCTTTGTATTGCTTTAGAAATTGTTCACCACAAAAGTGTGTGCTTTGGTGCATATAGAAAACAATAGAATCCATGATCAAAAAAAGCCCCTCTCAATTGATAAAATATAAAATATGATTGTGAATGTATATTTTTCTAATTTCGGGCCACATATATGTAGACACCAAAATAGTTACAATTTTGAAAGGATGCGACTCCTCAAAATAGTATGACTTTGCATTAAATTTTTAACATAATGAATATGTTACCTCCTAGTATGCTTTGGTATTCTTCCTCATGTATTTAATATTGGTTATATACTGTAAAATTTCATATTTTCAGTTTGCCTCCTGCATTTTGAACTCCAAAAATCATCAACTCCATAAACTTCTTATGATTCTCTTGACAAATAATTTTGATGAGTAAACCTTGCACACACAAAATAATTTAATGAGAAACTTTAATGAAAGTTAATAAATTAGGGTTTTGCATTTGATTCAAATTTTCAAAAAATATCTCTACCGTACATAAGCACTTTTAAAAATATTTAACTTTCAAATATTGCTTACTGAAAGTATAATAAGATTTTAACATTTGACTTTCTAATTTAGGGTTAAAATATATAATTCTCAAAATGAAGACATTACCCTAGATTAAATTTTAAAGTACTTTATTAAAAATCAAAGGATACATCATTTATACTCCACAAACTTAGGGTAATAGTAAATAAAATACATACCCTTTTACAAAGATGAAAATATATTACGTTAAAAAACTCTTTATTTTCAATCATATACTTTTAAAAGATTTATCTTTATAAAGTAAAAGCATATAAAAGGGGAACCCTAAAATTTATAAAACTCACTTAAAGAAATGTTTACAATAATCATCTTATGACAAATAAAAACAAAAACATCCTTTAATAATTTCATGATAAAATATTTTCCACCTTAAGGTAAGTTCAATTTTCTTGAAAGAGCAAATATTTACCCTAAATTGAATTTCACTATCTCAAATAATCTAAAAAAATTAATTATCCCTTTAATTTACTTGAAAATCAAAATATTGCAAATATAACTTTCCTATCTAACTACCATTCTTGAAGATAAAATAGAGCAATTGGTTTGGGTAGAATGGGTAGTTAGGATATGAAAGAGGATAGAGTCGCGAGGTCGAGTGTTCAATTTTCTCTCCTAATTGAGAATGCACCAAATCTGAATTGAAATACGAAATAGAATAGGAATACATAAATTTTGGGATCCGCAAATTCCAGAATAGCTATTCCTATTCCCCCATTCTTATTCCCGCAGCCAAATGAACTAAAGGTACAACATTAGGTTCAGGGCTTCTCCACCTTTATTTATTCGCTATAGTATCACCTTTGAAATACGTATCATTGTAGCTGATCAGATCTTCCAATACATGCAGTAGCTCAACATATTTCTGTTCTTGGTTGTCGTTTCAATCCTTGCATATCGACGCCACTCTAGATATCTATAATCTCTGCCACCGTTGATGTATTTGATATGCCTCGTAATTGGGATCTTCGTGGACTGGATATGCTTCTTAAATCAAGATTGGACTGCTTGCAGTTGTACATCTACGCCAACTTTCTTTCTTAAGAACTTAGGTAAGCTTCCGTAAAATAGTACTTGACCATATTGCTCTCTCTTTGAATCTGGACGACTCTTCATCACAATTAAATTCGTTGTGGAAATGGCTTGAAGTTTTATGCCTATGCTTGCACTGTAGATTTACAAAATCCATTACTCCGCAAAAAACCTTTCCAGACTGTCCATTTCTCTCAATGGAAGCAGTGTAGGACATAGATGTTCATAGATGACATCTAAGCCATTGGAAGGCAACTATTGGCTGGTAATCATATGATCATAGGAAGCTCCACTTTCAGGAAGAGTTTGAAGGCAATCCTGACCTGCTCAAGTCTTTCCATCTCTAAGCGGGATCTTGTTTCAGTCATCTTTTCAACGGAATGTCGTGTGACCTGGATGCGGATGCTCCACTTTCACTGTAGTGCATTTAAAGAGGCAATGTCAGCCATCGTTTATTTCCATTCATACACATGACAATCATACTTTGAACTCTCATGCCCGGATCCTATCTTTGCATTGAAGTACCAATCCATAATGATTTGGAATAAAATGCATTAACTGTATAGGTTTGATTTGAAATGGCCTAGCACAGAACTTCTCTTTCACATTAACAAGTTTAAAACTTCCATAGAACTCTTTTAATCATTTAGGCCCCGTTTGGTTGCTGGAAGATGAGGGCCAAAACCGGGTTATCAGAGGCAAAATCAGGTTTTGCAAAAAAACTTTGGTGTTTGGTTGGTTAAAATTATAACCTGGTTTTCAATTTCATCTTCCAATTTTGGTCAAAAATTGGAAGAAGTTTCTTCCAACAAAAAGGTGGAATTCGAAATTAAAACCAGGTTTTGAATTTTATGACAGTTTTTTTAATAATATTGTGGGGTCCACAATATATTCATCTTCCGTGTCAACCAAACGGATCATTGGCTTTCCAAACCACAAAACCAGGTTTTCGAAAACCTGGTTATAAGATAACCTGGTTATGTCAAAAAATCATCTTCCCCAACCAAACGGAGCCTTATTCAAATCCTCACGCAATCCCTATCCGCCTACTTGAAAGCTGTAAATCATGCGCCATCTTAGAATCCAATAGGAAACTTTTGTAATTCCATTAAATTAGAGTATCTCCTTGCCCTAAATCACCCTAAAGCTTCCATCAAATATCAATGTAAAGTAGAAAATTTACTATGCACGGGTAAAAAATTGATTTCCAAAGTTATTACAGTAACTAGTCATAATAAATTTTCTTCATCTAGATAAGATGCAACACATAAATTATATTCTTTTAATATTTAAATATGCATCTTGGTTTCCAAAACATTTAGCATATAAAGAATCAATTATTCTATTTTAACATGATTTTTATTGAAATCAAATAATTATGGAAAAATAATACTTTTAATTTTTTAATACAATCTTAAAATCATTAAAAAGATTTATAAATATAATACCTTTTAAAGTATTCTGTAAAACCATGCACTGTATTTATCAATTTTAGTGGAGAATACTTAATACAAATGTAAAAGATATATTTATTTAAGAATAAAATGTATCACATGAAAAATTATTTTAATGCAAAGTATAGTGAAATTTCTTTTCAAGCAGACCAAGTCTTCCGACCTGACCCAAATGCCCTAAATATTTAAGTTTTCTCAAAGGCTCATATAGCAATAATGAAAATTTAGGCCCAAATTTAGAGTATATTGAATCATAAAAAATCTTAGGGAGAAAACACAAATTATTAAGAATGATATCCCTATTTAAATCAATTCCTACCCGAGGAAGTCCTGAATTAATTTGACAAGGAAATATTCCTGAATATTGACAAATTTGAGAAATAGAAAGATTACTTCTGCATATATTTTGGTCATACTCCTTAATGAAAAAATTCATAAAAACATTGTCAAGGGTACTTACCTGAATGTGTTGATCCTGATACATACCTAGTTGAGACATATCATCCTTTGGAATGGTAATATAATGCTCGATACCTGTTGAAGTCCCAAAGAGACATTGTATATGGATTCTCTTTAAGCTTGTATTTAGAACACATCTCTATCTCCTTTAGTGGATTGAAAACACATTCTTCAAGTACATTTTGAATCTTGTCAGTTTCAAAATCAACATTATCATAACACTCATGGATTTGACTATATTCCTTTCTATTTTCTCTTTAAACAATGCATTTAGGAACATAGCTCAAATCTAAGCATATTATCATGAAAACTCTTATCCTCATGATTGAGTGTTTCCTCAACATATTGACATCTTGTTCTAAATATTTGAAATGTCCCTTTCTCTGATTTTTTATGATATTTCAAGCCTCTAATCAGATCTTTAAAATCAAACAACCAATATTTCAAAGATCCACCAATTTCTCAATAAACCCCAAATCGGGTATGCCCGAAATAGTGCCAAAAACTTCACAGCTTCACATATTATTAATAAATCCGAAAACCCACAAATCTACATTGTTCAGCACAAAGGCAAACTCTGCATGAGCATGCACATGGAATGGCTTCAAAATCCCATCCTTAGCCTTCCTGGAAACCTGCAAACTCCCATTCTTGGGTCTCCTTCTCCACAGGTTTGGCAGCCTCTGAAGAACAACAAACAAATGAGCAGAAATCAAATTCTGGAATCGGCCCAAAATACCTCCAAACCCCTTAAAAGAGGGCATAACCCTAACTCACATCCAAGAGGGGTTAATAAAACATATTTTAATAATAATTTTTATTTATTAGTCCATTCTCTTCCAAAGATTATTCCCTTTTGCTAAAACTTCGCCTTTTTTGGGCCTGCTTGCCTCAGCAAAGATTATTATTTTTAATTATTTGAAAAGGGGACATGACAAGTCCTCCCCTCCCAAATATTGCTTGTCCTCAAGCAATGGTTGAATAATAAACCAATCAATCCACCTGGATCCCAAATGTAGTCATGAACTATACTACTGCCAATTAACACAGGCTCCTGCAATATCCTCTGCAATATGACCAAGAGGAATCCATAATCAAACTGACAATTACAGCTCAACCAAACTCCAAAATCACCACTGCCACAGTCAAAAACCCACGAGACACAAACTCTTAGAACATCAGAACCCAAGTAAAGTGGACAAATCAAACTGCCAACATAATAAATACCATCAACACATCCCACTGGCCTATACGAAATGTACAATCCAACTCTGCAACAATGGTGAACGCTCTCGAATGAAACTGTACCAAGTATGGAGAATCCACACACTGTACAACTCTTGCAGTCAACACAACTTTGCAAATCACTGGCCACTGTCTCATAACCATAACTCCCATGCACTACTAATGGTGAAAAGACATTACAAAATAAATAGCAAGAAATGGAACCCAAACCAAATTTTCTTGCCATCAACTCCTCAACACAAGGATCAAATGCTAACTGATGTACATACCCTGCAATATAATGTTGATAAAAAAAACCAAACTCAGTCAACAACTCACCATGAACAAGTGATACAACCCACTGTGACTGATCACCAGCTAAGTCAAGAGATGTCATAGCCAAAGGAGTAGAATCAATAACAACACCCGTTGAAGCATCACTCCAAAAATCCTACTCTAAGTCATGTATTATCAAGCTGTCAACTGCAGAACTTATCGCCATGTCGTGCCCATCACAACTCTCATCCTGAGGCGTCAAACTATCCCATAACTGATGATAAGCACTAGGAACCAAAATACATCTCTGTATCATCATCTCATCAACATGGTCATCAAAGGTGAATTGATGAGCATACCTCACAATGTAATGTTGATAGAATGTGCCAATCTCAGTCAGTGGCTCAGACTGCAATCCATATGAAACTAACTGCAATTGATCATTAACCATGTTGGAACTGACTACTACCTCCGAAGATATCACCAAGGGAGTAGTATTACTAGCAGGAACCATGCCAACTGCCAGCTCACCAACATCACACATGATCTTTGATACATCTCTAGTCTCCGTGCCATCAGTACTAGAGGCCACCACCATGTCACACATATAACTGCTACATCACCCAACTCAATTGAACCTGACTCTAGTGGGAACGAACCTGATCTGCCAATGTTAGTATCAAGGATGGATGCATCCCCATCTCCACTGTCTCTGACAATCTCGGCCATGGACATCCTCAGATCACCAAACACAACGGCTTGTGACTGTATAGAATTAGATAAAGACTGTAGTCGTTCTAACTCCATGGTCACCTTAGCCAAATGAAACTATGACTCCTCGAAAGCCAACTGTGTACTCTTAAGAATCTCAGAAACCACCTCGAGTTGCTGAGTAAGCTCACTCACCTCATCTTCCTTGGCCAATAATGCATCGTATGCTGTACTCCCCCACTCCATAAGATAATCTCTGTCGGCTACCAATTGCATATAATTTTGTCTCAAAATCTGGATAGCCTCCCATAAAGAGTGGAACTCTGTCAAGGAAAGATAACTGCCTCCTTGCTCATCACTAGTAGGAGAACCCCATCCATAAACTGCTAACAATTGACGAGCAGCGTCGAAATGCTGGCAAGCGATAGAAATGTCTCGCTCACTAACTCTCAACTGATTAGACACATGATGGCACTGTTTAGACTGTCTCCTACAAACCTCCTCTGATGCACTGTCTAAAGGAATATCCTCAAAGTTAATAGTCTCTAGAGTATTACCATCCATATCCTGTGAATCAAATCCAAAGCTCATATCAACATACAGAGTATCAAAAACTATAGCACTGCTGTCCAACTCCTTTGTACCAAAAGAAACTGCCAAGGAAACTAAGTCTTCAAAACTGCCCACTGCATCCTCTTGGATTTCATCAATGCTAATATGATCCTGGGACTCATTTGTACACACTGCCAAATATGAAAGATCATCAACACATTCCAGCAAGTATGGTCGACTGGATATATGAACAAAGCCCAACACCGGTGTATAAAAACTAATACCAACATCAGACAAGCTGCTAGCACAAGAAAAGACAACACCGTGCAATCTGCTAATCAAATCCATGATAGCACCCAAACAAACACTGCTACCAAAAAGTGTTAAAGATCTCCAGTCAACTGAATCCCAAACGTCAATATAACAATCTCGAGTCCATATCCATAAACTAGAATTAGTTGGTAACTCAAGAAAACTCCTCACCTGAGTAATATGACCAATACCAACTAACTCCACATACCTCTCATGATGAGATGATGAAGTTACAATACTGTCTCTGTTCACTTTCAGCTGGCTGTACAAGTCATGTGAAGTACTACCAACCTCAACCTCATGTGACGAAGCATCTAACTGTGCCTGGTACTCTTTCTCAGCAAAGTCATGAATGCTCAATGTCTGCTCATCTCTATCAGGTATCTCACCATCATGCACAACAACATCCTCATAATCATCATCTAAACCCACTACCTCCTATGGCAGAGTAGAATCTGAGACCTCTGCCTGGCTATAAACTAGTTTCTCAAACTCCTCATGCAAGTTCTTGGTAATTGTGTTATCTGCCCTGTGAGAAAATTTTCCAAATAGAAATCTAGTCAACTTATCCACCTTAGCTGGGTCAGACAACATGTCATTCATCATACGGTGGTGCTCAACAAACTGTTCAGACATGTCATGGCTTATTTTTCTAAGTTTATCTCAAATGTCTAAATAACCATCCTTTCTACTATTCTGACTCTGGATATCAATTGTCCAAGATCGTGTCCTCTGAGTCTCTTTACTATACCTATCCATTCTGGATAAAGTAGAGTGTAACCCCAATAGCTTATAACTTCTTCAAACACCAAGAACTAACATGCAAATGATTAGAAGTAGCATGCAACCATAGATTTTGACATGCGGCTGATTAGAAGCAACATGCAACCACCAAATTCACCAAGAACTAACATGCAAATGATTAGAAGTAGCATGCAACCATAGATTTTGACATGCAGCTGATTAGAAGCAACATGCAACCACCAAATTCACCAAGAACTAACATGCAAATGATTAGAAGTAGCATGCAACCATAAATTTTGACATGCAGCTGATTAGAAGCAACATGCAACCATAAATTATGACATGCAAACTTCTACAAACCCTCAGGCTGGCAATATCATAGCTCTGATACCACTGAAATGTCCCTTTCTCTGATTTTTTTATGATATTTCAAGCCTCTTATCAGATCTTTAAAATCAAACAACCAATATTTCAAAGATCCACCAATTTCTCAATAAACTCCAAATCGGGTATGCCTGAAATAGTGCCAAAAACTTCACAACTTCACATATTATTAATAAATCCAAAAATCCACAAATCTGCACTGTTCAACACAAAGGAAAACTCTGCATGAGCATGCACATGGAATGGCTTCAAACTCCCATCCTTAGCCTTCCTAGAAACTTGCAAACTCCCGTTCTTGGGTCTCCTTCTCCACAAGTTTGGCAGCCTCTGAAGAACAACAAAGAAATGAGCAAAAATCAAGTTTTGGAATCGGCCCAAAATGCCTCCAAACCCCTTAAAAGAGGGCATAACCCTAACTCACATCCAAGAGGGGTTAATAAAACATATTTTAATAATAATTTTCATTTATTAGTCCATTCTCTTCCAAAGATTATCCCCTTTTGCTGAAACTTCACCTTTTTGGGGCCTACCTGCCTTAGCAAAGATTATTATTTTTAATTATTTGAAAAGGGGACATGACAATATTCCCCTTGTTCACATCTTAAATTTAATTCTCCTTCATCTCCACAAAATACTCTATTGATTCAAGGCATGAAAAATCTGAAATGATTTTAAAATCTTCTTGAATGTGTTTTCTTCTTCATGTATGTTCACATTGTTTTTGAAATCTCCTTCTATACTTTTATTAGAATGCATAGTTCCACCGAACATGTGGTCATTCTGAAAAATGTATGCCCCTTCTAGTTCATTGGTTTCCTCATGAAAGTAATACAAATTTGACAAGATGAATGAATTTTCTTATTCAATGAATCTTTCATAGGACACATTTGTTGTCTCATTAATTTGTATTTCTTTGTGTATCGAAAGAAACATTTGACCACTTTTTTCAACATACTTCTTGTATTCCATATCTAATAATGCTGAAATTTCTTCTACACTAAGAGAATCATCTTTACCATTTTCACATTCATTGTCATTTGTGTCACATAAATCTCTTCAGAGGTATATTCTTCATTATATAATATTCAACATTCTCATCTAAATCTAAAACTTCGTCTGATTTATATGATTTTTCAGTCATGCATTCACTATCCTCAATATCCAATTTATTCATTATTTTGAAAAAGGAAAGGAATTGTTGATCATATAAGAAACCTTGTTCTTGTATCTTGTTGAGAAGATCAAAGGATTGCGGTCTATATTATGAAGGTATTTCTTGATAAACATTAAATATCCTTATTAAGAATTGTACTTATGTCTCAACTTCACATCTCTCTAAATTAAAAAATACATCCAAGAGGTGTATGCATATTTTCTGATCATGGTACATATTTTCCATAATAGGTAATTAAATCACTTCTTTTAAGCAGAGTTGCCACCTCTTTTATAGAGGAATATATTAATTTTCTGATCTTCTGAGTTCTACCTCCAATAGAGTGCATAAAAAACTTCTTAATGTATATCTCTGATCTTCAAGGAACCAAATAACTTTTGGGTAACTTCACAATCCTTGATTCTATAGACACCTCCCTAGTAGAGTCGCCAATTTCTTGGTGCCCAAATTGACTGACTAGGTTTCCTATGGAAGGATGGTCCAATATTGGGAATTTATAGTAGCAATTTGTCAATTAACAAGTCCCACCCAAATAGGATACAAACCTCTACAATTCTGGCTCTGTAGAAAGTAGGCCTATACCTCGTGCCCTAGAGCTTTGAGTAGATAACTTGTAGGATTTTGGGTGCCTTGAAAGATTAAATAGTTAGTAAAAGTTTGTGGTTGTAATAATTGAATATAGATGTATATGATGTGAAATGATCAAAGATCTTTGTCACCTGGATATGTGTCCTTTCTACAATCAACATGAACACTCAAAAAACAATAAGCAAGAGACTAGTGCCTTGACCAATGGAGTCTGAACTGTTATCACTTTGATGAAGTATGCATCACTAAAAATGAGGTTAAATTTCAATACTAAGTCCTATTGAGTATTGAACAATCGATCCAACATTATTAGTTAACAAGTATTGAAGTATAACTCTCTAATATTCAATAAATGGAACTATCAATTAAAGTAAACTTTTAAGTTTAATCAAAGTAACAAAATAAATGAGAGAAGAATGATACTACCAAAACATCAAACAAGCATGTCAAATATTTGTATTGCTTTTGAAATTGTTCACCACAAAAGTTTTTGTTGCTGGTGCATACAGATAACAATAGAATCCATGAACAGAAAATCCCCTCTCAATTGACAAAATATAAAATATGACCATGAATGTATATTTTTTCTAATTTTGGGCCACATATAAGTAGACACCAAAATAGTTACAATTTTGAAAGGATGTGACTCCTCAAAATAATATGGCTTTACATTAAATTCTTAACATAATGGATATGTTAATCCTTTGGGTATGCTTTGATATTCTTCCTCATGTATTTGATATTGCTTGTATACTGTAAGATCTGCATTTTGATCTCCAAAAAGCATAACTCCGTAAGCTTCTTCTGGTTCTCTTAACAAATAATTTTGATGAGTAAACCTTGTAGACACAAAATAATTTAATGAGAAATTTTAATCAAATTAATAAATTAAGGTTTTGCATTTGATTCAAATTTTCCAAAATCCTCTCTACCATACATAAGCACTTTAAAAAATATTTTAACTCTCAAATATTTAAGTAAAAATATATAATTCTGAAAATGAAAACATTACCCTAGATTAAATTTAAAAGTACTTTATTAAAAATCAAGGGAGACATCATTTATATTCCACATGAATCTCGCACTTCACAAACTTACAGCAATAGTAAATGAAATACATACCCTTTTACAAAGAGATGAAAATATATTACACGTTAAAAATAACTCTTTATTTTCAATCATACACTTTTAAAAGATTTATCTTTATAAAGTAAAAGCATATAAAAGGGGGAACCCTAAAATTTATAAAACTCACTTAAAGAAGTGTTTTCAATAATCATCATAAGACAAATAAAAAATGATAAAATATTTTCCACCTTGGGGCAAGTTCAATTTTCTTGAAAGAACAAATATTTATCCTAAATTGAATTTCACTATCTCAAATAACCTTGAATTATTAATTATCCCTTTAATTTACTTGAAAATCAAAATATTGCAAATATAACTTTCCTAACTAAGTACCATTTTTGAAGAATAAAATAGAGCAATTGGTTTGGGTAGAATGGGTATTTAGGATAGGAAAGAAGATAGAGTCAAGAGGTCGAGTGTTCAACTCCTTCCTATCTTTTTTCCCTAAAAATAATTTTATCTTAAAGAGGGAAATATATAAATCGAATATGCATTTAAATAATTTTGACATTTTCAAAAGAATGGATACTTTCCCTTTTATCTCATGCGTGACAAGGGTAAAAGTTATTTTTAATAATAATTTTTTTATTTTTAAAATATTAAAAATATAAATTCTAATGAAATAATTAAACATTCTAGCATAAAAGTACATCCATTTCAAATTTGACACCCGTAATTTTAGGTGTCAATAGGATACACTCAAGAAGAAGGCATAGACTATGGAGAAACATTTGCTCTTGTTGCTAGACTTGAAATAGTCAGAACACTTCTTGCATATGATGCATTTAAAGGATTCAAAGTGTATCAAATGGATGTAAAATTAACCTTTTTGAATGGAATTATGGAAGAGGAAGTCTATATTGATCAGTCTGAAGGTTTCATTGATCCAAATAAAAGAGACATGGTTTGTAAGTTACACAAAGCTTTATACGGTCTGAAGCAAGCACCTAGAGCATTGTATGAGAGACTTCATAGATTTCTAGTAAAGATTTGTTTTCAAAGAACCAATGATAACAATAGTCTGTATATTAAAGAGGGACCACAGAATAAGATTTTGTTAGCAGAAATATTTGTAGGGATGATATCCTATTTACAGGTCATGAGGACTTATGCATGTCATTCTCTGAAGAAATGAGGAAAGAATTTGAAATGCCAATGTTTGGAGAAATAAAATTCTTTGTTAGTTTACAAGTTCATCAAATGAAGGATGACATTTATATTACATAGTCAAAATATGTCAATGAGATATTAAAGACCTTTGGAACGGAAGATTCCAAACCAGTTGGAACACCTATGTCTACAGACAATAAGCTATCCAAGAATGATGATTTAAAAGAGGTAAATCAGAGTACCTATAGGTCTATGATTGGGAAACTTCAAGTATGTTGTTCATACAATACCTAATATTGCATTAGCAGTTGGTATAGTTGAAAGATTCATTGCAAATCCCAGAAAAAATTATATGATGGAAATCAAAAGAATTATGAGGTATCTAGAAGGCACTCGAGACTATGGTCTATGGTACAAGAAAGAAGGAAACTTTGAGTTGAAATCCTTTACTGATGTTGATTGGGCTTGAAACATTGATTACAGGAAGAGCACCAGTGGAGGAGCATTCTTTCTTGGAAAGAGGTTAGTATCTTGGACAAGCAAAAAGTAGAATTGCATGTCTTAGTCTACAGTAGAAGCAAAATATATTGTTGTAGTAGTTAATTGCTCCAACATAATGTGAATCAAGAAACTATTATCAGGAATGAAGGAATAAATGAAGGATCTAGTGGTTATCTATTATGATAACACAAGTGCAATCAATATATCTAAAAATATAGTAGTGCACACTAAGACAAAACACATTGCAATCAAGTATCATTTTCAGAGAGAATTAGTTCAAGATAAAGAGGTCATATTAGAATATGTTAACATAAAGGAGTAGGTAGTTGACATATTTACCAAACCATTACCTAAGGATGCATTTATGTATCTAAGAGGAAAGCTAGGGGTCATTCCCCTATCCGATGCTCATTGGAGTACAAATTACTGATGCATCAACCAAACTAATTTGAAGATCTATCAAGTTGATGCAAAGAAGTCAAATCTCATTGCATGTGAATCAATACATCAAGTACATTGCACAATCATTATGTCAAGTATTTGGTATTTGATGTCAAAGAGGGAGAGAATCATGTCATATATTCATTAAGGGAGAGATTAATGTAATTAGAGAAGAATCAAAGTTAGTAATCTACAAGAGGGAGAACTTAATTTGATGGAGTCTAAAGATAAGATGGTAGAGGGAGAATTCTTAGAGGGAGTTCTCATGAATGGATGGAGAATCATAATGAAACTAAGGATGTTATAAAATCTTATAAATCATTTTGATTGATCTAAGTTTTCTTTGCTTAATGACATGTTGTGTTGCCATCAATGCCAAAGAGGGAGATTGTTGATAATAATTATTTAATTGTATATTACCATTGATTTTACACAAATATTATACTCTAATTGAGCACTGCCAATTAGAATCAAGTTCAGAAGACTCCAGTATCAACCAAGCATAAGTTTAGGGATTCATGAATAAACTAAGTCAGGTCAGTTACTAAAGGAGTTCAATGTAAAGTGAGCCAGGTCAGTTACCAAAGGAGTTTAGTGTAAACCAAGTCAAGTTGGTTACCAAGGAAATCAGTGGTAACCAAGTGACCCAATTTTCAGTTTTAGCTTACCTACAACATATAAGTTTTATCTATTAGTTGGTTTATGAAAGCTGACTCAATGGATTTTATTTGTTTATTTGAAAGGGTATTCAAGCTGAATTAACATTAGATTTCATATATATGAAAGATCAAGATGTGGATTGATATATGAGAAAGAGGAGAAGAAGTTAAGATACAAATAAAGAAGGATAGCTGATCTAGAGCAGAGTATCCAAGGAGCTGCAAAGAATATTCTGATCCAGAAGGATCTAGAGGATAAGTTAAAATAGTGATTTGAATCTACAATTCAGTTGCTTTGTCAATTAGGTCAATTATTGTTAATAGCTAACAATTGTAGTAGTGAAGAAATTTCTTAACAGAGTTGATTTAACAATCATTTTGTAAATTTTGTAACCATGTGGGCATTTCTAGATTGAAGTGTCTTAAGACCTCTAACAAGGCCACTCCTAACAGTGTGATTCAAATCCTTTGATAGAGTCACACCTAACAGTGTGTTTATAACCTTTAACAAGGTTGGCTCCTAACAAGGCTCACTTCATAAGAGTGAAAAGTTGTAAATAGTTGCATGGTGTTTTTCCCAAATTGGGTTTCCACATTAAATCTTGGTGTCTTGTGTGTTCATATTATTTGCTTATTGTTTTATATTTATGCAACTAAGTTACTAAAGGTTAATACACATCATTATCTTAAGATTGTTTCATTAACTGAGTTATAGTGAATATCTAGTTCTAACTGAGCCGTGAGTTAAAAGGAAGTTTGTATTGACATCTAAGGTATTTGGAATTGTTTTAGTAGTAATTGATTCACCCTCGCCCCCCCTGCCCCTCCCTCTCAGTTACTCATCTTATAATTCCAACAAAGAACAACATGGTGGACAACTTCAGGTCCATAAAATGGATTTTTTACTAGATTGTTGAGATAAACGAAAAAATGATTTGTTGGAAGGAAAGAAGGCAATAGGGGAGGGGGAGAGCATTGATTCCAACCAATATGTGAACCTGGTTGCCTTTTGTAGACACAAGTTAAAATTGTCCTAAACACTATATTTATTGATTTAATATCTCCCTTGACACTATAATTAATTATTTATCAATTAAATATATTTTTTCATGTTCCTCTACTTATTTAATTAAATAGGTTCACTTCCTTAATGTATTTAAATTTAATTTAAATACTCCCCTCTAATGTGTTAAATTTATTTAATACATAGTGCTTCATAAATCCCTTTTAAAATAAATTCCAATTTATTTAATTTCCCTCCACTTCACTAAATTCTATAATCTTATGATTAAATTAATTCCTATTTAATTTAATCCTAATCCCACCCAAAGCCTAGCCTACCACCCATCACTCTCATCCTTCTAAGCCTACCCACTAGTTAATCCCATTTTATTATCCTAAATACCCTCTTAAACACCTTTTAGCCCCTAAGTGGTTGCTCACACGTGTGAGAAACTCAAAGCCCAAGAAGCCCCCCTTTCATTAATTCCTCCAAAAAGCCTCTTACACCCTTGTTCCCTCATTCCTTTCCCAAAGGTTGCTCACACATGTGTGAGCACACCTTGAAAGACTTATGTTGACTTTTGCACGGCTTGTCCCTTAGCCTGTGTGTCTCCCTTGTGGCACCTATGTGGATGCCACATAGATGCCACCTCCTCAAGGTCTCCCTCAAGCCTATAAATAGAGCCCTTGTCTTAAGCATTTTTCATCTCCTTCATTGAATTGTTATCATGCTAGTATAGTATTAGAGTTTTTAAAGATTTTCATGCTTAGAGCTAATCCTTGCTAGTTGTTTGCATTGTTTTAATTCTTAGTTCTTGCATAGTTTCATGTTAGCATACTATTGTTAGTTTATTTCATTGCATACCATTTCCACATTCACTTCCTCCAAAAAGCCTCTTACACCCTTGTTCCCTCATTCCTTTCCCCAAGGTTGCTCACACATGTGTGAGCACACCTTGAAAGACTTATGTTGACTTTTTCACGACTTGTCCCTTAGCTCATGTGTCTCCCTTGTGGCACCTATGTGGATGCCACATAGATGCCACCTCCTCAAGGTCTCCCTCAAGCCTATAAATAGAGCCCTTGTCTTAAGCATTTTTCATCTCCTTCATTGAATTGTTATCATGCTAGTATAGTATTAGAGTTTTTAAAGATTTTCATGCTTAGAGCTAACCCTTGGTAGTTGTTTGCATTGTTTCAATTCTTAGTTCTTGCATAGTTTCATGTTAGCATACTATTGTTAGTTTATTTCATTGCATACCATTTCCACATTCACATCCATGAAATCCTTTTGAGGCTAGCTTACTCATAGCCATTTCTTGAAGGTATTCCACATACATTTTAGTATAGATTCATATTTTCATTATGCATTCATTCAAATGGTTTTGAAGGGATTCATTTATAGTTGTGTTTGAGGAGAGCACGTCCACATCCCTCACTATTGAGCACACCAACAAGGCCTCTCGTGGGTACCCTTGTTGAGCTTCTCTAAGGTTGCATGAGAACTCTTCTCTTTCGGTTGCATTAAGTTTTAAAACTCAAGTAGAATTAATTTTATTTCAATTTATTTTACTCTTTGATATACATATACAACTAATGTTTTATTTTTTATGCATGCTCCCAATATGTTACATTTTCATGCATACATTTTGGCCTACTTGGGGATTTCATCACCCATTGGGATGACCTCAGTTCTAGTGTTTTGGCAGAGTATAAATACCATGAGGTGAATCGAAAGACACCTCTCTTGAAAGTAAAATCTTGTCACTCTTGGCTAAGCCCCAAAGAACTTTATACCTTTGGGAAGTGAAGGTGGAGATTTATTTACCATCTCCCCTGAGCTATGTGGCATTATTTTCTTTCATCTACATATTTGGGTGTTACGTACCTTGCATATATCGAGGACACCCCTAGTTGAGCTTGTATATCCTAGTCAAAACCTTATAGGATTGTTGGTGTATTTGATGTTCTTAAGTGTTTGAAACCCTCCCCATTTTAATGGGACAAACCATCTAAACTTTTCTTGTATATATTTCATTATATGCTTTGAATGTTATGTTTCAAAAAAAATACAAGAATATCATAAAAATTCAAAATCCAAAAACATTTCAAAAAAACAAAAAATAAAAGAAGCTCTTGTTTTCCACATCACTTCTTCTATTCATCCATTTCATCACACTCTTCAAAATCTCAACTCTCCTAATCATTTCCTCATTTTATTAATCATTCAATCAAATCCCTAATCTTCATCCCAGTCATGATTCATAATCCACATCAATATCCAATTCCCTCATTCAATGATTCATCCTCATGATTCTTAATCCAATCCCTTGCAAACTTCATTTCTTTCTAATCAAATCCTAATTCAATCCATTTACATCTTCATCCAAAATCAATATTTCTAATTTCATCTATTCAAATCTTATTCTAGTTCAATCTTCCACTTTGGACAAAGAAGCACCATCATAAACCTTGGACTTTAATCCTCAATATCTTGATTGACTCAAATCAATATCATCAATCATCTTTCTCCTTCATCAAGATTCAATCCAATCTTTAGGGAGAAAGATTTATGCAATGTGTGATACTAGACCTTTATCCTTAGCAAACATTGTCATAGTTACACTCTCTCACTTGGGATCATTTGTCCATCACCAAGTATTGAATCATATATCTTGTATCCTATTCCAACTTGGTATCATTTATCCATCTCCAAGTGGAAGAAGATATCATCATTCAAATCTAACATCCAATTGTTTGCAATATCATAAGGTCTTTATCTACATTAAGGTTATCTCAAACCTTCATCCAATATCAAATCAAATCAAAACAAAGTCCAAAATTGCTCCTAGTCCTAAGGTCATATTTCACCCATCATCAAATCTCTCATCACTCCTAATCTAAGTTCCATGGATATGAATTGGCTTAACCAACTGGTTGAAGATCTTCAAAGGAAATATGGAGTTATACCTCCTATTCAACCCACGTACCAAATCAATCCTCAAAATTACATGTCCAATCCTAATCCATCTCACATTCCTTATTCTTCTACCTTTGACAAGGGAAATCTACCTCATTATTCTTCATCCACATATGATTTGCCTCACAACCCACATAATTCGTCACACATAAATTCAACTGCCCAAGAATTTGAGGAACTCAAGAATTATGTCCTTAGCCAAAAAAATGGGGGTCAAAAACAAACATCTACCTTCTAAAACATATTTTATGTTCCCCCAAGCTTCCAAGTCCATAATCCTCATGTTCCATCCAACCCAAATTCTCCATGTAATTCCCCATAAATTGAGCTTAATGTCCAAAACCATAATCCAAATCCGCCACCCAATGCCCAATCACCACACAATCCTAATCCTCCAAAATCAATATCACCCCCACCTTATAATAAGTATGTCTTTATCCCACAATTATTAGTAGAAAGCTTTTCTAAGTACCAAACTAAAAATGAAGTGATCTAGTCACCCAATGCCATCTTAAGAAATTGTTCCAAAGCATGATATTATGGTTTCCTCTTATCCTCTAGATGTAAGCAAATCCCCATCCCATAATCCCATTATCCCTCAAAATCTATTTATCCCTCTTAATCCATTTGAGGATCCCTTTCCTAATCAAGATCAAGACATTACCTCTATTTAATCCATTATTGGTTCCCCTCCATCTCATGAGTTAGCATCCATTGATCATCCACTTCATGAATATTTTCCTTCCACTTCATCCACTATGATTCCTCTATTTCAAGATTGAACCATTCCATCTCATGGTTCCATTCCCTCCACTCCATTTTATGATTCTATTCCATCTCATGATCCAGTAATTCCACCACATAATCCTCTTATAACTCAAGATCAAAGTACCCCTTCATTTATATTTCATGATCCCAATCCATTTGAAGATCCTATTATCCCTCATAATCCCCCTCATGATCCTAATCCTCCACATGATCCTATCACACCTGCCCAATCCACTCATGACCCACATATACATGGACTCACACCTTGTATTGAAAATGATAAGTATCCCATTGAAGAAATAATGTGTCAAGATGTTGGTACAACTTCCACTCCTTCCAAATCCAATATTCCTCCATCCAAACCTAAATATTCCCATCATCAATATTCCAAGTCCATTTTGGGCCCTTATATCCATATTTCCATTCCTTCCTTCATTCCATCCATTTTGGGTCCTTATGTTCCAAAGAAAAACCCTTCATCCCTTCCATTCATTTTTGGGTCCTTACATACATCCATCGACCATATCCATGTTGTCCACTTCATCCCCTCGTGCTCCTAATCAAGATCAACATGTTGACATTTCAGTCAAGTTTATTTATTAGTGACACACACACTTAATCAGGCAACTAATAGCTACCAAGCTTATTGTACAGTTAACAGTGTTAACCAACTAATTCAGGCTCTACAGAGTTCTACAGTTACTATAGAGTATCAGGAACAATATTCACTTTGCGCCAAGCAGTTTGTACCAAGTTAGTGATTATCAATGTAAATCAAGCTTCATAGTGCTTGTTGAGTTTCTTAGTGCAAACCATGTTATTCAATGGTTACCGAGTTCATAGTTTCAATGATGTGCATCCAGTGTTGACTGAGCTATGCAATTTCAACCAAGATACTAAGCTTGTAGTGATAGTGTTGACCGAGCTATGTAGTGTGAACCAAGTGATTCAATTTATATATTGAGTTTCATAGTGTTCATTGAGTCACCAGTATAGACTGAGTTTAGACTACTTGGAAGTTATTAGTATGAACCAAGCTTCTACATCTACCGAGTGCATGACAATATCGAGCATTGACAATGGTTGCCAAGTATCAGAACATCACCGATTTTGTCTTTAAAACTTGAGTACCTATAGTTGGGTCGACTTTGTGTATTTTAGTAAAACTTGTATTGTATTCAACTTTGCTAATTTTTCAATTGGATTGGGTATATATGTAATGTATTGAATCACATCTCAAATGAGGTATCAATCATAAAAGTATAAAAAGTGCATCAGTCCCAAGTAAAAGGAGAATCAAAGATTTATCTATCACAGCAAGGTGATCATTACACTTCAAAGGAATCTCATTCAACAAATCAAGTTATAGATCAGAGATCAACCACTGGTTCATCTTAACATGTGGAACAGTTAAATCCTTTCACAAGTTAGACTTAACAATATTTTGTAAATCTCTTTACTGAGTGCATACTTCATTGTATGTTTGTAAATCCTATGTAAGGTGGAACTATCAGTCCTTATTGCTCCTAATAGGATAGATCATCAAAAGTGATCATTATAAGCCTTAACAAGCCAACCTTATACTATAGTACTAAAGCTTGTGGATATCATCCCCACCCAAGTTTTACTTTATATTTGGAAGGTTTCTAGGTCACCATATTGTGTGTCAAAGTGTTATGAATGTTTTAATACTTTCACTTTTTCATGCATGCAATTAGATCAGAATACACATAAAGGATTAATTGGTAAATTAAGATTGATTTTTTAATATTTACTAATTCACCCCTCCCCTCTCAGTAACTTAGCCTATTATATATTTCCAACAATTAGTATCAGAGATTTGTGGTTCTCGGAGAAAAAGTTTAACAGCTTGAGCAAAGTGTTGGAAATATAAGAGGAGTAACTGAGAGGGGAGGGGTGAATCAGTTACTACAAAAATAAATCCTAGATCCCTTAGATGCCAGTACAACATGATTATGTGAAATCTTAATTATGTTGATGCTCAACAAACAAAGAAATATTGTAACTTAGTAACTATTGCAAATGCTCAATAAACACTTATCATGAAAATCTTAAGATGTTATCTATGATCACTTATTACTTTAACTTAGTTGCAAACACATAAAAGAAATAGCATGAACAGATTTGACACCAAGATTTAATGTGGAAACCCAATTTGGGAAAAATCATGAATTGCAACTAGTTACTGTTTTTCACTCTTCTGAAGTGAGCCCTGTTAGGAGCCAATCCTGCTAAAAGTTAAAAAAATCACTGTCAGGTGTGACCCTGTTAGAGGATTTAATCACCCTATTAGGAGTGGCCTTGTTAAAGATCTTTAGACAATTCAATAGAACTTCTACCTTGTTAGAGGATTTACAAATGGTTGTTATGCCAACTCTATTAAGAGATTTAGATCACTACTATAATGGTTAGAGAGTAATAATGAAAAGACCTAATTTCTAATGGAATTGAATTGTTGATTTCAGATCTCAATTCTGGCTCCTATACTTGATCCTTCTCAATGGAATATCTATTTTTAGCTTCTCAAGGATATTCTTCTTATCCTTCTAATTCACTTCTTCTTGGCATCTTTAGATCTTTAATTTTCTTCCATTCACCTTCTTTTTCTTCAATGCTCAACTTGACTTTATATTTATACCTTTCATATTGTCAAGTTGGCTCAAATAAAACTTAGAATAATTAATATTCATCTTCTCAGTCGGCTAGAACTAATAGATAAAATAATTGAACTTAATATGCTAAAACAAGAAAATCCTTCTTTAGCCGACCCTGCTCGGTAGACACTAGCATAGAAACAATTTTCTTTTGTTAACCAAGTGATCTCGGTTAACACTATACACAAAAAATTCCTTTGGTAACTGAGTGAGCTCAGTCAACACTAGTTCCATCCAACATTTCATTAACGGAGTGATATTGGTTAACACTCATCTTCTGCAGACTTTCCTTTGGCGCTCGAGTGAACTCAATAGATATTGCCTTCTAAACTAGGAAAACTTAGGTGTTGAGATAAGTGTTGCACACATTGCATAATATTGTTATTTTATTATGTAATGTTGCATCTAGATGGACGTGCAACATGTAAAGATTCCCATGGAATATTGTTGATGAGTTGTATTGTAACATTGTGAAAATATTTCATGTAATTATTTAATATTGGAGAAAAGAATTAAATGCCCAATATTAAATGTGAGGTCAGTGGGTTAGGTAGCACATGGTTTTAGCACATGGTTTATGTAATACCACTTGGTGGTTTTGTGGGACTTGCTACTATATAAGCAGCCACAAGGGTAGTTGTTGTCGAGAGTGAAAAAGAGTGACAAGAAGAAAAAAAAAAGAAGGCAAGAGTCGAGCGGGACAAGGCTTGACAGGTTAGCCAAGGGAGCATTTGTGAAGGTTGAAAGCATGGCATGGGATGTGTGGATTCATGATTGTTCACATAGTTTGCTCGGTTGTGGCTATGGCCATGAAGGCTTCCATGGTTGTATGGCAATGGTATTTTTGCTGAATAATACATGGTGATGGATGCTTTTGGAGGTTGGGTTTTTTCCCTCAATGAGGGTTTCTCAGGGTATATCTTGTGTCACATTTTGTGGGTATGTTGTCTATTCTCTTGCATGTGGATTTTAATTTCGTGTTTATTTCAGATCTATTATGGGTTATGTGGAAACGGTTATATTCTTTGTTGCCAAGTTTCCTTACAAGTGGTATCAGAGCTATGATTTTATTATTGTAACCCTAGATTGAATCCATGGGAATGCATGAGAGGATAAAAGAAAAGGGCAAGATATATGAATAATTTATTGCAGATCTAAGGGTTTTGGATTTGCTGTTATGATGGGATGTTAAAAGATTTGGGCATGTGAAATTGTTGAACAAAAATATTTTTTTGGATGTTTCATTTAAATGAGGGTTTTGGGGGGTAGCTTGCAAAAATGACCTCCTAGATAAAAATAGACCTCACCATTGGATCCAGGTCAACATTTCCATAAATTTTGATATATAATATGCCCTAGTTTGGCCATGTTCAGAGGAAATGAAAGAGTTTTTTGGTTTCAGCCCATGATGGCCGTCAAATTTAATTTCGTCGAAATTTTCGTCACTGAAAAAAAAATTAAAAATGAAAAATCGTACTGAAAATGGTAAAAAGACTGTCTTAGTAAAATGACCATAACTTTCTCTCAGAATATCAGATTTCAGAGCTCTTATAGGCGTTGGAAAGCTAATTTAGAGCACTACAAGATGGTGTAGGTTTGGTTCTGTGATTTTGAGATTTTGTCAGGTTTTAAGAGCCTTAAAGTAAGATGTTGTTTATTTTGAGAACGGATTAGGGCATAACTTGGGCATACGGAGTCGGATTTTGGACTTCGAGTAGTCAATGGAAAGCTCTTGGAGAGCTCTACACATTGGTTTAGATTTGGTGCAGATTTGGCATGATTTATTTATTGATATATTGATCTGAATAGTTTATAGGTATATTTTGACTATGGTAACATTGTGAGTTTATGGCATTGGAAATTTAAGATTTGATGCCATTGTATACTCAGTTCATATTTTAGATTGGTCTCATGATGATATGGTTATCAGTGTTTGGTTTGGATATGCATGATGACTTGTTGGGTCTACAAGTTGTGCAGTGTTGTAAGCGGTCTATACTTACAGGTTGCATTTATAGCTTGGTTATGGGTTGTTTTTGCCCATTGATCTTTCATTATTGATGCATATTCAGATTGGTGGCTTGGATTTGGGTTGTCTATGCCCTAAGTCACATGATTTTATTCTTCATGTAGAAGGGATGAGATGTTGTTACCATGTACAATCATGGCAGAGGATTGTGGTTGACTATGCTGACAGATTGGACACTTTGAGAGCCAGATGCTCAGTTCATAGATGTGATCATGGTGCCATGGATTTTGGCATGACATGATTGGTTATACAGGTATATCCTTGATGTTCATTAGCTTGGATTTTTTGATTTGGTTATGGTGGTATATCTTCTTGGTTGAGGATCATGGTTATTTGATTTCTTTTGAGGAGCTCATGAAGTACACTTTGAGTTCTTTGATGGTTTGATGCCTTGGTTGATTCCCATGGTTAGAGGATGGTTATTTTTTCATCATGATGTCATGGATAGCTTGGATACACGGTTTAGTGGGAGCTTGTGACAGTGATGGGGTGACAGTGCAGGATTAGTTCCTGGCTTGGTTTATATCTTCTTGGTTTGGAGAGGATGGATTTTATGATGCCATAGTTGACTTGGTACCACAGTTGAGTGAGAGTTTTTTTTGGCATTGATTTATTTATTGAGTGTTTGCAGATGTTGGAGGTTTGTCTTAGATCCTATTGCTGCAGAAGCGTCTTTGACATTTGCATGGTGCACTTGTTATCTTCATGGTGTTTGAAGATGGATAGATCTTGAGGACTCATGGAGTTCTTGGTTATCTTCATGGTGTTTGGAGATGGTTCTTCATGGTATGTGGAGATGGTTTTCTTCATGGTGTGTGGAGATGGTTGCATCTTGAGGACTCACAGGGTTCTTGGCAAAAGGTGTGGTTTATGCTTTTATTTGGCATGTTATCCTTGGTGTGAGGATGGTTTCATTATTATGTCATGGTATACTCTTGATACACGTTTAGAGTTGTGACATGTTATAGTATGTTCATATGGAGCATGTTATCTCTTTAGTTGAGATGGTAAGATCATGTTGTCATGTTTATGTTCCTGAGGCCATGGTTGGAACTTTGACATTGATCTTGGTTTAGTTTCTTGGTATAGAGTACACTGATCATAAGCTGGATACTTCATGATATTGCTATGTTGCATTTGGAGTTGGCATGGATTGATTAGTTACAGGTGCTCATGGATACTTAGAGACAGTGGTGACGCTGATTTCTCTTGGATTAGAGAAGTATTTGTTGGGACAGTTGATGGTTTCAGCAGGAAGTCCGAGGGGCAGTCACCTGATATGGACTTGAGAGGAGATTGTTCTTAGATGAGTCTTGGTTGGAGACTTGGGTATCTTGATGAGCATTCTCATTCCCCACTCTTGGTCTACTCGGTGGTTCGCTACTTGAGAGGTATAGCCCATTGTTTCTCTCAGTTGCATTATATTTATGCTTGTCTTTCATGGATATGAATCTTGAGCTATGGTACATGAGTTAGTTCTGGAGGGTTCATTTGAGAGATGGTTTAGCATTGGTTATCTCCATGTGCATATGTTGTTATGCTGGTTGAGTTTGGGAGATGGTTTTATATTGGGCATATTCCTTGGATTAGGAATGGTTATTCCTTGGTTTAGGAATGGTTTTATTGAGTTTGATCTTCTTATGAGAGGCTTACATCCATGATGAGTTATATGGTATGGTTTGGGTGTTGTTGAGGCTTCTTGTTGGGGTTTTATGGAGGAGATCATACTTGCACAGTTTACATCTAGAGGTGTGTGTAGAAGGACATGATACAGGTTATGATTTGCATGGTTTTTCTAGTCTTGGTTATCTTCCTGGATGTTTAGTTTTGACTACATTGGATTTGAGATTGGTTAGAGATTGTGATCACTGGTTTGTGCTCATGTATGTCATGTGAGAGATGACATGGTTATTCTTTTATCTCTTTCCTCTGTTGGTTGTGGAAAACTTGGGAGAGCATTGGAGACTTGTTATGAGAGTTGTTCTTGCAGGATATCAGTTTATGTATTGTGGATGTCCTCGATACTACATGGATTCACTTCTTTGAGATGTTGTGAGTGGATTGGTTATAGATTTGACATTATCTTTTGCAGTGAGAGCTTCTTGGTAAATATGTGGCAGGTATTGCTCTTGAGGCTTGTGATTGCAGGTTATAGATTGGATATGTCGGTGATATAAGATTCACTTGTTATACCTTTGAGGTATGGATAGTTAGATGGGTTTGGCACTTGCTGTGGGTGCTATTTCAGCTATGGATATTTTTTGACAACTATGGATACATGTGATTACCTTTGGATTAGGTTTTTGTGCTTGGAATTTTAGTTGGTACAGGATTTTATGATCTTCTAATGCGACAGGTTGGGTGGCTTTCTCTTTGGATGGCTTCTATGTATGTCCAGTGGCAGTGGCATAATAGGAGGTGAGATCATTCATGTTTGAGATGCTAGATACTTTGATTTTGTTGCGAGTACCAGGATGAAGCACTTGGTGTATTTTGATCCATGATGGTGGATGTGCTGGGAGGGATTGTTCCCTTGTTCATTTATGTGGCTACGGATTGACCCTATGCAATGTATACAACAAGTGGGAGATTGTTGAGATAATGGGTGTTGCACACATTGCATAATATTGTTATTTTATTATGTAATGTTGCATCTAGATGGACGTGCAACATGTAAAGATTCCCATGGAATATTGTTGATGAGTTGTATTGTAACATTGTGAAAATATTTCATGTAATTATTTAATATTGGAGAAAAGAATTAAATGCCCAATATTAAATGTGGGGTCAGTGGGTTAGGTAGCACATGGTTTTAGCACATGGTTTATGTAATACCACTTGGTGGTTTTGTGGGACTTGCTACTATATAAGCAGCCACAAGGGTAGTTGTTGTAGAGAGTGAAAAAGAGTGACAAGAAGAAAAAAAAGGCAAGAGTCGAGCGGGACAAGGCTTGACAGGTTAGCCAAGGGAGCATTTGTGAAGGTTGAAAGCATGGCATGGGATGTGTGGATTCATGCTTGTTCACATAGTTTGCTCGGTTGTGGCTATGGCCATGAAGGCTTCCATGGTTGTATGGCAATGGTATTTTTGCTGAATAATACATGGTGATGGATGCTTTTGGAGGCTGGGTTTTTTTCCCTCAATGAGGGTTTCCCAGGGTATATCTTGTGTCACATTTTGTGGGTATGTTGTCTATTCTCTTACATGTGGATTTTAATTTTGTGTTTATTTCAGATATATTATGGGTTATGTGGAAACGGTTATATTCTTTGTTGCCAAGTTTCCTTACATTAGGAATGCTCGGTAGCCACAAAAATTTGTCTTTAATGCCCGAGTGAGCTTGGCGTGCACTAACTGGTAATGATATGACATTTTATGTAACATCAAAGACAATACACAATTAATCAATTGTTCCAACAATCTCCCTCTTTGGCATTGATGGAAAGACAACATGTCATAACACAATGAAATTTTGGAGCAAGAATAAAGTAAGGAACATATCCTTAGTTTCATTCTGATTCTCATTCATGAGAACTCCCTTTATCAGTATGAACTCTTTTTCTACCTTTAATTTCTCCCTCTATCAGAAAGCTTCTATCTACTAGAACTTCTACTAAGTTCATTCTCCCTCTTTGACAATTCTCTATATGAGATATGACAACAAACTTCTCCACAAAAATTTCTATGAGATATGACAACAAACTTCTCACTCTTTGACATCTCACATGCCAAAGATAATAATCAGTGAAAATCAATGTACCTCAAGTATAGATTCATCTGCAATATGCCCTTGTTAATATTGCACCAATTGAATGATTTTTAATATGCTCTGGTTGATGCATCACTAAACTTCATTTAGTGAGCTTCAGATAGGGGAATGGCCCCTAGCTTATGTAGTTCCTGGCCCTAGTTTACATTAAGTTATTATTGTCGAACTCTTTTAGGCCAATTTATGTTTATGCTTGATGATTAGTGATAGTATTTTCTAGATTATTGGATATATTGTTGTCATACTTAGTTGATTATATGATGAGACTACTTGGTACTAGTTAGTTCATGTATGCATGATTATACCTTGATGATGATTTACAATGATTTCAATTATTTGATGATATTAGTTAGATGGATTATTTACATGTTTTATATGGATACTTACCCCATACTGCATGTGTATGATGTGTGTGTGTATTTTCTTTATGTATGATGTTTTTAATGTGGTTAAGGAAGGGAGTCGTAGTTACCTGCTAGTTAGGATCTACATGATGCACCACTTCCTGCCATTGTCTATTTAGTTTAGAATCTTGTGTTTGTACATGCATGGATTTTATGCAGATTGTAGGTATTGGATATTGACTTCTCTGAATTGTCAGGATGAGCGTACCCTATCGCAATATCTCAATGGAAAGAGAGGGGAGATAAATTCTTGAGTCCAAATCCTAACCTTTAAACCAACTGTCCTAAAAAATTAGGACAAGTATTTGAGATGAGTACCCTTCTGAATACGTCATATGACATAAATTTAGGATTATAACTCCCGAGTTTGAACTTGTATGTGGTATTTTATGATGGGTTTTCATATTTCATCTTTTAGGTCTTTGGTATTTTTTTCTATTAATTAAGTCAAATTAAAAAGATTAATTAATGATTTAATTTAATGGAAAATTATTATGATATTTTCAATATTTAATTAATTGGAAAATTAATTAAATAAAAATAATAAAATTTAAAGAGAAAATTATAGTTATAATTTGTGAGCGTAATAACATTTATTTAATTTAATAATAATATATTCAGGAGATCATTTTTAAATAAATGCTAAATATTATTACTTAAGTTAATGAATATTATATTAAAAATGCTTCAAAAAAGAGAGAGGGAAAGCAATTATTTAATAAAGTTTATTTTAATTAAATTGCATAAAGCTTATGCATTGGATTAAAATATAATAAATTAATCAAAAAGGGAAAGCAAATAAATTTAATAAAGATATTTTATATTGCAAAAAGCATGCATGAAAACGTAAAAGAAAAGATAATAAAGATTTGAAAAGTTGTGATCAAGGAGTTCCCTCGGGTGATCTCACAATCAGTGCCTTGAATTTTTGGAGAGAACTCCTTATCAACATTTGAGGGTCCATTTTCCAAGGACTGAGAATTTTGGAGAAGGGAATTTTCAGAGAGAAGGTTTTGAGAGAAGATATTTCTATCACAATATTTGGGTGTGTGCAAATTAGCATTAGAACCAGGTAGATCCTTGTGTTTTATCCACCTATTTAATTATGTAACTTAATATTCCCGTCTTCATCATGATTGTGAATTGTTTATCCGAATGTCATTGTGGCAAATCTTTCAATATTTTATTTTGAAATTGCTAGTATGCATGTGGATTTCTTCTGTATACGTGAGGATTAAAATATTAGTAAAATCCTCGTTTTGTAGATTCAAAGTTGCAATTTAAATTGGGAAGGGTTTTGAAAGAAATGAAAATTTTAAATTGAAAATTTGATTAGTTCGTCACATTTTTCCTATTAGATTATTGATAGAACTTTTGTAAATACGTGTGTGTGTGTGTCTATATATATATATATAAAGCAAATTGCAATAGGGAGGGGGATTATTTTATTTATTATAAAATAATATTATATTCAATTTTTTTAAATTTTTTTAAAGGGTTAAAGTGTAAGTCTTATGTATTCGAAAACTTGCATTGCAACAAAACTTAAACCTTAAGTTGTTACATCAAACTATGCATTTTCAAAATCAAACCAAACTATGAAACTACATTGTTTTTTGTATGTTGTCTATGTTTTGGGTTTGGGTTGACTAGAGTGTTGGACAGTCTTAGGACATCTACCAGAGGCTTGGGAGTTTTGTGTTTATGATATTATGATGATGTGATCTTGATCTTTTAAAACTCAACCATGATAATGTGTCTAGTATGCTTTATGATGAGTTTCATTATATTGTTCATTATTGCTTTCAATGTTCTTGTGGGATAATGAAATGAATGTTATGACAAATTTGACTTAACCTTTTTGAGTCTTCGATTAGTTATTTTGGGATGCTTTCCAGTTGCTTGTAAAGAACTAAGGTATTATTATGATTTATCTTTTGATGATTTTCAGCCACTTGTATAGGACTGAGGGAAATACTATGATTCTTTGATTTGTACTTTTATGAGCCTAGGGTAGGTAATCTGTATGTTAAGTTGGGAAGTGGCTTGCTATAGAGGCCTGGCCCAAAGTGGCTGACAAGGTAACCCATTGTAAGTAGTTAATAAGTGAAAACACTGCACTAAATGAGAGTAAAATGAACCTAATAAGAGTCTTGTCTTTCCTCGCCCATGCTTCATGTGCTAGTACAGACTAGGATGGGAGTAGAGAGGATGCTTGGTTGTGACCATGCATCGTTAGTATGCCTTGTAAGTATGAAAGGATACTAGTGCCACATAGTCACTAGGGGTCCAGAGGATTACAAGACTAGCTGGGTAACCCTAGAGTTGATTCGTACAATGACACTTGTCCACTAGCAGTATAGATTTCCTATGTATCTGTGTTTGCCTCTAGATTTAGATGTCGACTAATCTTGGAACCTTTGAGTTAGATTACTTTTAGGGTTTCCCTTGACCTAGATATTACTTTTGATTTTTTGGGATTAATATCCTGTTTGGGACTTGAGACTATCTCCTCAATGCAATGGGAGTGGACATTTTTGGGTTACCACGAGGTGGAGTGGTAATGCTTTTTACTTTTACCATTGAGATCCATCCGCAAATATTGTGGTAGGAGTTCCTTGTTTTGCATTTCCTTTCATTCTATCTTTGTGTATTATGATGGATGGTTATATCTATATAAAGGATGCTTTTACTTATTGTATTGTATCTTCTTTCATGGATCTGAAAGGGATGATGTAATCTATTTTATAAATGTATATTCTTTCAACCTTTCATACCCTGTGACATGTATAGTAGATGATTGTGCATTCTGAATTTATTGCCAAGTGGCATTCAGAACAAATGTATATTATTTTAAATGGACTGGACTTGTAGTTATTCTTTCATGTGGATGTATTATTTTTTTGACTTAGTATTAATTAAAATTAAATGTGACTCAACATCTTGGGATCCTCAAGGAATGTAATATGTTATGTTTGCTTATGTATGATTGTATGATATTGCTTCTGCTACTTTATGATTGTTGTACATTTTATTCTTTTTAAAAAAATGTTTGGAAAACTTAGCAAAACATTAGGTTAGTTCCTTTGGATCCCTTGGCGAGGCGTTACAACTTACCTCTTAGATACATAAATGCATCCTTAGGTAATGGCTTGGTGAATATGCGTGCAATTTGTTCTTTAGTATTTACATATTCCAATCTGACTTCTTTATCTTGCACCAATTCTATGGAAATGACATTTTATGGAAATGTGCTTTGTTTTGGTATGCATCACTGGATTCTTTGATATATTGATTGCATTGGAGTTATCACAATATATAACTATTGGATCCTTGATTTCTATCTTCATACTTGTCAATAGTTGTTTGAACCAAACAATATTAGAACAATTGACTGATGTTACCACATATTCTGCCTCTATTGTGGATTAAGAGATACAATTATGTTTCTTGCTTATCTAAGACACTAGTCTTTTACCAAGAAAGAATGCTCTACCACTGGTGCTTTTCCTGTCATCAATGCTTCCTGCCCAATCAACATCTGTGAATATTTTTAAATCCAAATTTCCTCCTATAATGTACCACAGACCATATTCTTCAATAGCTTTCATATATCTCATGATTCTTTTGACTAGTATTAAGTGATTTTCTTTGGGATTTGTTGAGAGTCTTGCCACCATACCGACTGCTAATGAAATATCAAGCCTTGTATGCACTACATACTGCAATTTTCCAACCATTGATTTGTATGTGGTTTGATCTACCTCTTGGGAGTCATCATTTTTGGAAAGCTTATGTCTATTAGACATAGGAGTTCTAACTAGTCTTGAATCTTCCATTGCAAATTTCTTTAATACCTCCTTGATATATTTAGATTGAGTAATATAGATACCATCTTTCTTCTATTGAATCTGCAATCCAATGAAGAATTTTATTTCTCTAAACATAGACATCTCAAATTCTTTACTCATTTCTTCTGAAAATTCCTTCCACAAGTCATCATTTCTTGTGAATAAAGTATCATCAATAAATATTTATGCTAACACAATCTTCTTATCTGGTCCTTCTTTGATATACAGACTACTATTATCATTTGTTCTTTGAAAACCAATCTGAATCAAGTAGTTATGAAGTCTTTCATACCAAGCTCTAGGAGCTTTCTTGAGACCATATAATATCATATGTAATTTGTAGACCCTATCCTTTGTGCTATTATCTACAAAACCTTTACACTATTCAATGTAGACTTCCTCATCAAGAATTTCATTCAAGAATGCAAATTTTACATCCATTTGATAAACTTTAAATCCATTGTGAGTTGCATATGCTAGTACAGTTTTAACACCTTCTAATCTTACAATGGGAGCAAAAGTTTCACCACAATCAATGCCTTCTTCTTGAGAATAGCATTTACATACCAACCTTGCTTTGTTTCTGGAAACTTTTCTATCTTCATTTAGCTTATTTCTGAACACCCACTTTATGCCAACTACATTTTTATCCTTGGGTCTAGGAACAAGAGTCCAAGTTTTGTTCTTCTCTATTTGTTCTATTTCTTCATTCATTGCTTCAATCCAACTTTCATTATCCAAAGCATCTTTAAAATTTCTAAGTTCAAATTTAGCAAGTAAACATGTACCCTTTAATCTGCTTCTTGTCATTGTTCCATCTGGTTTGTCTCCAATGATCTGATCAGGTGCATGGTGCCTTCTGACATATTTTTGTTGGAAATGATTGAAAATATTATGAATGAAGAATGATGGAACTGGTAAAGAATGTTTTCAATCATTGTTTTGTCATTGATGTCAAACTTGCTACTTGCAGGAATGACAATTGCTTAAGTGATCGAAATACTATAAATTGGTTGATTGACAAGGAGGAGGCAATCAATAAGATGTAACTAGAGCACCTAGAGAAAGGTTGAAGTTATGATGTTGTAATGAAGTATAAGGATCAACTAAGCCATTGATGAAATAGTTTATTGGTGACATACTCTAAGAGGATGGACACATTGAGACACATCAAAGATGCAAGGTTTAACTAAGTCATTTGTAAAGCCTAACTAAGTTCATTTGAGTGAGCTGAGCAAGCTAGTTAGAACTAAGAAAATTCTTAGTTGAAGCTGAGCAAGTTCAACTTTAGTGTGTGCCGAGCAATCCTTCAAGTGCCGAGTAACATAGTAATTGTTCAGGTGCCGAGTAATTGTTCAAGTGTCGAGCATCAGAAAAAGGTAATGGATGCCGAGCAAATTTCTTGAGGTGTCGAGCATCAGTAAACCAATGATGCCGAGTTGCTGCATTATTTGTTAATTCAAAAGATTCACCAGATCAGTAACGATAAGTTTGTTACATTGAATTTTGTGAATTAGTTGGATGATGAGTAGATGTCATAGAATTTTATGTAAACCATGCAAACCAATTCAAGGCGAATGCTGATGAATCTATCATGCAGTTTCTGGAAGAAACAATTTGGAGGGAAAACAATATCATTTTCTCAATATTAAATCAAATTGATGAGTAGGAAATGAAGAACATAACTTCTTTATAAGGAGTTACAAGTCAAAGATCAAGTGCATGTGTGAGAGGGAGTTGGTCATAAGAGTGGTCGTGTGAAGAAGCCAAGAGAAGGTTAGTATGAAGTGTCATGAAGAGGACATAGTGAGGAGTAAGCACAGAGCATCAAGACTCCGAGTTGATCAAGTGACCATAGAGTGCATTGGCATAACGAGTGGAAGAACTCAAGGAGACAAATCTTGAAGGGTGAACAAGCTGTCAGCATTGCAAAGGAGGAAAGCCAAGCAAAGAAAAGAACTGAAGAGTGATATGAAATCTACAAGGTTAAAGTTGCAATCTTTATTAGGTCAAAACCTTTCTAATACTCTCTTACCATTGTATTAGACATTGAAATCCTACATTGCCAGGTTAGCTTAACAGCTAGGTGGATAAGCCTCAGGAAAAGGATAGAAGATCCCGAGGAGAAGGATAAGAGATCCTCAGGAGAAGGATAGGAGATCCTTAGAGAGGGATAAAAGATTCTTTTGAGGAGGTGACTGTAAATCCCATGAACTTGGGTGAGCCTAACAGCTCTATGTAAATCCCTTAACAAGGTGACATTCTAAGTTGAATGTTCTTAAGTCCTCTAATAGGGCACACTCCTAACAAGGTGTATAAATCCTTTAATAGGGTCACATTTAACAGTGTGTAAAGCCTTTAACAGGACAAGCCTTTAACAGGGCAGGCCTTTAACAGGGCAAACCATCAGAAGTGGTTGAAATCAATTGCACAGTTATTTTGTGGGTGTCATCCCCACCCCAGTTTTACCTTCTTATTCCTGGAGGATTTTTGGGTCACCAAAATCCTTTGTGTTATGATGTGATGCATGTTTACTTTTCATGATTGTTTAATGTTTAATTGCATGCTTGATAAGAAAGTAAAAAGGATAGTACTTCTGATTCACTCTCATTTTATTAGAAAATTTGGATTAGACATTATTGGACCTTGAATAACTGATTCACCCCCCCTCTCAGTTATTCTAAAGAATTCTAACAATTTTGCTAACACAAGTTGTTTGGATTTGGAATGATTTTCACTGATTTCATCATGAACTTCATTATCAAGCTTAGGTACCATTGACTATGACTCAGGTCCATCAGATTCAGTTTGCTCTAGCTCGGTAGCCTCTAACTGTGACTCGGGTTGCACTATCTGCAACTCGGTAGCTATTGGAGATTTTGGGGATTCAAGAGGTGAAGCCTCCTTTTTTTTCAGATAGATTTGACATGGTATCAGGTTCATAGTAAACATATCTTCTATAATCCTCAGGCTCTTTTCTACTTTCTTCTTCACTCTTTTCTGCAAACTCATCAATTCTCATATGTGCACTTTCTATGATTTTATGAGTAGATAAATTCAAACATTTGTATGCTTTACTTCTATAGGAGTATCCTAGAAAATATGCCTTCATCACCTTTGACATCAAATTTTCCTTTTCTAGATTCTTTCAAGATGTAACATTTGCTACCAAATACTTTAAAGTAATTTACATTAGGTTTGTAGCCATACCATAACTCACAAGGAGTTTGATTTGAGTCTTTCTTTAGCTATACTCTATTCAAAGTATGAATTGCAATATTGATAACTTCCTTCCAGTGTTTGATTGCAACATTATTTTCTATCATTAATGTTCTTGCACAAGCCATGATGGATCTATTCCTTCTTTCAACTATACCATTCTGCTTTGGTGTACTAGGGGCCAATACTTGTCTTTTAATTCCCTTTTCAGTGTAGAATTCATTGAATTCATTAGAGATGAATTCACCACCTCTGTCTGATCTCAAACATTTCAATTTCTTTCCAGTTTCTTTTTCTACTATTGCCAAATACCACTTGAATTTTTTAAAAGCTTATGATTTTTCTTTTAGATACATTATAGGCATCAACAAAAAGAATTAAAAACTTATCTCCACTATAACTCTCTATTCTAATAGGTACACATAATTCTGTATGCACAAGCTCTAAGACTTCGTTAGAATGATAGTTCTTCCTTTTGAAACTAGTCATTCCCATGTTAACAATTTGGTAATTTTTGCATAGACCCATATTAGGTTTCTTCAAGCTAGGACTACCTCTTACTCTTTTATGTTTGCTTATCTTGACTAGATTATCAAAGTTTACATGACATAATCTTTTGTGTTACAACCAGCTTTCTTCTACTTGAGCAATAAAACATGAACTTTCACTGAGATCAAGATAACATAGATTACCTTTTGTTTGTTTGTAAGATCCAACCACATTTCTTTTTTCATCCACCAGTTTGGCCTTCCCATTCATTAATTCTACCTTGAATCCAATGTTATTCAACTATGCCACACTCAATAGATTATGCTTTAGTCCTTCAACCCAATAAGCATTACATGTAAGTTCATTGGTTAAAGAGATACATCCTTTTCCTTTTATGCAATAAGGTTCATTGTTTCCAAATCTTACACTGCCACCATCATAGTATTCCATGTTCTCAATTTTTTTTTTTTATCTCCAATCATATTGATCTGATTAGGATCTAGGACTATTACAGAGGAATGCTAATTTATTACATAGAATTAATTTAAAACTTTTAATGAATCAAATTAATGTACATGAAATAAGAGAACAACAAGATTAAGCTGATAAAGAGACAATGAGAGAAAGAAGACGCAAACAATTTGATCTCGGAGTTCATCCGTATGGACTACGTCTCCGGGTCCTGCTCCAATTGGGGGACCGATCCGATTATCTCCAAAAATCAAGTACAAATGTTTACAAAGCCATTTCTTTGAAGTACAACAACATCACATTGTTTCAAAGTACAGGAATGAGCACTTCAAAAATCTCCCTTATACTCAGCACTTGGACGTTCTCTCCTTTTCCTGAATGCCCCAATAGTCTCCTAAACCCCCCTTTTTATACATGAAATTAGCCAAAATAAGGCTATAACAAAATGATGTAATATTAGACCCTTCAATTAATTCCTCCCTTCGAATTAACCTTTAGCCATTTTTGAAAGATTTGGCTTATGTTAATTTTGGGGTCAAAATAGATAATAACCTTATTTTACTAAGGTTAGGCCGTCGGTTTAAAGGGATAAATTAAAACTGCGCTAAATATATTTTAAAGCGCCAAAATAGCGCATTGGCAGTTAAACATTTTGGAAGAGGCATCAGTCGGGTGTTCCAACCCCGGCGGCGGCCTCATTTCCCTCCAAATTTTGGCGAGGACGGGTTATATCCAATGTGCGCCGATTGTATATTGAAAGTGACGCAATGGGCCATCAGCCACCAACCAAGCTTTAGAGCCGGGTGGTCGCGGGTTCAAACCCCCCCGACCATCAAATATGTTTTTGAATGGCATTTTACATTTTTTTTAAAAAAAAAATATATGTATATTTAAATGCCACACCACCTCGGACTTCAATTGGGTGCCATTTTCACATACGATCTCCGTTTTTGACAAAACGAACATCGTTGGAGAGCTCTTGACGAGACCTTCGATTTGATGCCAAATTTGACCAAATTTGGAGTCTATTTTTTTGCCTTTTTAATAGCCTCTGTACCTGAATTTGACCAACCTTTGACTGGTCGTAACTTTTGTTTATGGACTCCTTTCTCACCCATTCAAATTGTGTTGGGTCCAAAATTTCAAGGAGTTTAATCTAATGTTGATTGTTGGAGTTTTGGAGATACTTGAATTTTGACAAAAATATCCCCCGGATCAAGCCTCCCCACTGAGAAGCTTTCGGACCACCGAAAGTTTGGATTACCTAGAAAGAAGGTGAGGGTATAGTTCCCTTGCTTTACCAATCTCCATCCATCTTGCCTTGCTTGGATGCATCCCCTTCAATCCCACTCGGAGGTATTTAACTGGTCCTCTTCGTGAAGTTCTGAAATTCTTGTCTAGGATAACATCTTCTGGCAATTCTGACATATACTTTGGTGAAAGATCATCAACTAATGGAACCTGAACACTGATGTCTTCATCCAAGATCATTGGAGGTTCATATAACTTCAAATTCTCAACATTGACAACTGAGTAAATCTGCATGTATGGAGGAAGATTGAGGCGGAAAGCATTGGTACCAATCTTCTCTAAGATTTCAAAAGGACCATACCTGATAGGCTTGAGCTTCCTTCCTTCACCTTGCATTCTTTCCTTACTGATATGTAACCAAACTCTGTCACCAACTTGGAATTGGTGATCAATGCGATGCTTATCATGGCGAGCCTTATATTTTGCTTGGCTCTACTCTAATTGTGCTTCTACTGCCTGATGGATTGCTTGAACCTTTTGGATGAACTTTAAAGCCTTTTCTGCATCATGGCGTCCATCTACAACATCGTCCTTCCCAAAAGCAAAATCCATTGGTGTCTTAGGCAAGTAACCGAAGCAAGTCTCAAAAGGAGACCTCTTTGTAGAAGAGTGTGCCACATGGTTGTAAGCATGTTGCACATAATGAAGACTTTCATCCCACAACTTAGGATGTTTGTTGCAGTAACCTCTAAATAGATGCACAATTGTCTTGTTCACTACCTCTGTCTGTCCGTCGGTCTGCGGATGGAAGGTTGTACTCTTCTTCAGCTTGGTGTCCATGAGTCCCCATAAAGATGACCAAAATTCTCCTAAGAATCGAGAATCTCGGTCCGATACAATAGAAGTGGGTAACCCAAAATGAACCCATACATTTTGAAAGTACAAATGAGCAGTCAGTTCAGTAGTAACTTGCTTTTTACAAGGCATTAAAATACACATTTTGCTGAACCGATCAACTACTACATACAAATAATCATGACCCTTCCTAGAAATAGGTAAACCTCCCACAAAGTCCATAGATACACTTTCCCATGGATGGGATGGTACAGGTAATGGTGTGTACAAACCTAATTTCCTATTACTTGGTTTACTGGTTGCACACATTACACATCCTTTTATATACTTGGTGACAGTTTCCTGCATACGAGGCCAGTAACAAATCTCTGCAATTGAGCTAATGTCTTACTTACCCCAAAATGTCCTGCAATCAACGAGGTGTGTGCTTCACGGATTACATGTGCTTGTTCATTTCTAGGAATACATAATTTTCCCAAGTGGTACAACAAATTATCCTGCACATAGTAATCTTTCTCTTCTACATGTTTACCCTGGATTAAAGCTGCATAAATATCCTTAAAGTTCTCGTCATTAGCATATTGTTCCTGAAAACTTTCATGAACCATAGAACTATTTTGAAGGATTATCAAAGCATTCTGAATAGGAGGCCTAGAAAGCATATCTGCTACTTTGTTATGGGAACCCTTCTTATACTTAATTACCAAATGAAACTGTTGCAGAAAACCCATCCACCTAAAGTGCCTACTTTGTTGCAACTTAGATTGTGAGTGCAAATATTGTAGTGGTTGGTGATCAGTGTGGATTACAGTTTCCTTTCCCATTAAGTAGTGCTTCCATTTTTTAACACTCTGAACTAAAGCATAAAGTTCTTTATCATATGTAGGATAGTTACTTATTGCTCCTGAAAAAGTTTCAAAGTGGTAGCAGACTGGTTTACCTCCTTGCATGAGTACAGCTCTCATGGAAAACCCACTCGCATCTGTCTCAATCTCAAATGGTTGATGTAAATCAGGTAGAGCTAGAACTGGTGCGGTGCTCAACTTTTCCTTCAAAGTGTTGAAAGCCTTCTGTTGCGGACCTCCCCACTGAAAAGTTGCCTTGGTACTGGTTAATGCATGCAACGGTGATGCAATGAAAGAGAAATTTGCAATGAACTTCCTCCAGTACTGAACTGCACCTAAGAAACTCTTGATTTCTGTAACTGTACTTGGCTTAGGCCATTTTACAATACATTCAACCTTCGCAGGGTCTACTTTCAATTGACCATTCCCTACGACATAGCCTAAGTACACTAAGGATGTCTTAGCGAATTCACATTTTGACATCTTTACATATAGTTTTTCTTTTCTCTGTATTTCAAATACTTTCTTTACATGAATTACATGATCATCCCAAGACTTACTAAATACAAGAATATCATCTAAATAGACTATGAAAAAATCATCTATAAAGGGACGGAAGACATCATTCATGACTCTCATAAATGTAGCTGGTGCATTACAAAGCCCAAATGGCATGACCAACCACTCAAAAAGTCCCTGTTTTGTCTTAAAAGCAATTTTCCAAAGATCACTTTCTGCAATTCTTATTTGATGATATCCACTACATAAGTCTAGCTTAGTGAAATAGATTGCATGTTTCAATTGATCAAGTAAATAATCAATTCTAAGAAGAGGGTACCTGTTCTTTACCGTTATCTTGTTCAAAGCCCTGTAGTCAATGCACATTCTCCAAGTCCCATCTTTCTTTGGAACCAACACAATAGGAGAACCACAAGGAGAAGTACTAGGACGGATAACTCCTTTCTCAACGAGCTCCTGAACTTTCTTTTTGATTTCTTCATTCTGCAACAATGATAAGCGGTACATGCCGATATTAGGAAGTGGTGCATCTTGCTGCAACTGAATCTCATGTTGTATCTCTCTCTTAGGAGGCAATCCTTTTGGTTCTTGAAACAAGTCATCATAGGCAGAAACAACTTTGACCAATTCTGCCTTATGTTTCGGATCACATCCCTTAAATGCCTCAGATGTTTCATCTTCTTTGGCTTTTACAATCATCAATACAAAATTCTTACTAGAGTTGACTAACCTTTTCATCTGACCAGCATTAACTAGTGCTAGATTAGTCTTAACCTTATGTGCCTGTACAATGTATTCAATCTTGTCTTTAAACAAATGATATTTATTTTCCCCCCTATAAAAGATAGCTTGACGATCAAACAAATAGGGATTCCCAAGTACGAGACCACATATATCTAAAGGGACTACATCAACTTCTACCTCATCTACAAAGTTTGTAGTGATAGCAAATCTTAACTTGCATTGTTTAGTTACCTGTAACTGTGCATCATCGCAAACTCATCCAAGAGGGTATGGTTTTGGATGAGGTGTTGTAGTCAGGTTAAGCTTTTTAACAACTTCCTCAGATATCAAATTAACTTGGGAACCCGTATGGAATAATGTATCAACCTTATTATGCTTGATAACAACTCGAATGTGAAATAATTCATTCCTTTGCTTATCATTCTTAGGACAAGATTCTTTACTTGTACTTGCACTTATGCTAGAAGAACTTGGAGCTGATGAAAGAGATATACCTTTTCCTTTACCTTGAATCTTTGTCTCATCTCCGAAGTCAGATCCAAGATCTTGTTGAATTACAATGGTAGTTTTCTGTTTACCTTTGTTTCCACCATATCGCTTTGGCCTCTTTTCAGGATGTAACTTCCAGCACTTAGAATCATCATGCCCTTCTTTCTTGCAATGTGAGCATGTGGGTTTCTCACCCTCTTTCTTTACTATTGCTGTCTTTTTACCCTTTCCTTTTCCTTTGGACTTTTCCTCAGACTTAGATGGCTTTTTATCAGACTTATCAATGAAAGTACCCTTACCCCTTGATTCTAAATGTGTTGCCTGGACACATACTTCATCCAAATTACAAGGATTCAGGACGAGAATAGAATGCCTTAGGTAAGAATGAAGACCACCTATATACTTGAGTAAGGTGTCCTGGGTATACAATGGGACATTTAATGAAATAGCCTTTTTGTGAAATTCATGGGTGTAATCCTGGACAGACTGACCTTTCCCTTGCCTAAAATGTTGCCAGTTCATCATTAACTGTTGCATATGGCCTAGGGGGTAGAATTGCTTTTTTAAAGCAGTAACAAATTCTGACCAAGACAAACTAAACTTACCATGTTGTGAAGTTTCATCCCGAGACCTACTCTCCCACCAAGTTAGGGCTACACCACCTAAATGAAGAGTGGCTAACTGAATTCTGTCAACATCA